>OY744603.1:56847333-57027333 GCA_963556255.1 Allolobophora icterica | reverse complement strand
ATTGCAATTAGTAACTTCTATCGCTCCGGCATCTAATATGTCAACCGATGGCACACCAAGTCCCAGTCATGTCATATAAAAAGTATATTCCATAATTCTCTGTCTACACTTTGAACTAACCCTTGCCCTCACCTATACGCACATAACTGTATCTATCTATCTATAATGAACTTCTATAGCGCCCCTTCAAGAAATCTACTCAGTGGCGCTCCCGACCCAGGCCCGGTGTATATACAACTCATGCATAGAGGTCCACGTCGTTACTCAATATGGGAAAACGGCGTGTATTTCATGTCCACTGGTTACTAACTTTGTTCGTTTTCGATCATTACAATTCCGAAATTCATGAGTGTCTAGTCCACTTAACAACTTTGCCTTAACTGCCTATCGATTATGTTTTGACGAAGCGCGCCTGCGAATAAGCTGAAGTTCCAGCGACTTAGCTTTTTGCACGCCGTAGAAATCTCGAGATTACGACTACGATTAACATTCTACAGAAGCCGGTCGACGTTGGCTGCAGTCTCCAGAAGTCGAAGGAGTCTGGAAGCAAGAAGCAGCACCGACTGATTCGATTTCTGACTTGCTTCTCGTCTCGCCTCCGCTGACGCAAAGCGGTTCTCGCCGCCGTCATATGGCGCCACCGGCTTAAGGTAATAACCGCGTCCATCTAACGGGCTGAGGCGAAAACGAGAGATGGTCGGACGTCGGTGGCGCAGATGGACAAAAAGGGATGATATATCTAGGAGTCTGTTGCTACAGAGGATGCGTCGGCTGCGGAGGCTGCTGCTGCTTCGGACTGCGTCTAACTGTCGGATGCTACTATAGGCCGATTTAGGCCGATTTAGACCGATATAAGCTCCGAAACGAGATCGTCTTTAGCAACATGGTTACTTCCGCCCTCTGGTGTCAACGACGGTCGATCGGCTTCTTAGGAACATTGCTCTATACACGTGGTTACGTTGGAGTCATGGAAAGCGTTCGAATGGGAATCTGGTTGAAGGGAGAATGATTGTCGCGCGGCGTTGGTCTTAAAAGAATCTTAATGGACGGTAAATAATTATTAACAGATATATTTATTACAAATAAATAATTAAGAATATAAATAAATAAGCGAATATAAATAAATAAGCGAATAATTCATTCGTTCATTTATTCGTTCCTTTTATCAATTCGTTAGTTAGTTCGTTCATTCGTTCATTTATTTATTTATTCATTCATTTATGTATTCATTCGTTCATTCGTTCATTTGTTCGTTCGTTTGTAGACAATGATTGAATAGCTAATGCAGATAAATTACAGAACTGATGACGATAATGGTAATGGTTACGTGGCTGTTCAGCTGCTTCGGTAAGCTGCAATAATGGTTTGCAAATGACGACAGGTTGCCAACGGAGACCATCATAAGATACCATCATAAGAGACAACGATCGTCACATAGCAGATGAACATAAGCGATCTCCTGCCGGAGACCCTCATAGAGACCATCGCTGAAGACCAGTGTCAAAGACAATCATTAGAGTCCATAAGATAAACTATTATCAGTGCCATCGCCAAAGATGATCATCGAAGACCATCGTCAGAAATCATCGTAGCACTAGACATTCAGTAAGAAACCACTCAGACTGTCTAGTATGAAGGCGAGAACAGTTCTCTGTCATGTCCTTCGTTTCGTGGCCTCTTACCTGACCTTGCAACCGAGGCCATCCGACACACAGCCGGTGACAAGTGTCCCCAGTCCTCTGCCCTGGACGTCGGCCTTGTGTCCAACTGAATGCACCTGCAACCTGTTCCTTAGCAGATCGTCATTCAAGATCCTACGAACCGTCAACTGCTCGAACCTTGGCCTTGACCTTCCCCCAATGAACATCTCGCACGACACTGAAGCCGTAGATCTGTCTGGCAATCGTCTGCTCACCGGAAGTCTCGCACTCCTTCGAGATCTCGTCAATCTCCGTGAGCTGGTGATCGTCGGCTGCCATGTTCACTCACTAGAGGATCTCACCCTCGGCGGACATGACTGGTCGCTGGGAGCGCGCGTGCTGAATGCAGATGACAATCGATTGACCCACTTGCATAATCGGAGCTTCATTAACCTGGCCGACATAGAGAACCTGACCTTGTCCAACAACAGAATCGAGTCGATACATCCAAGTGCTTTCTACGGCCTCCACCGACTGACCTTCCTCGACGTGACCGGAAATCGACTAACGACCCTCACCGACGCCAGATGGCTATGTCAGATCCAGCGCCTGCGCAGCCTCGTTCTGAGCGCCAACGCCCTACACAGCGTACCGGATATGACCTTTCGCTGCCTCGCTGACCTTCGATCTCTTGACCTCAGCGCCAACAGAATACGCCAGATCAACAATGAGGCTTTTTCCGGTCTCGACCAGTTGCGACATCTGACGCTCGCTGATAACGCCCTAGGCATAGTGCCAAGTGAGGCACTTTCGCGGCTGCCCGCCATCTTGGATCTGTCGCTGAGCGGAAACGCCGTGCGGGAGATTCCGACCGACAGCTTCCGGTCCGCGGCTACAATGACATCGCTGCTGCTGAACCGGATGTCCGAGTTGCAACTCGTCGATCGTGGTTCCTTCCGGAACCTGTCGTCGCTGGAACGACTCGAGATGCGGAACAGTCCGCGTCTCAAGTACATCCATTATCGCGCCTTCGAGTCACTGCCGCGCCTTCGCATACTTGACCTCGGCAGCTGCGCCCTGGAGACGCTGGACGCTGAGCTTGTGGCCAGTCTGCCTTCGCTGTCTTGGCTCCAGGTGCGCTTCAATCCGCTGGTCTGCGACTGCGTCTTGTCCTGGCTTGCGCAGAGGCTTCGCTCAAACCTCACCGGAAGTGGACTGGTCGTCTCCGCTCCAGAAGAGACCCGATGCCAATTTCCGGCGGAACTCAAGGATGTTCCAGTAGGTCGAGTTCCGCTGGACCAGCTGTCCGGATCGTGCGGACCACGGATCCTGCCGCTGTTCTCACACGAGGTCCAGGTATCGATGACTGACCCAACGAGGATCCACTGTCGAGCTGTTGGAATCCCTCGTCCGAGGTCCTTCTGGGTCCCACATGCTGCCCAAGATGCCAGTCACCGCAACAACACCACTGAGGTATCTATGTAATACTGTGCACGCCTCTTTGGATCTATTGTGTATGTGTTAGTGTACGCGTGTAATACTTATGTGTGGCGTATAGGCCTACATGAGCATGTTTGATTGTCCATAGGTAGGCCTACTTTCGTATGAATGTACACTGTGGCCGGGGAAGAATGATCCCTGTGGTCATATGAAAATAACTAGTAAATATTCGTCGAATTTTAAGATTCCAAATCCGTTTAAATTCTGACATAATTATCAACAAATTTGTAATTTATGAACGGCCCGCTAAAAAATTACGTCATAATGAAGTCGTTAAATTACAAATTGAAATAACCAAAACTGCTAGATAATGGCTTTCAGCAAAGAAGACAAAATTTTATAAATTTTTGCGGAAGAAGAAACATTACGGCGCAAAAAGTTTATTAGAAAATTTCCGGACAAGGGTTGGACATTAGGCGATCTACAGAAGCCTCTAAGAACAATTTATTGATTTAATCGGATCGTCTGAACGTCGGGCCGGTAGCAGTAGACCTAAAACTGCAAGGAATTTTGATACAAATAACGTCATTATGACGTTGTTATTGGACAGGAGCTTTTATATTTTAACCAGCATTAGCTAATTATGTCAGGATTAAAAAGTTTTTGATTTTAAGAAATCGATGAATATTTACTAGTTATTTTCATATTACCGTAGGGGATCGTTTCCATCGGACACAATGTATAGACCTATATGTATGCTTCTGTGTGTGTGTGTGTGTGTGTGTTTGTGTGTGTGTGTACATGTACAGTAGGCCTATGTGTGTATTATGTATGTAGGCCCTATAACATGTACCGTTAGTTTGAGTAGAAATCTGGAGGCAAAGGAACTAGATAAAATCTTGTTACACTAATTGTTCCTAGGTTATGGGCAAAGATCGAAGAACGTCCCACATAGGCCCACTAAAGGGTTAGTTGGAAACTGCAGAGGCGTTAGAAAGGATGAAACTTGCCCTCAGCCTGATCATCCCCTGATCACAACAGTCTCAAAGAAGTCAGCATTGTCAGATTAAGACCATATGTTACTTTGGCCAGAAAAACATCAGGGCCTAACATTAATTAATATTAATTTTAGTATAATATATTAGAAACATAATAAAATTAAAATAAGCTTATGATGCACTGGCTGGAAAAAGTTTTAGTGGGATGGAAAATTGATGTGTTATTTTTATCAAAAGAAAAATTTATTATTGGACTTCAAGTAAGTTGAGTAGATATCAAGTTCTCACCTATCCGAAAATGGAAATTTTTAGATCAAAATTGAAAACAGAGATGAGTTGCAACAGAAACGTTAACATGATATCTTGATCAACGAATAACTCGTAATCTTAATCGTATCGTAATCGTAATCTCCAAATTTCTAAAGCGCCACTCGAAGGCCAAGCGCAGGACACCAGCCTATTCACGAGCGCTACGTCAAATCAGAGGGGGTTTCCAGAGAGTAGTCTAAAAGAGGTCCAAGTCCGATTTCCAGGAGGCCAAACCAAATCAAATGGGGTTCCCGAGAGTAGTCCAAAAGAGGTCCAAGTCCAATTTCCAGGGTACCAGATCAGGAGAGGCAGAGCAGCTGTCAAGGAGGGTGTCGTTTACGGCGAGAATAATTGGAAGGCGAAGTATCAGATGAGTCAGGTCATGTCATAAAGGCGGCAAAATGAACATCCTCATCCAAGAAATGGGATCGATCCCACCGAAAGCTTTATTACACTTTAACAGAAATGGGATCGAATTCCCCCACCGAAAGCTTTATTACACTTTAACAAGAAGAATGGCCTAACAAGTCATCAACAATTCCTCTGATTAAGAAAGTTGAACGAGGATGTAATGTCTGACGTTGTCCTTCGAACATTGTAAATCAGAAAGCTCAGATGTCATGATGTAATGAAGTTTACGTCACTGAGGCCGGATATGACGAAATTCGATACTCTCCTTAGAGCCCGAACCGTCCGTTGTCATGGAAACCCCGCCAGCTGAAATTAGCCGCATTTGCTTAGTCGTCGTTACCATGCCAATTAAGCCGAAAATGACGTCACAATCAGTAGCTGCGTCTGCAAGACAATGCTAATCTACTGTCGAGGAGTGATGGTTGCGTGGAGGAGAGAGAGCAGCGGTGATTAGGCGTGTTGTTTGGGTATCAAGGGTTCGAGACAGACAGAGAGATGAGACGAGGATAATTACACCTAGTTTATCTTTGTCTTCGTGTGTGTGTCTGAGTCGCGTGTCTCCGCAGATGAAGAGACGCCAGCGAAGCAGAAGAATTCGCGTTTGCCTAACGACCGACGAACAAATGAAACAATGAACGAAAGAATGAACCAATGAACGAACAAAAGAAACAATGAACGAACGAATGAACCAATGAACGAACGAATGAACCAATGAACGAACGAATGAACCAATGAACGAACGAATGAACCAATGAACGAACGAATGAACCAATGAACGAACGAATGAACCAATGAACGAACGAATGAACCAATGAACGAACGAATGAACCAATGAACGAACGAATGAACCAATGAACGAACAAAAGAAACAATGAACGAACGAATGAACCAATGAACGAACGAATGAACCAATGAACGAACAAAAGAAACAATGAGCGAACGAATGAACCAATGAACGAACGAACGAACCAATGAACGAACGAATGAACCAATGAACGAACAAAAGAAACAATGAACGAACGAATGAACCAATGAACGAACGAATGAACCAATGAACGAACAAAAGAAACAATGAACGAACGAATGAACCAATGAACGAACGAATGAACCAATGAACGAACGAATGAACCAATGAACGAACGAATGAACCAATGAACGAACAAAAGAAACAATGAACGAACGAATGAACCAATGAACGAACGAATGAACCAATGAACGAACAAAAGAAACAATGAACGAACGAATGAACCAATGAACGAACGAATGAACCAATGAACGAACGAATGAACCAATGAACGAACAAAAGAAACAATGAACGAACGAATGAACCAATGAACGAACGAATGAACCAATGAACGAACAAAAGAAACAATGAACGAACGAATGAACCAATGAACGAACGAATGAACCAATGAACGAACGACTGAACCAATGAACGAACGAATGAACAACGAACGAACGATTGAACGAACGGATGAACAAATGAACGAACGAATGAACAAACAAATGAACCAATGAATGAATGAATGAACGAGCGTTAAACATAATCAGCAAAACCACCTTGAATCTGTTTACACAAATGGAGAAAACAAGTAAGGAAGGGCAGGAAGAGAGGCAGAAGGAAGTACGAGAGGAAGGAATAAGAAAGAATGGAAGGATGGCCAGAAAGGAGTTGGAATTAATAAGCGAAGGAAGTACCACGTGGGAAAATGAAGGAATTAAGATGATGAGATGAGCGTTAGGGAGCGAATTTGGTTTTAAAAGGCGCTTCGTAAATGTCTGCATAAGAAGGTGTATGAATTATTATTACGAAAATATACAATGCGTACAAAGTATGTATATAGCTTGTTATTCATGTAGCGTCTGAAGATACTAACAAAGGCGCAAAAAACCATTTCACTAACGTTACCATTAAGTTATTTGGTTGGCTAAAGGAGTGGCAGACAGACGACGAAGAAGAAGAGGTTCTTACGGTCGAATCGACGTCGATCGAGGACCAAGGCGTCTACATTTGCCAGGCGGTCAGCTCTCGAGGCCAAGACCAGAGGTTCGTCTTCCTCCACGTCCACCCGTTGAACACCTCTATCCTCGTCCTTCGGCTGACCACCAGCTCTATCACGGTCACGTGGCGTGGCACCGACCACACGCGTGAGTACTTACTCACCTACCGGAAACTGACGGACAACGTCACTTCTGCCAACAACGTTCCTATCAAGCACTACATGCGCTCGTTCACGGCGAGCGAACTTCCGTCGGAAACTGACTACGAGTTCTGCATGTGCGTACGTCGCGCGCCGACTAATCACTTCCGGGTCATCAACTGCACTGTCGCGTCGACCCGGAACCGGAAGTACGGCGAGTCGGGACTGCACAATCTCGTTCCATACGTGATCGTCGTCGGCGTGTTTGTGATTGGCGCCATCTTGTGTATTGGATCAACGATCGTCTGCTCGAGCAAGGTCTTCGATCGGACGAAGAGATCGATACAGGAAGTGACGTCAGCCGATCACATGTCCGAAATGTTTCTCGCGTCGCTTGACAACGCTTCCAACATGGCGTCTGAAACGTACGAAAACGAGGCTGTCTCGTCGGCCATCTTTGATGAGGCGGATCTTGACGAGATTCGCAGCACAGCCTATATGAGCAGCGCTCGTTCGCCATGACTTCGTTTCAGTCATGCGTGACTCATGTGAGTGACATTAGCGATCAAGCGTGACAATATAAACGGTGAGTAAAAGTATATGTCAGGCGTGAGGTTAATACTCTTGCGCGACGAATGTAGCCTGGTACCCACTAAGGTCTTGGGTGAGATTAAAATGCTTTTGTAACAGCGCAAATCGTGCTCGTCAGCGTAAACCCATCTCTGACAGGAAAAGTTGTGTGTGACTACAAATCATAATCACAAGCGTACACTTGCCACTTTTGTGATTGGCTTGTCCGTGACACAGAATTGAATTTAAGTCAGTTTCTGGCACTAGATGCCATCCTTAGTGTTATTGCCCTATCTGAAGGAAATAAAGCCATGTGAAAAGATCGTTACCGGTGACAGTTTGACGGGTTCGATTGTAACACATAGGTCTTCAAGCCCTAAGATTTGAGTATCACATTTAAGATACTGATGTCCTAAATTTCACAGATCGTCGTATCTTAACCTTAAGGTCGCCATTTAGTAATACCGTATGCTTTTTTCTGCCGGAAGGCGTTCCAGCACATTTCTTCAGCTATTAAAAAATAATATAGTTATTTTAATAAAAGAATAATTTAGTTATTTTAATTTAATGTGATGTCAAAAATGTTCTCGAGGAGGGCCTCACAGAGCCCAGCCCAAGCCAAGCCCAGTTTTTCTCGGACTTCGCCCTCGATTTAGCCCTTCCATAATTGTTCAGTTCCGGAACCTTTTTTCAAGAAAAAAGCAGTGCCGTATTCTATACATTAACGTGTCTTTTTTGTTCACAGCATCGTATCCAATTCTTTTCTCAGCAGTGTTATCCTAACTTTAAAGTAATCATTTTATTCTTTCACTGCAGCATCGTATCTTGAATTTTTTCTTTTACTGTATTTTAACTTCGGTCTTCCAATCGTCTTCTGTAGATCTATAACGTGATAGCTTAAATTCAACGATATATAAATCTGAACAACTGTACCGAATATATAGAATCTTAATCAGGAAATTCGTTCTATTCTCGTCTCACATGAAACCGCCTTTGATGGCTGTCTTGAGACACAGAACACGCTCCATCAACAGCTCTTTTTATCCAGCGCAGTCAGAGGAAAACGGATGGATTCGTTACCATGGAAACATCTTTGCGTCCGGGCGTCATAAGGAACGTGGACGTTTTGCACTCGGAGAATGGTCTACTGATGCCCTCTGGGGAGAAGTGAGTTGATTGTCATGGAAATCCTCTCCTATGCTGCTCATGTAGGCCCTCGATCTTTGTGATTAAGAGCAGTAACCTTGGCTATTTATTTATCTCGTTCTATTTGCACTGTTTGCACTGAAAGTTAATTTATAAAACTCAACGTGTTAGGCCTGCTTGGGACAAATTTTGACATCTTGGCGACGACTAAGAAATTACCTGAAAATCTACTATTTTTATCGTTGGTTTTTACTCGATTAAAATTTAATCCCAAAGCAGAGAAATTGTTGTCCGGTATCTATAAATGGTATTTTGAACGGCTTCGTTGTATCGCTTTTTTACATCTAATTGAACAACAATGGTATCGATACCACAGTCATTCAAAGCAAAAATATCAAAAGGATCCAAAGGTGACATCAAAAGTCGCCCATTTTCTTATGATTTTCTTATGATAGATTTCACGACAATTTACCAACAATTGCACATGTCAACAAGTTCTGTTAAGTTTTGAGTGAAGTGTTATGTTAAATCTTTTCGCAAAGAAAATGCAATCAAATGCGACCAGCAAGTGATATTTTCAATGTCATTACATTGTACAAAAGATCATTATATAAGTGCAAGAGAAAGAGAAATTTAAAAAAAGAAAAACCTAGGCCTACCCATACATTAGCACAAGTGGTATTATATCTCTCCAAAGCTCAACTATATATTAATTAAATAATGTATAGTCCTATTATGGGATGCGGTGGTGTAGCGGTATGTTCTGTGCCTTGTAAACGGAGGGTCGCAGGTTCGAATCTACCTCAAGCCACTGCGCAGCGACCTTGGGCAAGTTGCTCACCATAATTATGAGGACGATAAAAGGGAAACGATCTCAGTCATCTCATCCCCGGGTGGCATTAAGCCAATGGCACTGCCTTCGGGCAGAGAACTCATCATCATCATAGTTCTATTGAATTTCTGAAATTGATGCGCGGAGGGAAAAGTACAGACGGCAGGAAATTGCATATGATAACAGACAAATTATGCAGTGTTCGTGCAAGCAAATTCCTTACGTAATTTCCTGATGATTTTGTGTAAGGAGTGTGGACAATCGATGCGCAAATAATGTAATCAATAAGGACGACAAAAAGCAGTTTGCTAGTGAATCCATACAAAAATAGGTCTACGCTAATTTGCAGTTTGCTAATGCCATCAAGTGTCGGCATTCCTAGGCTGGATAAGTGTCGCGTGAGGAGATCGACGACAACGACGAGATGGCATCATCATTACGATGTAAGCGTCGTTGCCGGTCGAGATAGGAGGATGACGGACGAAAGCCAGTCTCCACTGGGTCAACAATGAAGGCAGCGAGGCCGAGGTGTAATCGGACACCACACAGCCAAGGTGTAATAGGACACCTCGCGACTATGGTGTAACCAGACACCGCCCGCGCTGCAGGCGAGCGACGACCCGCGTCGCGAGGAGCAATCTGACACTAATTGACGATAGCTTGACGTGGGGAGGGGGCTGACCGATGCACGCTGAAGTTCCTACTTAACGGAAGGAAAAGGAGAACACGGGACTTGTACTGCTGACGAACGCGACGTGTGAACATCGGTCGAGCGATCAACATCGGGAGGAACGACCAGCGGCGGCGGCAGAGTATTAGTCCGTCAGATTCAGAGACTGACGCGAAAGAACGATCTGTAGTTAGGCTGTACGAAGCAACATTTGAGATAGTCCGATTTAATATCTAAACGCTTTGATACTACGTGGAAGTTCCCGTAGAGTTAGTGTATATATATTTGTTTCTTTAATTAAATTCATTTATTAATTAAACAAAGTTCGTCGTGAATCTTCTATAGAAAAGTTAGGCACGTTAAATAAAAGTGCAAGTAAAAGAACAAGCGAGTCGAGGGTCGACATCAACACACGGCAAACACACGACTGGAAACCTTCGATCGCGACATTGGCGCAGTCGACAGGATTTTCAACTGAAGACGTCACGACGAAGAGCGGAACCGGAAACGGAAAAGAGGAATCTCAACAGATCGGGACCAGCGGCGAATACAACCCTTCGCAACTGGAGAAATCGAGTGCCGGACTCCGAAGACGAAGGACTCGAAGGAACCGACAGCAACAGGCAAGGACGAGGAACAAGAGCGCCAACGGACGACCGACCATCGCTAGCAACGACGGACGGGAGTGGCAACGGAGGACAGCGGATCAGCCAAGATACCAAAAGACGGAGCTCGCTCGACGTATCAGAGGGTAAGTCCTTACTGGTAGTCGTGGTAAATCTGTGAGGTTGCGGTTGAGGTCTGGATGAGGATTGGTGTGCGAATAGCCGAGGCTTTTGCGTAGCTCCTTTTGCTCAGTTCTGTTCTTGTTGTATTTTGGTAGAATTTTAGGACGTTGTTTTCTTTGATTTCTGACCAACGGTGACTCTCCTCTAACTTACTTATCTTTTTCTATTAGTGAGCGGACTGTTGGAAGATGGATAAGTTGTCGGTAGAGAAAAGAATGAGGGTGCAGAACACGCCCCATCACAGACTAGTCGCATATCTGATAAAGATGGGACTAGGAGAGAAGGAAGTGGATTCCATGGGTATGAACCAGCTCCGAGAGGCTAGCGCCGAAATAATTGTTTCTGGACGGGAGGCCCCGCCAGAAGTAAGTGAGGAAGTAAGCATAGGTAGCCTAGAGAACAGTATTCGCTCGACAAGGCAGAGGCAGCTAGTCGGGCTCGAACAATTAAAATACAAGAGAAGGGAAGCGGAGAGAGTGGAGAGGAGAAAAGAAGAGGAGGAGGAAAGGCAGAGAAGGATCGAAGAAGAGAGAGAGAGGAGATTAGAAGAGGAAGAAGAAAGGCAGAGAAGTGAAGAGAAAGAGGAAGCGGAGGAACTGAGGAAAGAAGAAGGAGAGGAAGCGGAGCGGAGACTCAGGCTGCTTGAGGAGAGAGCGGAGAGGAGAGAGGAAGAGAAGGAGGAAAGGCAGAGAAGGATCGAAGAAGAGAGAGAGAGGAGACGACAAGAGAAAGAAGAGAGACCGAGGCTCCATGGGGAGAAGCATGCTGAGAAGATCAGGCTGCTTGAGAAGGAGAGCAGGCTGCTTAGGGAGAAGCAGGCTGAGAGACTATGGCTTCTTGATGAGAAACGGAGGAGAGAAGAAAAGGAGGAAACAGAGAGACTCAGAATGCTAGAGGAAAAGCAGGCTGAGAAGCTCAGGCTTCAGGAGGAGAAGCAGAGGAGAGAAGAGAAAGAGGAAGCAGAGAAATTAAGGCTTCAGGAGGAGAGACGGAGGAGAGAAGAGAAAGAAGAAGCAGAGAAATTAAGGCTTCAGGAGGAGAAACGGAGGAGAGAAGAAAAGGAGGAAACAGAGAGACTCAGAATGCTAGAGGAAAAGCAGGCTGAGAAGCTCAGGCTTCAGGAGGAGAAGCAGAGGAGAGAAGAGAAAGAGGAAGCAGAGAAATTAAGGCTTCAGGAGGAGAAACGGAGGAGAGAGAAAGAGGAAGCGGAAAGATTGAGGAGAGAAGAGAAAGAGGAAGCAGAGAAATTAAGGCTTCAGGAGGAGAAGCGGAGGAGAGAAGAAAAGGAGGAGGCAGAGAAGAGAGAGAAGGAAGTCCGAGAGGAAAGGGACGCAGAGAGGAGACTCAGAGACGAAAGGGACTATAACTTAAGGCATTCGGTCGTAGGACGAATCAAAACGTATAGTGAAAGCTTGCAAGGACTCTTACCGAGATCCCCAAGCGACCATGCGCAAATCCCTGGTTTCTTTGGGCATTGTGAAAGGGTATTCGACGCTTGCGCTGTCCCGGACGACCTTCGTAGCAGATTACTCTTGACCTGTCTAGATAATCATGCCAGAACAGTGACAGCCAGAATTCTCATTGACTTGACCCAGAAATCGGTGCCTGCTATGATACCCTGGCGAGCTGAACATCAAAAGGCGCTAGATAAATTCATGCACGATTTGAATAACGCTGTATGTTTGCAGACAATTGACTACGGCAGAGAGTTTGGTCTATCGACTGATGCTTCAGACAAAGCAGTCGGTTGCTGCTTATTCCAAATTCAAGACGATGGAACAGAACGGCCAATGTATTTCGCCAATTCTAAATTAGATGCTACGCAAGCGCGTTGGTCCACTGTGGAACGCGAAGCGTATGACGTAAACTTTGCGTTGAAGAAGTTTAGGAATTGGATTTTTATGTCAAGGACCACCCTCTATTCTGATCCCGACCCCTTGACTTTCCTAACTGCTTCTATGCCCACAAGTGCTAAACTTGCGAGAGGGGCTCTGGCCCTCCAGGACTTCGATAGTTCTTTTGAATATCGACCTGGGGCGCTGAATATTCCCGCTGATCTTTTGTCCAGACTATGATTGAGGAGAAAGGCGGACTACCATGTAAGGCACCGCGACAACTGTAAATATAATTTCTAACTGTGCTGATATTTTGTATTTTTATGGGAACGACGAGGACATGGTCTGGAGGAAATCGATGGAGGGAACGACATCATTCTCAGCCGGGAGGCGAACCAATGACTGGCTTTGTCCTCCCCCGGGAAGGGAGGTGTCGCGTGAGGAGATCGACGACAACGACGAGATATCATCATCATCACGATGGAAGCGTCGTTGGCGGTCGAGATAGAATGATGACGGACGAAAGCCAGTCTCCACTTGGTCAACAATGAAGGCAGCGAGGCCGAGGTGTAATCGGACACCACACAGCCAAGGTGTAATAGGACACCTCGCGGCTATGGTGTAACCAGACACCGCCCGCGCTGCAGGCGAGCGACGACCCGCGTCTCGAGGAGCAATCTGACACTAATTGACGATAGCTTGACGTGGGGAGGGGGCTGACCGATGCACGCTGAAGTTCCTACTTAACGGAAGGAAAAGGAGAATACGGGACTTGTACTACTGACGAGCGCGACGTGAGAACAACGGTCGAGCGATCAACATCGAGAGGAGCGACCAGCGGCGGCGGCAGAGTATTAGTCCGTCAGATTCAGAGACTGACGCGAAAGAACGATCTGTAGTTAGGCTGTACGAAGCAACATTGAGATAGTCCGATTTAATATCTAAACGCTTTAATACTACGTGGAAGTTCCCGTAGAGTTAGTGTATATATTTGTTTCTTTAATTAAATTCATTTATTAATTAAACAAAGTTCGTCGTGAATCTTCTATAGAAAAGTTAGGCACGTTAAATAAAAGTGCAAGTAAAAGAACAAGCAGTCGAGGGTCGACATCAACACACGGCAAACACACGACAAGGCGACCTTCGATTGCGACAATAAGATGGTTTTAATATATAGCATGTGAAGATAATCCACTGATTGTACGTACGCATGGCGCGTCGCTGCAGTGTAGTCAGGCAATTTAAATTGGAGTTGTAATTAATTAGGCTATGGACGTCTATGTCATAATACAGTAGGAGGGTTATGGATAGGAAATAGAATTGCATAGATGAATTAATTTGGTTTTGGTAACAATAGGTAATGCGTGATATTATCCCAATGCTTTAGGAGATTTTTTACATGAAAAATATCTTTTTCACCAAAAGTATATTATATATACGTAAATAGGCCTACAGTTATTACAACAATCCACAACTTACAACATGTCGCGTGAGGAGATCGACGACAACGACGAGATGGCATCATCATTATGATGTAAGCGTCGTTGCCGGTCGAGATAGGAGGATGACGGACGAAAGCCAGTCTCCACTGGGTCAACAATGAAGGCAGCGAGGCCGAGGTGTAATCGGACACCACACAGCCAAGGTGTAATAGGACACCTCGCGACTATGGTGTAACCAGACACCGCCCGCGCTGCAGGCGAGCGACGACCCGCGTCGCGAGGAGCAATCTGACACTAATTGACGATAGCTTGACGTGGGGAGGGGGCTGACCGATGCACGCTGAAGTTCCTACTTAACGGAAGGAAAAGGAGAACACGGGACTTGTACTGCTGACGAACGCGACGTGTGAACATCGGTCGAGCGATCAACATCGGGAGGAACGACCAGCGGCGGCGGCAGAGTATTAGTCCGTCAGATTCAGAGACTGACGCGAAAGAACGATCTGTAGTTAGGCTGTACGAAGCAACATTTGAGATAGTCCGATTTAATATCTAAACGCTTTGATACTACGTGGAAGTTCCCGTAGAGTTAGTGTATATATATTTGTTTCTTTAATTAAATTCATTTATTAATTAAACAAAGTTCGTCGTGAATCTTCTATAGAAAAGTTAGGCACGTTAAATAAAAGTGCAAGTAAAAGAACAAGCAATCGAGGGTCGACATCAACACACGGCAAACACACGATAGGGCGACCTCCGATTGCGACATTGGCGCAGTCGACAGGATTTTCTACTGAAGACGTCACGACGAAAAGCGGAACCGGAAACGGAACCGATCTCAACAGATCGGGACCAGCAGCGAACACAACCCTTCGCAACTGGAGAAGTCGAGTGCCGGACTCCTGAGGACGAAGGACTCGAAGGAACCGACAGCAACAGGCAAGGACGAGGAACAAGAGCGCCAACGGACGACCGACCATCGCTAGCAACGACGGACGGGAGTGGCAACGGAGGACAGCGGATCAGCCAAGATACCAAAAGACGGAACACGCTCGACGTATCAGAGGGTAAGTCCTTACTGGTAGTCGTGGTAATCTGTGAGGTTGCGGTTGAGGTCTGGATGAGGATTGGTGTGCGAATAGCCGAGGCTTTTGCGTAGCTCCTTTTGCTCAGTTCTGTTCTTGTTGTATTTGTGGTAGAATTTTAGGACGTTGTTTTCTTTGATTTCTGACCAACGGTGACTCTCCTCTAACTTACTTATCTTTTTCTATTAGTGAGCGGACTGTTGGAAGATGGATAAGTTGTCGGCATGGAAAAGAATGATGGTGCGCAACATACCCCATCACAGACTAGTCGCATATCTGATAAAGATGGGACTAGGAGAGGAGGAATTGGATCCCATGAATATGAACCAGCTCCGAGAGGCTAGCGCTGAAATAATTGTTTCTGGACGGGAGGCCCCGCCAGAAGTAAGTGAGGAAGTAAGCATAGGTAGCCTAGATAGCATTATTAACGCGACAGTGCAGAGGCAGCTAGTCGAACTCAAACGACTAAAATACGAGAGAAAGGAAGTGGAGAGAGCGGAGAAGAGAAAAGAAGAGGAGGAGGAAAGGCAGAGAAGGATCGAAGAAGAGAGAGAGAGGAGACTAGAAGAGGAAGAAGAAAGGCAGAGAAGAGAAGCGAGAGAGGAAGCGGAGAAACTGAGGAAAGAAGAAAAAGGGGAAACGGAGAAGCAGAGGAGAGAAGAGAGAGAGGAAGCGGAGAAGAGACTCAGGCTGCTTGAGGAGAGAGCGGAGAGGAGAGAGGAAGAGAAGGAGGAAAGGCAGAGAAGGATCGAAGAAGAGAGAGAGAGAGGAGACGACAAGAGAAAGAAGAGAGACTGAGGCTCCTTGGGGAGACGCAGGCTGAGAAGCTCAGGATAAGTAGAGAGGAGAGCAGGCTGCTTGAGGAGAAGCGGGCTGAGAGATTAAGGTTTCAGGAGAAATTGAGGAAAGAAGAAAAGGAGGAAACAGAGAGACTCAGAATGCTAGAGGAAAAGCAGGCTGAGAAGCTCAGGCTTGAGGAGGAGAAGCAGAGGAGAGAAGAGAAAGAGGAAGCAGAGAAATTAAGGCTTCAGGAGGAGAAACGGAGGAGAGAGAAAGAGGAAGCGGAAAGATTGAGGACAGAAGAGAAAGAGGAAGCAGAGAAATTAAGGCTTCAGGAGGAGAAGCGGAGGAGAGAAGAAAAGGAGGAGGCAGAGAAGAGAGAGAGGGAAGGCCGAGAGGAAAGGGACGCAGAGAGGAGACTCAGAGACGGAAGGGACTATAACTTAAGGCATTCGGTCGTAGGACGAATGAAAACGTATAGTGAAAGCTTGCGAGGACTCGTACCGAGATTCCCAAGCGACCATGCTCAAATCTCTGGTTTATTCGTGCATTGCGAAAGGTTATTCGACTCTTGCGTTGTCCCAGACGACCTTCGAAGCAGATTTCTCTTGACCTGTCTAGATAATCATGCCAGAACAGTGACAGCCAGAATTCTCATTGACTGGACCCAGAAATCGGTGTCTGTTAAGATACCCTGGCGAGCTGATCACCAAAAGGCGCTAGATAAACTTACGCACGATTTGAATAACGCCGTATGTTTGCAGACAATTGACTACGGCAGAGAGTTTGGTCTATCGACTGACGCTTCAGACAAAGCAGTCGATTGCTGCGTATTCCAAATTCAAGACGATGGTACAGAACGGCCAATATGTTGCGCCAGTTCTAAATTAGATGCTACGCAAGCGCGTTGGGCCACTGTGGACCGCGAAGCGTACGCTGTAATCTTTGCGTTGAAGAAGTTTAGGAATTTGATTTGTATGTCAAGGACCACCCTCTACTCTGACCACCACCCCTTGACTTTCCTAACTGCTTCTAAGCCCACAAGTGCTAAACTTGCGAGAGGGGCTCTGGCACTCCAGGACTTCGGTATTTCCTTTGAATATCGACCTGGGTCGCTGAATATTCCCGCTGATCTTTTGTCCAGACTATGATTGAGGAAGAAGGCGGGCTACCATGTAAGGCACCGCGACAACTGTAAATATATTTCTAACTGTGCTGATATTTTGTATTTTCATGGGAACGACGAGGACATGGTCTGGAGGAAATCGATGGAGGGAACGACATCATTCTCAGCCGGGAGGCGAACCAATGACTGGCTTTGTCCTCCCCCGGGAAGGGAGGTGTCGCGTGAGGAGATCGACGACAACGACGAGATGGCATCATCATTTTGATGTAAGCGTCGTTGCCGGTCGAGATAGGAGGATGACGGACGAAAGCCAGTCTCCACTGGGTCAACAATGAAGGCAGCGAGGCCGAGGTGTAATCGGACACCACACAGCCAAGGTGTAATAGGACACCTCGCGACTATGGTGTAACCAGACACCGCCCGCGCTGCAGGCGAGCGACGACCCGCGTCGCGAGGAGCAATCTGACACTAATTGACGATAGCTTGACGTGGGGAGGGGGCTGACCGATGCACGCTGAAGTTCCTACTTAACGGAAGGAAAAGGAGAACACGGGACTTGTACTGCTGACGAACGCGACGTGTGAACATCGGTCGAGCGATCAACATCGGGAGGAACGACCAGCGGCGGGGGCAGAGTATTAGTCCGTCAGATTCAGAGACTGACGCGAAAGAACGATCTGTAGTTAGGCTGTACGAAGCAACATTTGAGATAGTCCGATTTAATATCTAAACGCTTTGATACTACGTGGAAGTTCCCGTAGAGTTAGTGTATATATATTTGTTTCTTTAATTAAATTCATTTATTAATTAAACAAAGTTCGTCGTGAATCTTCTATAGAAAAGTTAGGCACGTTAAATAAAAGTGCAAGTAAAAGAACAAGCAATCGAGGGTCGACATCAACACACGGCAAACACACGATAGGGCGACCTCCGATTGCGACACAACATGAACAGCGCATTCTTCTGCAATATATTCTTATTAGTCTTTGTTATTATTATAGACGATGATATACTGAAAGAGGTTTCAGATTATCTGCACCTTGTTGGTTATTAGGCCTATCTTGCCCACTGACATGCTTGTCCATGTATCTCTGTGTGTTTATGTATGAGTATGTTCCATTGTTTGTGTGGGAGTGTTCGTGTGAGTCAGTGTGCGTGCTAGCATGTGGTCCCAATTTCGTTTACTGAACTCATCGTGTTGTCCATATTAACACACATAAACAGTTAATTTCGAAACCCGACAGACCAAGATCAGTTTTATGAATCCGTTCCACGGCTCGAATTTCCATCACTTACTGAATTTCTGTGGCGAAACGACTCGTCTCGTGATCCGAATGGTCCCTCTGGATCACACCCGGTGCACACCCGGCGTATATTGCAAGAGCACCGCGAGGCCTAGCGCCGCCTGCCGGTTGATAGATGACCGTCGTTATTTGCTGGAACTCAGAAAGGACAATGAAAACAGGAGGTTCAGCGGTCGAGTCGATTCTATGTAATCTGGTGGCGTTCAGGCGTGCATAAATATTTCAAATTATACAATGGAGTCCGTCGCTTGCCCTGTTGGGGCTTATTCGGGATTTGAGGGTTACAAAGGAACCAACAGGGCGTCGAATTCATGTGATGTAAGGCAATCTGATGCATTCAGAATTACGTTGCATCAACGTTTAAAATATTCAGCCTCGTCCGTGATCGTTGTGCACCGATGCCCACGAAGAGATGCAGGTGCCGCGCTCCTGCATATCAAATCAACTCATCATACTTCGCTTTGAGTATATAATAATATAATATAATATCTTCGTTTATTGATTCAAACTGACAAGTACGCAGTAAGATTACATGATAGAGTAGTAATAGACGATAAGAAGTTTTACAGGAGTCGAATTTAATTGTATGGCAGCCATGCAAGGCGCCCATCTGTACTACTGTTCATTTTACAATCGCCACCTAGGGAATGAAGGCTGAGTTAACCTTGTGGGGCTAGCGGATATCGAACCTGCGTCCTTCTGATCTTCGTGCCAGCGTGTTACCATTCAACCATCTCCCCACCCCCCATAGGACTGTCCACTCTCTGTCTCTCTGTCTCTGTCTCTGTCTCTGTCTCTGTCTCTGTCTCTGTCTGTCTCTGTCGCTCTCTCTCTCTGTCTCTCTCTGTCTGTCTCTGTCTCTGTCTGTCTCTGTCTCTGCCTCTGTCTCTGTCTCTGTCTCTGTCTGTCTCTGTCTCTGTCTGTCTGTCTGTCTCTGTCTGTCTGTCTGTCTGTCTGTCTGTCTGTCTGTCTGTCTGTCTGTCTGTCTGTCTGTCTGTCTGTCTGTCTGTCTGTCTGTCTCTCTCTCTCTCTCTCTCTCTCTCTCTCTCTCTCTCTCTCTCTCTCTCTCTCTCTCTCTCTCTCTCTCTCTCTCTCTCTCTCTCTCTCTCTCTCTATCAGTAAACCGTTGCGTATGCGAATGCGAATACACAAATGTACTCATTTGCAGTGATGGGCACTAAATTATTTTTTTTAGTTAAACTAAAACTATTTTCCAACTAAAAAAAATAGTTAAACTAAAGTTGGCAACTGATTTTGGAAATTAGTTAACTAAACTAAAAAAAAGTAGTTAAACTTTTTCCAACTATTTTCCAACTATTTACGACAAACATTTTTGCAATAAAAGACGTTAAGTGAACTGTAATAATGCAAAGCGTCAATGACAATTTCACCTTCAAACTATGCAATGTGTACTGTTCTGGCATACAGTTACATGTGCACTGTAAGTAGTGTATGAATTTGAAAGCACAGGCTGTAAATGCTAAAACCATGCAGTGTTAAAATGTTTTTTTGCTGACAGTGTTCAATGTTCACTGTGGAAAAATAGTTGCATATTGCTGATTTTTTTAGTTAAACTTTTTAGTTAGCAACTAAAATTTTTTAGCTAAACTATGGTTTTAACTAAACTATTTTTCTTTAGTTAAACTTCTTCCTTAACTAAACTTTTTTAGTTAAACTAATAGTTAGCAACTTTTTAGTTAACTAGGCCTATTGCCCATCACTGCTCATTTGACTCTGCGCATCCTGCTTTTTCACCCTAACTTAAATGGCATCCGTTCAGGCCCCATCGTGTTCAGACAACTCAGCAGGAAATGCTGATCTGATTCGATTCCTGGTGCTGAACCAAAGGATATGACAGCCTAGTAATACTAATCGCAAGTCATAACAAAATTCATAACGATTAGAATAGCTTTTCACAAACTTTTCTGGGTTGCGACCCACTTGTGACTATCTTGGCTGTCTCGATACCCATTGTGTAAAATTAAGCATTGTGTACTAAAATTTGCTTCGTAAATTGGTATCGAAATATGCGGATTTACGTACAGCGCTTAGAAATTTAATGCATTAAAGGGAAATTTAGGTAAAAACAGTTTACAATTTATTGCAATCCAGCTAGTTATAGCCCAATCATAGCCAAATGTTGTTGCTGCAAAAAATAAATGTTTCTGGAACAAATTTGGCGACCCACTTGCCACAGCTTCAGGACCCACTTTTGGGAAACTCTGGATTAGAAGACTTCCGAAGGAAGTGCCCAAAGAAGATTTCTTCTATGATATGGTTAGGTAAGTAACTTAGTAACTTTGGCAAATTTATTTATGTTAAGTTAGGTCGAGTAAGACAAACTATTTAAGGTAAGTAAGTTGGTCAGGTAAGTCAGGTAAGACAAGTCATGGTAACTCAGGTAAATTAATTTATGATAAGTTAGGTCGAGTAAGGTAAACTATTTAAGATAAGTAAGTTAGTCAGGTAGGTTAGGCGAAGTAGCGCATGAAAGGTAAATTAGGTATACTTGACAGAGTAAGATAAGACGTGGCAAGCAAGATATTATAAGTGTCATCGCCTTCCGCAATTCTCGAACGATAGGACCTGTAACTACCCGTACCATATAACTCACAGCCCAAGCATCTTCGCGAACTCGTCACCATCTACTCGATCGTCGTCCTATCTCACTCTTTCCTGTCCACAGTCACTACTCATCTCAAGTCATCTAACTGATCTATTTATCACCTGCACCTCGACTCTGGAACGACCTCCCTCCTCAATTCCGAAAATTCAGGCTTTTCGTTGCAAATTAAAGTATCCCTTAAAGAATTCCACTTCGTCGCCTTAAAGTTGTTGTCATCCTAAATGAAACCCTTTGTCTCCTTCTATCCATAATGTTCTGCCAATCGAATTTTCTCTTCACTTGATATCCCAGAACAACCCATCTGACATGACGCAGCGCTTGTGAATAAGCTGATGCCCTTTGCTAAGCTTTTGAGTCGCGCTTGGAAAGTCGGAGTTTACAATTGGGTCTGTAGTCCAACGACTGTGCGTTCGACAGGTTGAACGGTCTCCTCAGGTAACCACCATTTGAACACGTTGCTAGAGCATACTTGTCTGACGCCTGAAATTCAGAATTACGGACATGGAACGCATCAATCGTTCCACGAAGAAGTAAGTAAGTAAACTAATAAACAAGTGTGAGCGCTTTGAGCAAAGGGGCATTTGCCCCTGGATTTTGCGCATATTTAAACAAATGAAATCTGTTGATATTATGATTATTACAACAGTTCCAACACGATTTTTTCATGCGATAAAACACTTAATTATTTAGGTAAAGTCCTTGAGCATTATTTATTTTTAAGGTTGTCACGTGTTCTGTGTTCATTCTATGCAAAAACATCATTTACCCCCACAAAAAGTTAGCACCCCTGCAAAAATTCCTGCGGACGCCCATGAATACGAAA
Organism: Allolobophora icterica; assembly: GCA_963556255.1. Taxonomy (NCBI): domain Eukaryota; kingdom Metazoa; phylum Annelida; class Clitellata; order Crassiclitellata; family Lumbricidae; genus Allolobophora; species Allolobophora icterica. The sequence goes on along the minus strand of OY744603.1, from coordinate 57,005,367 downwards.
TAAATGATAACGCGATGCAGGGTGACGTTCTTGCTACATTAATATCTGTTGCTTCGAGAAGACATCATTCAAAAAGCCTGGCGTGGAAGACAATTTTCCAAGAGCTCGCGTTGGAAGAATCACGCTTTTCGGTGGTCGTTTCGGAAAATCGGATCGTTCTGCGATCGCTTTGATCTAGATGACAGCTTGATTACGCGGGAACGGAGGCGCTACAACGTGCATTCGATACATAGGACGTCATCTGCAGCGCCTCAGTTTCGACTCCAAACGATTTTCTGAGGAAGCGAAGCGAGCGACGAGCAATTACCGAACCCCGATCCCTCTGACGGTTGCGATAATAACGTTTGATTTACTGGTCAATTTGCAGCTAAACTTCGATAAGGTTTGCTGCCATCAGAGACCAATTAAGCGCATGAAGAAGAAAGGAGGCGGCAAAGCACTGTTTAATGGGATGCAGGTCGCTTATTATCTACATCGTAATCCTATTTCATCTAACGGTTTCCGTTGGTCCCGCATATTATCGTAGCATGCAAATAGAAATGGAAGAACCGCAAGACATCTGAAAAACTCTCTGGCTTTCTTTATCGCGATAATATTTAATTGATACTTAAGTGAGTCATTTTCTGGGAACAATTTTGTGGTGTCTCTTTTGTAGGAAATCCTCCTCTTAAACAAGACCCAGGAACATTGTTTTTTGTCCGGAGACATTCAACCAGAGAATATTTTGTCAAGTCGTCTGGTGTGCAAATAAAACTATACCATACTTATGTATGTGCGTAAGTACGTATCTGTGTTTGTACGAACGTATACATGTATTGTATATATGTATGTATGTATGTATGTATGTATGTATGTATGTATGTATGTATGTATGTATGTATGTATGTATGTATGTATGTATGTATGTATGCATGTATGTATGTATGTATGTATGTATATATAGGCATGTATGTATGTATGTATGTATGTATGTATGTATGTATGTATGTATGTATGTATGTATGTATTGTATGTATGTATGTATGTATGTATGTATGTATGTATGCATGTATGTATGTATGTATGTATGTATGTATGTTTGCATGAATATATGTTGGCAAGTAAGTAAAAAAGTAAATATGTACGAATGTGTTAATGCTGTATATATTAGGTATTTATGCATATATGGCCATTTTTTAGCGCCTTTTACAAACCATGCACAGCTCCTATTTTGATCCTCAGTGCATCTATTTTAACCAACATAATATATCTTCCCCTTTGGCCTATGTAGTTCAACCTCCAACATGTTATAAATGAGCCATTGTTACTCAAATTCCTAATAAATCTGAGCATGAAGAGCAAAGACGTTGATTGTACTCCATTACATTAGATAGATTATATTATATCAGATTAGAGCAGATTAGACACATTGTGTCTGATTATGAAGAAGGCACCAATCGTTTCTGGTCACGCTAGAGGCATTGTTTAAAGACGCTTATAAGATGTTCACATACATATACAATCTATACATACATACATACATACCTAAACACATACAAATATATATACATGCATACATACATATATACCTACTTACATACATGCATACACACATACATACATGCATAGTGCATACATAAGTACATGCATAGACACATACATACATACAATAATACATTAATACATACAATGTCATACATACATACGTACATACATGCACTCCGTCATTTTTGTGTACAAAGTGCACTGTCATCACACCTGTATTTGACGTTAATTCACACTAATCCTCACGATGACGCGCCAGAACGCGCAGATTAATGCCCCGCATCTGCGCATGCGTGAGCGCGTGATCCTTCCGATGGAACGGATCATATTCCGAATCTCATTGGTTGATTGACATAATGCCATAAGAACTTGTGCCATTTAAAGGCTGAGTACCTCCGAGTCGATTTATCCTAAATGGCCGCTGTATAATATTATCTGGCACATTTCAAATCAAATCAAATCAAAAAGTCTTTATAAATACATATATAAATACATATGTCTTACATCTAATATACTATACAAAATAAGTAATATATTGATTAAGAAATTAACATAATTTTACTTTTTAAACAACTATATATAGCTAGTCATTTTAAAGATAATACGGCACAGGATAGGTAATAAAATTGATTTTCATATATACTATGTATATATATATGATAGAATTTTATTTTACACATAATATATATGGAACTTAGATATAATGCTGGATTATATATCAATTAAAGACAATATTTATGTACATAAATATTGTATAAAGCAATTTAGAAGGTTGTATGCATATCTGTTAGACACATCAAATTTTATTATCTAATATATTTTATTATCTACTATATTGTATTGTCCAATATACTTTATTATCTAATATATTGATGAAGAAAGATAGACAGCCGACAATTAGGGCTGAAGAAGAGAAGAATGGACGAAAACATATTGTATTGCAACAGAAAAATGTTGAGAAGGATGAAAGGGAGGAAGAGGAAAAGAAGGAAGGATAAGGACCTATAGAATACCTCGAATCATCGATTGAAAGAAATGGATTTGGAATCTCCTTCGCTACCCTTTCCCATGCATCCACCCTTCCCTCCTTCCGTCCATCATGCATCCACACTCGCTGACCTCCACTGACTAATGCTATTACATCGCCGATCGGTATTCATGCCTCTTGGCCGGTCCACATGCATGGACGCTCTTAAGCGGCATTAGGTCTAAATAGCATCCACTGAAATTCATGTATATATATACGTATAGTGAGTGATTTATTTAAGGCATATAGTTTACATTTATATATACTAACTATATATACGAAGAAAGATTTATGTATATAGCGTACATATAAATGAATATATATCTATTCATGTATGTAGAAAGAGATTAATATAACTGTGCATCGTGTATATGCGTGCCAGTGAAAAACGAGATATACAAATACTGATATATATATATGTAATTATGTATATATATATATTTATATGCATGATCATGTATGGCAGTGGTTCTCAACCTGTGGTCCGCGGACCACTGGTGGTCCGCAGCCATCTGCCTGGTGGTCCGCGAGCAAGGCCTACAAGTTATAGTTTTTACAATTAAAAACAAGCAAACGGACATATTTTGCCAATTTTTAAAATTTTAGTTTTATCTCAATCGCTAGAATCGGCTAGATGGGACCATGAAACTAATGATACGCGGATTTATGGCAAACAATTTCTTTTTGTATTAATTTCTTTTTGCCACAATATTTAGTGGTGGTCCGCGACCGAGACACAACATTTATAAGTGGTCCTTGAGTCTCAAAAGGTTGAGAACCGCTGATGTATGGTATGTATACTTATATCCATAGGTCTGTGAGCTGCCAAGTCCACAATCGTTCGTTGTCCAAATTCCAGCGCCTAATCAATATTCGACGATATTCAGAACCGGAGACGCAGCTGTTGTTGGCCATTCGGATCTCTGTCGACGAAGACTAAATAGCCATGCCAAAACGCAATGTACATATATATTCAGATGTACATATGAATATATACGCTATGTACACATAAACATATATAATATATATATATATAAAATTATATATATATATATATATATATATATATATATATATATATATTGGTACACAGATACGCACATGTGTATAAATAATAAGAGAAGTATTACTTTATGTCGGATTACAATTTGTCAAGAGTTCAGTACAGACAGACACACCCAGAAAAACACACAAACGCAGCCATACATGTATACAGAGACTGTGCACATGCATCTCAAGAGCCATCACTGCCAGTTGTTAACGTTCTACTGTGTTAGACTGTTATTCTGTGTTGCGCTGCGTTGCGCTGTAAACAGCAGGCGATCAAAGTTGGTATGGCAAAATCCAGAGACTTTGACGATTATCTAAAGCCACGCCGATTGCTGGCCAGTGTCAACAGCTGATATATGAGAAAAGGGATGAGCTAAACACAGAAAGGAACTATGATATATATATATATATATATATATATACATAATTACACACAGATATATAATCGTAATCGTAAATTTCAAATTTATAAAGCGCTACTCTAAATCTAAGCGCAAAGCACCTGCTTATACACGAGTGCTGCGTCGTATCCGAGGGGTTGTCCCAAGATCGCTGTCCATTGGAGGTCTGAATCTGGTTGCCAGAGAGGCAAAGCAGCAGTTACGGCCGGTTTCGTTGAGGACGAGAAAGCTTGGAAGGCAAAGGATCGGATGGGTTGTAGATAAAGATATATGAACTCTTGAGACTTCAATTTGGAGTGGAAGGCCTGTGTTGTGATGAGTAGAGGAACCGCAGACAGATGATGGTGAGTGAGTGGCTGTATTGGTGGCGAAACTGAGAATATGCGGAATTCAGGGGAAGTTTGTTTCAGAGTTGAGGTGCAGTGTGGGAAATGGATCAGTTGGAGAACTTGACGCGAGTATAGTGACTGCAGGGGGACGGGAGAGAGCGAGATATGAGGATGAACGGGTAGACCGGTGTAGCGATTTCAGATTACCCCCGGTAACTTGAAATCGCGTTCAGATTACCGGGGGGTAATCTGAAATCGATTTCAGATTACCCCCTCAAATTAATGGGGCCCGTTCTTCGACTATCTTGTAATAATAATGATAATTGTTAACATTTATCATTAAATTCTCATTACCCCTCTAGTAAATGATGTACAACAAGCTATCTTTCTTTGTAGATCACAATTACATCAACTAGGTTGAATCTTCAGGCACTTTGAACTTGCGTATGAGTGGTTTTAATAAAATTAACATTTCTGTGACATTTTTTATTTTCTTTCAATTATTGAGACTAGCTTTTAATCTTATATGTTTCACGTGTTTTATTCAATGAACATATCATGACTTCTAAGCATAAGAATTTATCATTTTAGCTAAATCAGATAGGGGTAATGTGAACAGTGGAGGGGTAACTTGAAATCGCGTTCAGGCTACCCCCGGGGGTAATGTGAAATCGATTTCAGATTACCGGGGGTAACTTGAAATGGGGGGGGGTAGCCTGAAGTCTTTACACCGTGGTGGCCTATTTGCACATAAAGATGTTTGTTTGTCGTAACTGCATTTGGGGTTCATCAATTAACTCTGTCCCGAGAGACCACCTTTACTAAAGGCGCTGTATAAATGCCGTGTTTCATAACACTCAAGTAGCCTTCGGTAACAAACTATACTAGTCCAGACCCGTCCACGTGAACCGCGTGTTAGACCTTAAAATAATTTCTACTAATGGCAGACACTATGGTTTGGCTATTATTGCAGACACATGTTACCATGCAGTCGGTTGGTAGTTTTCTCCGAAAACACACAGTAAGCAATATAATTGCATGGCAGACGCAGGCTGTGTGTATAGGGCCTACGTTGAAGGCTGGAGATATATGGGAAAATCGTTGTGTGGTAACAGATGAGAAGTTGATCAAATGAAACAGACGACAATCAGAAGAGCAAGAAGGAGTTATCCATACAACACAGACGATTTCAACGGTAACAACGGCTTGTCGAACTATCGTTTACGTTTACGAACTATCGAGCAGACATTTACTGTCTCGTTGTTTTAGTCTAACATATTGCTAGACATTCTATGCCTGTGGGCGTTCTGACCACGCTCGGATTCACGTGATATTCGTAGAATACAGGTTTCACGATCTCAGCCGAGAATAATTCGGTCGTTAAAGGCCGAAAGATAATTCGCTTGCCATACGAACATGAACTTGGTATTAAATTCTGCACTAGATTCAATGAAGCGCCAGCGATGCACTAAATGGGTCCTGCATAGTGCGTTCGATTTGCCACCCTAGGGGTGAAATTATTGTAGCATTCACCCAACGAAGAGAAGTTTTGGTTTTAAGAAATTTCTCAGCAGGTTATTTATTTTAAGAAACACCGAGCAGGGATTTCTTCTAATGGCGCTATACGATTAGATTGTTATATGAGACATTTTCTGGTATTAGATTAAGTTCACTTTGGAGATGCAAGAAATCATTTTCTTTCAGATGAATAATTTATTCATCTTATGTTGACCAGTAATGTGTGTGCTTAAGAAATATGGGCGCGTTTGCACACTAACATTGTAGTTTCATCAGTTTTTTATTAGTATTTTGACAACACCCAAATTAGCAATGTCCACTCCGTTACCAAACCTGCTTCTCCATACATTTTAATGAAAAACCAAAGCAACACCAAATAACTACATGTTACTCTATATTAACACACAAAAGAGTGAGAAAATATATGTGAAGATATTTCTGTAATCTACCATATTTTTTAGACACCGAAGTAATGTCCACTTCGTTACCATTCCATGTCCACTCCTTTACCATTTTCGAACGCTAAAGTAAGCTTATGCATCGTTCTTAAGACAAATGAACTTAAAATGCATGGCAACATGCATGCATAAACAAACGCACAGAACTACACTACGGATTTAAAAAGCAATTTAGCAGTTTTGTCACATGAATCTTGGCGAAATGCGTTTTGAACGCTTTGGGCGAAACTTCTCAACGTTACCACTATCGGTCTCTTCACGTTTATCTGGACAGAGATAGCGACGTTTTTTATAAAATGACTTGGTTGACAGTGTGCTATAGATTGCTGAATTTATATCCGAATTTGCAGCTGCTGATTTCTCATGCAGAAAAAACTCAGACTACGGTAGGATATACACAAGTTTGTCTCTGTATACAACTGATGAATTTGCATTGTTCCATTGATTGGGCAACATGTCTTCTCCAAAGCATCTACATGAGCACCATCAATGAAATACAGTTTTATCAGTGATTCTTCTTTCTTCATAGAGTTAAACTGCTCCTTTGCATATGGAATATGACATTCCATATTTACCATGGAATCAGCTCGCCTCTTCAAGGACCCTCCAATTACATCCGGTGTGCCTTTACCATGGCCAATAAAAAAAAATCCCAGCTAGCCATTTCAAATCCAAGACTATAAATCCTCGTAAACATCAAATAGAAATTCTGTTTATTTCGATATTGGGTGGTAGACTAATCGGAGAACAAGTGAAGGTCTGTTATTTCTGGGTTTTTCTGGCGCATATCATGACCGCCTGTACGAACTGGATATGGTAGCACATTTTATCCACTGACGTAGTCAAATTTCTCCACACCAGCAAGCTTCTTACCCATGCTCAATGCAGGTGGTAGCGGGAGGGTCCCAAACTAGCATTTTGTGGTGAATTACCTAACATTGCCCACTCCACTCCATTACTACTATGTCCAATCCGTTGCTGTGTAATAGGTAACGGAGTGGACAGGTAACGGAGTGGACAATTTCAACATAACATGAAACACATTTATTATCGCCAACGTTACAGACCACATTTTCCTACCTATCAAATTCGCTTCCTTCCTTCAAAAGCGGATCAAAACCTACTATTTCTCCTTGACTTTTAAACACTTGGATATCTAACTGCATCTTCTCCCGGCGGCTGACTATCCGCGCCTCCTATTTTACATTTCGGTATGACAGTGCGCGTGTTACAAATTTAATAATAATAGTATTAATAATAATAATAACCAGCTCTGGAGTGTACTCTGGACAAGATGGCAGCTCTCTGTTTATCGGGAGGCTTTACTTGGTTTTAATCTCACATTTGCACTCTCCGGCTGCTGTTTTTTACGTTGATTTAGCGGAACAGAATTTGCTTTCTTGCAGTGAATTTGTAGTTGGTTGTACGCTTGGCCTAATTTAAGGCTTGTACGCCAGTTGTTCGAAGTTAACGGCCATACACGCTCCCGAGTCAGAGTCGTTGTTTATGGTCGTTGGTCTCTGTTGTGACGGTCGTTTTTGACGTTTTTCACGCTCGCTGTTTGGTTACGGGCTCGTTTTCCGACAGGTATATTATACTTCAAGGTTTATTAGACTTCACTTAGGTTTGCACGGCTTTTTCTGGTAGTTAAAGGTCAGACACGTTGCACGGCCCCTACAATGGTAACTGTCGAACCGTCCCAACTAAGCCCAGTTGTTGTCAGGGCTGTAGTGATAAACTTAGAGGTGAGTATACGCTAGAGGTTAGTTTTCCGAAACAAATTAGAGATGAGTATACGCTACAGTAATTTGTGAGTATATGCTACAGTATTTTGATATAAATAAATATAAATATTTTGTGAGGTGAGCATACGGTATGTAGAGGTGAGTATACGCTGTATACCCGCGTATACCCTCGACTACAGCCCTGGTTGTTGTCCCTTTCTTTGGTCACTCTGCAATAAATGGACGGTCAGTCAGGCACAGGCCCCCACCTCCGCCCGAGGCTTCACAGAAAGCGAAGGGCACCTGCAGCACTTGTGGAGTCATTAGATTTCTGCATAATAAAGATGGAAATGTCCATCTTCATGGGCCGCGCAACAACCCATGCCCTGGGTCTCACAAACCCCCTCGGGAAAACCATGATACAGTTATCCCCCAGGCACCGGATCAGACGCCTGTTCAAGGGTCTGACCCCGCAGAACCATCAGCACCTCAATCTACCAACCCCGGCGGGTTCAGGGGGGGCTGGGGAGGGCCCCTGCTTGGGAGAGAGAATCCCACACCCAGCGCTGAACATGTTCCAAGGGCGGCCAGACCGGCAGGAGACGGACTACTAACATTGGTTATCAATAAGATTCTTTCAAACCCTTTGAACCCCTCTCCCTGGAAAGTTCTGATCGCTTTTGGAGCTCTTGTTTTGGAGCAACCGATCAGAGGTGGCAACGCCACAATCTAACCTCGACTATCAAAGGCCGAGTCGAGAACTTCGCGGCAACTTGGTTTCTCAGGGCAGATGACCTGTTCTCATTGGACACATCAAACCCTATAAGACTTCTACTCATGCAGCTGCCTCCAGACGCAATGATCAGGAAGTGATTCCAGCAGCGATATCTTCCATACTGGAAGATGGTAATATTAAAGCAGCTATCAGAATTTTATGCTCAGATGATAAACCAGTCCCGATCAACCTAGAATCCTTGGAAGAATTACGCTCAAGACATCCGCGCCATCCTATCGACCGACCTAACATACCGGTCGAAACCCCGGTATCTCCATTTCAAACTTCTGAGGACGAGGTGCACAAGCACATTGGCTCCTTTCCAGCAGGTTCCTCAGGGGGACCTGACGGCCTTAGACCCCAACACCTGTTGGATTTAGCCAATTGCATAGAAACGGGGCCTGAACTTATCTCTGCTATCACCGCCCTTGTTAACCTGCTCCTACAGCCGGGATTTGTCCCAACGAAGTTCGCTCAACTATTTTTGCTGGCATACTCTTCGCTCTACGCAAAAAGTCAGGGGCCTACGCCCAATAGTAATTGGATATTACTAGCGTAGATTAAGCTCTAAATGTGCCAACACGTTCGCCCTCCCAAGAGTTTAAACTTACTTCTCGCACAGGCAGGTGGGAGTTGGCGTATCGGGAGGGTGTGAGGCAGCTGTCCACACGGTCAGGCGCTTCCTAAGCAATATGCAGGAAGACTCAGTACTTGTAAAACTAGATTTCTCCAACGCATCTAATACATATCCATAGTTATTCAGCGTTTCAACGCAGTCGCCCTCCACAGCACTTTTGTTGTTCCAGATCTTGACAAGGACGGCCACTCCAGAATCAATATGCTAAATTAGTATCTGACACCTGAGGGATCATATATACCTCGGGTAAAAAAAATAATAATAATAATAATAAGCAGGATAAGAAATAGCGTCGTAGATGAGTTAGTGGTTTATGACTAGGCATCCAATCTGTGAGATAGTTGCAGGAAAAACACGCAGTGAGACAGAAAGACATTTAGACAGACACAGTGACACAGACTAAGAGACACGCAGACACGTGATGGCAAAGAATACCAGATGCCAACTTTAATTTTAAAGTCATAAGAGATTAATATCAAAAATAATTAAATTTACGCTAACCTTGTAACCTTGTTTATCAGATAAGACTCAGCATGTGGTGCGTCTAGCTCAATGCCTTAAATCGACGCACCTGCCATTGATAATAATTATTAATCAAATGATGGAAGTCTGCTGAGATAAGAAACAAGGATTGTCGAAGATCGAAAGGTCTTCCCTCGATTTTAAAAGCCACAACAACCATATAGAAGCTTCCAGAGCTCGCAGGTCGTGTTTGAAGTAAGGCCTTAAATGAACTGACAGACAGGATGGACAAGCCTTTGGAACTGAGGCCTTGGAAGAGAGAACTTCTCGATAAAGTGAGTCGAGTGATTTGAATGTTTTAAAATTAAGTTGTAATAGTAATTAAGATCTTCAACCATTTAGTTCTTTATTGTAGAAAATTTAAACTAAGCCTGTTATCAAATAAAAATTGTTTCAATCTCGAGGGATCATCAGCGTCGTGGTCATTGTTAGTCATGTGATCACCATTGTCATCACCAACTTGTCTTTGTAATCATCGTTTTCGTCATCAATATCATCCTCCACGAATTCTCTTGGTTTTCTTCCATAATTATCCATCATCATCCTCTTCTTCGTCACTTTCATCATCAATTCGTTCTTCTTTATCTTCATCCGCATCATCAACAACTTCTTCGCCTTTATTGTCGTCGTAGTCTTTTTTATTATAATCAATCTCACTACGGGGTACTGAAAGTAATTGCTACCGTAATCGCCTATTGTCAGTAACAATTGATGGGCTTCTGTTCCGATCTATAAGCCACTATTGTACTCTTCTCGACCAATCGGCAATTAAAACACTTATTATACGAAAGGCTGTTAACTATTCGCTGTCGTAGGTTCGAAAACTTTTCAATTTGTTATCTAAGTTTTCCATTCGTTTGAACCTGCAGTTCAAATTGAGAGTTAAAGACATCATCAAGCCCGAACATGACGAGTTCTACCTTGGAAAATGGCTCCGAGGTAAGCAACAACTCTTCTCCGGATGGATCCATGCTGCGATATCCATGGTCTTTATCTACCTTTTGTATTCCACAGAGGTTGAAGACTATTTTATTCCATCGTAGTTTTGTGTTGCTGGGTCACAATATAAAAATAGTATCACATCTTTACGAAAATATCTAAGTGTACCTTCTCAGCGCAATATGTGCCTCTGAATACTTGTGTAACATTATCTAGTTTTCGCAATTACAGAGTAATTGCGTGAATGCTTGGACACTAAATGTCTGGCAAATTCAGTGCAATCGATGTATTCTAAAGCCAGACACTCTTTTTTCTTTGTCTCTTTGTCTTCTCTCTGTCTAACTAACTGACTGTCTGAAGGGCGAAGTAAATGTTACTGCTAGACAGTTCCTTGTAGCATAATCGCTTAATAGTGTCTCGTCTTAGCAGTTGTATGGCAACAATGTTAAGACGCTGTCGTATTTTCTCTATCAACAGCTCGTAAATGGGATTTGGATAAGGCCGAGAAGATGTTTCGAGACGTAAGTTCACATCAGTTTTTACTCTGATTACGCAAACGGAATTTCAAAACGCAAGTAAATAAATCATTTATTTTATGAATACGTCTAACAAGTGATTTCAAACAAAACAATTTTTGTTTGATTGCAAAAAGTCAGAGACGACCAGAAATTCAAGAACGACGTTTCCCCAAATATTTACACTTTCTCTGTATAAATATGAATAAAGAAATAAAATAATAAGTAATGTATTCGAATCTCTGGCAATCAGATCTTGTGGCTCTGTACAGCGAGATTACAGAATGCACAAATGATCTTTGTTTCTTGAATTTGTCGAATCAGGATCAGGAGTGGCGGAAAGAAAACGACATAGACAGCCTTCTGACGTCATACGAACCACCGGAAGTGTTGGCCAAGTACTATCCGGGTGGCCACCCAGGACATTCGAAGGATGGATATCCCGTCTGGATTGAGATACTCCCCCTTGCCGATCAGAGAGGTGAAAACCCCATTTCCAATTGGTTAAATACCGTTAATCTTAGGGTGCGAATCCTGCTTGAAGTCTATGCTGTAAACATAGGCGTAGACTCTGTGGGGCAGCCGGGGCACGTGACCCCAATAATTGAGATGGGGGAGGAATGCCCCCAAAAATCTAGAGGAGAATTTCTTCAAATGTTAAAATATTATGTTTAAATATAGAAAAATTTCTTCAGAAACAGAAAAACAGAAATACAGAACTAAAAAATACTACCAGAAATTCATAATGAAAACAAATGTTTATATTTATCTTCACAATCCTCAATATGAAACAAATTTACACGTAAACAAAATGCACCCATTTCATACGCATTACATTACACCGGAAGCCTCTGAGGCTCGCTGATTGTCCAGACCAGAGGTGATAAAAGCTTTTTTCTGCAGTTTTTGGTTTAAAAAACACAAGAAAAAGCAAAACCACAAAACCACTAATTTCGTGTTTTTTAAAATAAATTTCTTATTCTTGTAGAAGTTATTTTTAATAACATTAATTTAATGGTTTTTAATTTCCGAAAATCGCAACTGAATTAAACTGAGTTGGAGCTCTTGTTCATGCCATTTTACATGATCTTTATGATCCGAATACGAAAATCTTAAAAGCAAATAACCAAAACAACAAAAAACCATAAAAACGGAAAAACAACGAAAAACAACTTTTCATCTTGAAAAAAACTTGGTTTTTTGACCCTATGGTCCATACGCCATCCCCCATATTTTGGACAAGTTTACGTCAGTGGCTGTAGGCCTACAAACGGCAAAGTAAATTCTCTTAGCTTCGATCACCTTTAATTCGTGGAATCATGTCACACATTGTGCCTAATTGGGTAATTAGGAAGCATTCGTATATCAAGTAGGCTATTAAATAAGCTAGTGTCCATACATCCAAAGCATCGACTATATTACAGGTGATTTTTGCTAATCTAAGCCCTAATTTTCCTCCACTCCTCCACCTTACATTTTAAATCATTTCAGTTATACAATCTGCATCTACTCAGTCTATTTAGTGATGATCCTCCGTTCACAGATATGAGTTGGACTCTATGGCAATAAAACGCACAATCATAGGCGTATAATTTTACTTGGACAAACCATAATTATCAAACGATTATTGAGAGCGTCTTGTTAATGAAGTAAAACAAGCAGGCTGAGAAAATAAGTATAACGATGCAGTTACATTTCTCTTGAACACGGCATAAGAGTCTTAACGTTAGTGTGAATGGCATTTAGAGAGGCTCATGGGCGGCGATCATGGGGTTGAGGGGGACAAGACCCCCACTGGAGAGGCTACCTGCGATGTCCATCGTAGGCGACGTCTTCGTGACCTCGACCATTCCGTAGTGGACTTAACGAACTCTATAATAAGACGTGCGTCTAAAGTTCTAATTCCTCGTATTACAATGCGACGCCATCGACCTCATTGTTATCCATGTCTAGTTCATTAGTAACAAAATGTTCGTCTGCAAGCAAATAATGCCCAGACAACTATAATAAAGTCACCACGTAGTGACCAGTGACAACGTAGAGACTGACCACAATTTAGTCACTGAGTAACAACAAAGTCTCTAGAGGAATTTAAAGCTGACTTCAGTCTAGCTGCTAAATTACTGAGAGCGTGTTTTGTTTTGTTTCTTTGTTTACTCGATAGGTGTCTACAACTCTGCTACAAAGAAGGAATCCGTGCGTTTCCAGATCTGTAGAGCCGAGCGGCTGGTCAAGGTTCTCTGCCCAGAACTCAGCAAAAAGGTCTAAGTCCATGTTATGTGTACTTAACACTTGTGAGAGAAGTTTTCTATGATGATGACAACGAAAGCTATGATAATGACGATGATGATGACTGGGGCGACTCCGACAATGATGATGACCCCAATAGCAATAAATGACAACAGCAAGGTCTATGATGATGATGACGACGACGACGACGACGACGATGATGATGATGATGATGATGATGATAGTGATGACAATAATAAAAATTAATAGTAATAAATATAATTATTATTATTATATTGTTACATTATTATTATTACAAGTATTATTATAATAATATACGCATAATAGGCTACTAAGGATAATTATATCATAATCGTAACCTAAAGATATCGACGGCGCCCGAAGAACATTAGGTCGCGCGAACCTGCTTATCCCAGGCGCTCTCTCTAAATAAAGTCGATAGGCATGTGGGAGCAGAATCGGTTCCAGGGCAAGATCTATGAGTGAAGCAGGCAGGCAGGTGGATGGCTGATGGTATTTAAAGTTGGAACGACGAGAGAGATGAGGAATAGAGAAGGAATCAGTACAGAATTTGCTGAGAAGAAGTGATTTCAGTTTTGGATTGAAAGTCTCTGTGCAGAAATTGCAAGACTTCATAGGATAGATCAGATAGGCTAATAGTAATTCTGTCGTGGGAGTTTATTGTTGCTCCAAATTTGCATTCAACCTTTATTTTTTACAGATTACAATCGGTTCCACATAAAGACCTAAGAGTGAGGCAGGCAGAGAGATAGATGGGTGATGGCGTTTAGAAATGGAACGACAAGAGAGATAAGTAGTGGGGAAGGAATCAGTATGGGATTTGCTGAGAAGAAGTGATTTCAGTTTTGGATTGAAAGTCTCTGTGCAGAAATTGCAAGACTTCATAGGATAGATCAGATAGGCTAATAGTAATTCTGTCGTGGGAGTTTATTGTTGCTCCAAATTTGCATTCAACCTTTATTTTTTACAGATTACAATCGGTTCCACATAAAGACCTAAGAGTGAGGCAGGCAGAGAGATAGATGGGTGATGGCGTTTAGAAATGGAACGACAAGAGAGATAAGTAGTGGGGAAGGAATCAGTATGGGATTTGCTGAGAAGAAGTGATTTCAGTTTTGGATTGAAAGTCTCTGTGCAGAAATTGCAAGAGTTCATAGGGTAGATGAGATAGGCTAATAGTAATTGTGTCGTGGGAGTTTATTGTTGCTCCAAATTTGCATTCTACCTTTAACAGAATTGTTTAATAATCTCTCTGAGTTATATATTTAGGAGTAAATACAAATGTTTTCTGCATTGTTTCAACACAGTTAACAAAATAATAACAATTCCTAATATATAAATAATAAATTGTAATGCTATTAAGGGGAATATGCCAAAGATACGAGATGTGATGATCTGCATAAAGCGTGAATCCATTGGATATTGAAACCTATTTGAACAATTCGCTTTTGTCTGCTGTAGTTCGACAAACGGATCGATAGAATAGTTTGCATAATTGACCTCGAAGGATTTGGTCTGAAGCATCTCTGGAAACCAGGTACAGCCCAGGATTCTATTGCGCTGAACATTACACTCGCTACTTCAACCTGTACGCTCTTCTGTATGCAACCAGCTGTGCACGGTCATGCACGCTGATTTCTATACGGCGTATACGCTGTCTGTATATAGTCTGATCTGCCAATGTACATTGATCTTTATTTCAGTCTTGCTGTCAAGACCTTAAACCTCAAGACCAAGACCAAGGCCAAGACTTTAAGATAAGATAAGAATATTCTTTATTAAACCAATTGCTATCCGCATTTGGGTGTACAAGCGTTTACATCTTTCCGCTAATCGTATAAATTTTTTCTGTTGCCAAGAAACAGTTCTAATCTAGGACACATATATTTATATATACACAGACATATATGCATTTTATATGTTTCCATATAACATCCTAATAATATATGTTTTCCTCATCAAGTTATCGGCAGGTGGGATAACGCGATCGTGGGCCCTCGTTCTCATATGGTACACGGAGGGCTTAATCGGCGGGAGCAGGTCATGCGAAATGTGCCCCTCATCCACCAAGACCAAGGCTTAAACCTCAAGACCAAGACCTTGAACCTCAAGACCAAGACCTAGACCAAGACCCAAAAAATCACATTCAGCCAAGACTATTCCTTAAAAATATTGTAAAGTCGGACTACTCGCTATTTTAATGAAAACGTGAGTCTTTTATTTTATTCAAGCAAATTAACTTTAAATGCAGACTGCAGAGAATTCCGAATTCGTATTTACAAAAGTCCTTCATGCAAAATGTTATTCCAAATGCTTTTTGTATTTTATAAAAAACCAATTCGCTCATAATTTTCTGACGGTGCCTTGTGGGGAATCATAAAAATTCCGCCATGTGAGAAAATACTTTCCATAGGTGCTGAAGTCGCTGGCCCACACAGTAGCTTTTCAAGCATTGGATGTAAATGTACAAATCGTGAATCGTTTTGAAATCCTCCATGGTTTATCAGAAAAAGTCTTGACAGGGCTACCATGTGGCGATAGAGTCATAGCCAACAGGCCTAAATATTCACACATAGCTGAATACAAGCGAGATTTGCTACACTGGCTTCCTGTTGCGAAATGGATTGCTTTCAAGACCACCATGCTGACACTTGCCTCAATTGTTAGCACTGCTCCGGCGTACATCACAGAGTTCTGTATTCCAATCTCGAGACGGGTTGGTCGGCAATCTTTGCGCTCTTCATGGAGATATGCAGGTGCCACGCTGTCGCACTTCAACACGAGCTGATCGTGCCTCGTCGTGCGTTGCACCATCCTTCTGGAACAGTCTCCAATTGCACTTAAGTACCGTTGCCTTTGACCCTGTGCAGCATACCTTTGCCAGCTGTCTTAGAATGCACTTGCTTGGATCTGCTAGACAATCAGAGACCCAGCGCTTATGTGAGGTACTTGATAAGAAAGCGTTATAAACATTTTCCTTTTACATGCGTACAAATCTTTTATTTTGTCAGAGTGTAAGTCAACCAATCGGTTACATTTAAGGGACGGGTGGATTGATTGATTTCATTGATTACTCGATAAGCAAACTGATTCATAGATATGTATAATTAGTGGATTACATGATTAAATGACGAATTGGCTCATTGATTGACGGATTATTTTCTTGTAGCTATTGACATCTTCGTGGAGCTTGTGGTTATCGCTGAGGCTCATTATCCGGACATTCTAGGCGCTGCCTACGTCATCAACGGTTCGTTTCATTAGCTACTCGACTACAAACATTGTCATTGTCACCATCGTCATCATCATCATCGTCGTCGTCAATATCACCTTAGTAATCGTCTGGATCGTTACTTTCTTACTAACGTCAGCATTGTCTTCAGTATCATCATCAGCATTAGCATCAATATTAGCAACAACTTTTTCACCTTGATAATCATCAATGCTATAACTGGCATAAAGATTATCACTTTCATCATCATCATCATCATCATCATCATCAGGATAGTTATAGTCATCATTAGTTTAAAAATTATTTTGGTATATATCTCTGTTCTGTTGGTGAATTTTAGCTCCAAAGATTTTCCCCCTAGCATACAGTTTAGTAAAACCTTTCATGGCGCCGGAAACACGAGCTAGGATCAGGGTCATGGGAAGTAAGTCAAATACACATGATATATGCCAAGCTTCTGGAAATTAATTAATTGTAACTAGTAACTTCTATAGCGACAATGTCTAATGAACAAGGCATCAATCAATGGCCGTATCCAGGTCAGTATCCTGAAGTTCAGTCCTCTAAGACAGAAGGCAATCTATGTTGGATGTGCAATTTGAAAAAGTTAAGTCTTAAATTGAGAATGAATTGACATAGGCAGAACGGACAGGTAGAGAAAGAAAGTTCCAATATCAAGGTAAAGGTACTGAAAAAGTTGTTCTTGTCATAGGTATGACCAGAGGAAGATAATCAGATGATCTCATTGAATAATGATGTCTGTGTCAAAAGGACTGATTTTAAGTACTGTAGTGGTCCAGAGTTCAATATTTTATAAACTCTGACCCAATTCGAACGAAATCCTTTGCTGAGTAGGACACCAATCAATGCTTATATATAAGCGCAAAGCTTATGTGTTCATAATTTGTCGTTCCAGTTATGGATCCAGCCAAAGAGTTCTGAATTCTTTGCAGCTTCAGCATGTTTAATCTTGTGATCTTAACAAGAAGCGAGTTATAGTAACCAAGGCGATACGAGAATTATGCGTTGATTAGAGGTAACCTTATAGACAGGGAGATATAATGTCGTTTCAAGTTACCAGCCAGCTAATCAAATGAGTCGCTCAATTTCAAAGAATTAAGCCATCCAAATATATCATCTTACTGTGGAATGCTTGGTAGTGGAAATTCAGTTTTCAATGGATTAAGGGGAATTTACTGGCCACCTCCCATGATTGCATCTCCTCAAAAACAGTGGGCGACGGCTGACGACAAGGCGTGCTGTCAATCGAATGCAGATTTGGGTAGGCCCCATCTGTAGCATGGGTATTATTCCCCGCGCGCCGACAGCCACTACGGCAGCGCCGGACCTTCTCTATGACTGGCCCCATGACCTAGAATGGGCTTCCTACATGTACCTCCGTCCACTCCGTCAAATACCGACGGGTCATTTCACCTCGTTTCCTACTGTCCTAAAAACTGCGTTGTTCGACCGTGGTTGGGCTGGGAGTGCTCCTGGGAAGGCACCTTGACGGGGAGCTATATCAAACTGCTTTAATAATAATAATAACAATAATAATTATTAAGTCCAATGATTAATTGTTGAGCAGTTTTTGGAGTGGTAACAAAGGCGGATAAAGTACGGAACAATGAGGGACACCTCGTTCCAACAAAGCACTTGAACAATGCTTGTCATTTAAATATGCAGCGTGATGTCTTTGACTAAGATAAGTACTACACCAGTTTAGTGCAAGATCAGATATCCAAAATCAAAAGAAGAGAATGGTACACATGTCAAAAGTAGGAGACAAGTGAAGAACGACAAATCTTGTCGCCCTACCCTTATCTTGAGAGCACATGATATCAGTTTATTTCGGATTCTGGAGATTGACACCAATAGATGCAGATTGCAATCGGGAGATTTTTACTTGAAAGATAGGTGGGTTTGCATACGATTCATAATTACTCGTTCAAGATTTTTCGATAAAAAATTCAAAGTTCCGATGGATCTGTAATTAGACGTGTCGCCAAGGTCAAGTGAAATTTCTTCAGCAGAGGATAGACTATGGTCAAAAACAGCTGCAGATGGCAGGCATTCACCAAGCACTCACCAACTAACGACGAAAGAATCCTTTTCAAAATCTGCATCACAGTTCACAAAGTGCTACATCATATCCAGCGTACCAATGTTCCATGTTCACTCTTCACACAAATAGATGTTGCACTTGAACTATGAACTACTCGCTGAGCTCCCGTACCAGAAATTGACTGCCTTCAAGAGCTTTCTCGGTTATTGGTTAAAGGCATTGAAATTACCTGTCTAGATCATTTCGTTCTGTCAATTCTTTGATGTCATTGAGGTCTAAACTCAGACTTATCCCATCGACCGTAGCCAGGTTTCTGGTTTCTCTGTTCCATCGAATTTCAACCTAGTTTACTTAGTTTCTCCAGTTAATACGACTTTTGATTGCGATTTTACTGGAAGCTACCACTAATTTAAGTTTTCAGCATTATGAGAACGGTGCTTTAGAAATCACTATATTGTTATATATTACATAAGATCAAATTATGTAAGATTAACTTGGGTTTTAGATTTGGAGAAAAAATTGGAAATCCACCGCTTCTGGATCAATAATTTAAACACTGTGCCTTCCACGAGCTATTAGGCCAAGGTCAGAAGCCATAAGATCAAAGCGAGATGTCACAAAACCAATGTTGTCGCCTTGAAATTTGATCATCAATCTTACCATCACTGATACAGATATCAACACTTTTAATATCTGTGAAATCTCTAGAATTTTTGGACATGCTCCACAGGTAACTACAGAGAGCACCTACTGAAGGACATAGATGTGGACCAGTTACCTGTCCACTGGGGCGGAACGGCTACAGATCCGGATGGAGATCCATATTGCAGATCGAAGGCAAGAAATCGGCTATACTTGTCACATTCTAGAACATGCAGTCACCGCATAAAGATAGACACACGAAGAGGTATAGGCACACATACATATAGAAACATCGAAACAGACGCAAAAGGTGGCAAATAGACATTGAGGCATTGAAAAGATCAATTCGAGGTGCTAAACTCACAGCGTTTAAAAAAATTAAAGGGTGTTTCAACCTGATGGATCATTGCCTCCTCGATTTAAAAATTGAAGAGTGATAGGGCATAATAGGACACGGTAGTCAATCAATTAATCAATCAAACTGTATTCATGATGTTAAATACAGTGACATTGCAACAATTAAGGTAGGCAACAGGGGACCCTAAAGGGGTCATAGATCCCGCTAACTGAGGACTCGATTAGTTAGAGCGCTCGGCTTGTAAAGAGGAGAGTTTAAACCTCACTCGAGACGGTTACTGTGTCGTTCACTAGCAATTCCATAGCGCTATCAGTTCTCGATAGAATGGTCGTGGGTGCAATTCTAAACTTCTGAAGGAGGACAATATCTAAGGTATATTATAATCACATTGAAATGAGAGCCACTTATTGAATCATCATCTAACTGAAATTGTCTCACTGCATGGATGCACATGTCCGTCGGGCCTGGGAAGTTACAATACACCATTCACAATCCTTGAAAACTCCATTGCTGGAGCTGTGCTGGGAGTCTTTCGTTTTAGAGTATTTAGAATAGACTAGCGCTATATGAATGCTCTAAATTAATGAATGCACTTTTGCGGTGTAATTAATTATATTAACTTCCTCTTTATAAATGTCCATATAATAATTATTATGATGAATAAATTCTTATTCTTTGCTGACCACCACCTCAATGCTGATGACGCACAACTGATTTGTTTTTCCATTATTCTTTTCAGGTGCACTAAATCATCTATGTAACCTCGTCGCCAAGATAATGGCCGCAAATCTTCTATGCCTTAACCCTGCAAAACCAGAATTTCTCATACTTGGCCTTACCGTACAACTAACCAAACTAGATCCTTAGAAAATCGTGAAGGATGGGTAATTACGTATCCATATTCGGCAAGTAAACTGTTTTCTGTTGCAGACAATTCCAAGATTAAAGATACTGGCGAAGATTGAGACACTGCTGAAATGAGATCCATATGATAAGGTTCTTTATCATATGGATCTCATTTCAGCAGTGTCTCAATCTTCGCCAGTATCTTTAATCTTGGAATTGTCTGCGACATAAAACAGTTTACTTGCCGAATAAATCACTCAGTTATCACGCACCTACTACATGCATATTCGTGAACTTCGTCAACTTCGCCCATACTTGACTTTAAGAATAACTAAACAATAGCTAGCTCAATTTTTCACCCTAAAACTCCACTGCTGGTGTACTTCTCTTTCTTTAATATTGACTCACCCCAAATAAAGCGTCTATACAAACAAGCAACAAAGGGTGCTGCCCATAACAGTCACCAAAACGTCACATTACCCCAGTTCTCAAATCATTTAATTGGTTTTAAGTTCCTCAGAGAATCCATTAATTTGTATCACCTATGCCTCCCATGCTTTTTTTTAACTTCTAAAATCTCTTACATTATCCAGCTTTTCACAATCCAGTGCACAGACTATACCCAGAATGTAACGTGGTAAGGAAAAGAGACACAAAAGACATAATACATAAAAAGTTAAAGGTAAAGGTTATGGGCAGCACCGTTGTGGCTTACGTGAGCTTTATTGTTCTGTCTCTCATGTGACTGGCCGCCGAGCCCTTCTCTCTTCTTCTTCTTCAGGTGAGCTCTTGGTTCCTCGTTCTACCACCGCAACTAGGCAGCGTCGTGCTTTCTCTACGGTTGGCCCCTCCATTTGGAATCAACTCCCATTGCAGATACGCCTGTTGCCGAAGAATAGTTCGCTTGTTCTTTATAAGTTACTTAAGTCCAGTTTGTATTGCCGTGGTTGGGCTGGGGGCGCTTCTGAGTAGGTAACTTGGGGGGGGAGCGCTATATTAAATTTTTTAAATGAATGAACTTATACTTTTTTAGATTTGTATGGGAGGAACAATTCCGGAAAAATACTACAGGAAGCATATGTTGGAAGAAAACAACGATTTGAGCAAATTCACTTCAGTTACAGTTCATAGGGGATCAACTCTTAGGCTCCACTTTCCAGTCACAGTGAAAAACTCACTGCTCAGGTACTCGTTAGATATCCACTCAAATAGAAAGACAAATGGACAGACAGACAGACAGACACGCACACACATACAAATACACATTTTTGTCTGGCTGGTGGATTAACAGATACATTACATTGGTCTTCAACGGGATCGCATCTAAGCTGCGATATTCATTTCTTACACTTAACCGATGCATATGCGCAGTGTAAAACCCTGGGAATGTTTCTTCTATGCTGATGGGTTTACTATCCTAAAGACAATGGCAAAACAATTATGGTTATATGTAGGCCTATGCTACTTGTGCTGTGCCGGTTCTGTATATGAATAAACTATATTGCATTATTATAATACTGCGTCGGAATTTCAACACTCATGACAATGACGTCGTATTGTGTTTATGTTCTACCTCTAATTCAAAAATTTGTGTTTATGTGTAATATTATTTATTCTGCTTCTTATTACATTCCTGTGCTGTAATATGCAGTTGGAATTTCTACACTGATAACAAAGACATTGGTTTCGGCGTCTATCGTCGAACATCGGCCGACCCGAAACAGAAGACATCCGATATGGAGGTCATCGTCCCAAGCGAAAGGGTCAACAGTCACGTGATACCAGAAGCAGGAAGAATTCAGTGCGAAAATCCAGGAACTTGTGAGTTACATCTGCTGACAAAATGTCGAAAATATCTTGACGTTGCGTCTTGTTGGTTCCCGTGACTCTTCATTCACAGTCTTAAGCACGTTGCTAGTAAATGGCCCGCCAAAAAGGGCAGTGATCATCCGCTTTCGGTGAATTAAGCCGTAGGCATAGGTATCAAGTGCTTGTAATGTTGTCTTTTAGGTCGGCATATGAAAAACGGTGAACAGCCCTCTCCCCCGTCCTTTAACTCTCCACCGACCAACTGTACAACAGATGTACTCATTTTGCACCGGAGTTCACTAGGGGTAGTGATTGAAGTAGAATTTTCGAAATAGCTTTCATCCATACAAACATGTAATTCTTTCATTATCGTGGAACGCAAACTAACTTTTTTAAATCTTTGGAATGTTTTTAGAAGTCTGTTCTGTTTACATTACTCGGATGTTGTTGTTGATTTATGGAGTTACTTTGTGTTCGCTAGATGTCTTTCGCTTTGAAAACAGCTACAGCTGGATAAACTCCAAGAAGCTTTACTACTTGATCGAGGTTGTTGAACCAGACGCTGGAAAAGAACTACGTCGCCTTGACTCAGCAAACCCCTAGGCCTAGGCAAAAGAAACTTAGTTTCAAATTGATAAAAAGTTTCAACACTGAAACGACATTGACCATACTTCGAAACTAAAATTAAAACCAAGAACTCGGAAAACCAACAACAAACCGTACCGAATTTAGAAAAGATACTTTCCTTTACTTAGGTTTTAGTGAAGTTTGTGATTAAGATTAAGATTCATTCGCAGGATTGTAATCATTACAAAAAAATGTTTAAATTTTTAGTTAATTGTTATCAATTATGATGTAAGATATTCTTACGCCAAAGAAGAATAAAGAACGATGATGACGTGCAAAAATTAAATTACGTCATTTAAGCAAATTTTTACTTTCGCTTCTTGACTATAAGACTTACGAAAATCGCAATGATTTTAGACTGACGAAATGGCTTGTCAACAGCGTTTATATGGCATGATCAAGCGATAATACCTCGGAGTTTTGTGATGGTTTCCAGACCCGTTTTCTTTGGAATTCCAATAATTTAGTCATATAAGTGTTAATAAAATGGCAAAGAATCCCAACAACTCGTTTTAGGAACCAGGGTAAAGTAGGATACATATCTATACATATAATATCCATATAGCGTCCGTCTGTCGGAGGACTCTACGTCACAAACGGTTTCTGGAATCTATTGTGAAACAGAAACCGTTTGTGACGTCAGTACTGCCGTCTTGACGACGGCGATCAGAGCATTTTAACCAACGACACATTTATATAGGCCTGCACTGACGTCATAGAGTAGTGGTAACATCACTGGCGTGAAGAGCGAGCGGTAGCGGGATCGCTTCCCGCAGCTCTCCCAAATTTAGGTCCACTCAGCCTTACATTTGCGAGATGGCGCGTTTGTTAAAATGAGATGTAGGACGTTATGGGCGCCTTGCATGGCTGCATGTACAGTTAAATTCGACTTCTGTAATAACTTGTGATCATCCGTTCATACTGATTTGTAATCATACTGCGTTATTGTCAGTTTGAAGATATTAAACGAATATTATTATTATTATTATTATTATTATTATTATTATTATTATTATTATTATTATTATTATTATTATTATTATTATTATTATTATTATTATTATTATATGATGGGCAAATACACTAGTAAGCTTATATTACATCAACTGTAGCACTTTGATTTGTTAGGTAGCCATGTCAGTGCGCCTTTTGAGTGCCTAAACGATCCCTTATAAATGGCCGCATAAATACATACACATCTCTACATATGCAATTATGCATACATGCATAATTTTTGCATATACACATACACAATACCTACATACAATCTACATGTCATACACCACTGAGGCCACAGAACTATTCCACGAGGCCGAGACTGCATGACCGAGTAAAACCTAGGGTAGACGATCTAGCGATGGAAACCTTTCTGACAAGAATGCTCTATATTGTATTTATAAACCATGTGTAAAACAAAGTGCGGTTTAAGCAGCTGGTAGTAGTAGAGAATACACTTAGGCCTACTTACTTACCATACCGTACATAGGCCTACATAAATCGGTTCTTGCACTCCTTGCTCCGATACACATATATATATACAGACATCCTTAGCGACTGTGTCAAGTACATGTACCTTAAACGTACATGTAGACAATCAATCAGGAGGGGCGAGAGGATAATAAAATAGATTGACAAACAGACGGACACCTAAAACGGCATACATACATACATACAAGAATACACACCGAGAATAAGGAGCACGTAGAGATAGAAAGCACCACATGCAGACAGGCAGGGACTGTGCATTGGAGATTATTGCCCACTAAAACGACTTAGTATAGCTTATTAGGATACATAGACAAACAGGAAGAGAGACAGACAGACAAGGACACATAAACCGCAGAATACAAGCCTGAAACAAGATAAGAAATGACCTCTCTTGGTTGAATTGGTGATAGATTAAAATGACTAAGCATCAAATCTGTGAGATATAGCTATAGGCAGCAACACAGACTGAATGAAAAACACGCAGTCAAACAGAAGGACAAGTAGGCAGACACAGAGACACAGACTAAGAGACACAGAGACAAATGATGGCAAGAAATACCATATGGTAACTGTAATCTTAAAGTCACCCGAGATTAATATCAAATATATCTAAATTTGCGCTAACTAAGTTTGTCAGATAGGACTAAGGATTCGCTTCTAGGACATAATGCCTTAAGTCGGCGCATCTGCCTTTGATAAAACAATCGAAGTCTGCCGAGATCAGATAAAAGGACGGTCGAAGATCGAAAGGTCTTCGTTCGACTGATTTTAAAAGCCACAACAACCACATAGAAGCGTCCAGAGCCCGCGTGGCGTGTTAAACATAAGGCGCTAAATGATTTTATAGACAGAATGGACAAACCTTTGGAACTGAAGCCTTCGAAAAAAGAAATTCTCGATAAAGTGAGTCGAGTGATTTGAATGTTTTCAAATTTAGTGTAGGCCCTAATAGTAATTAAGGCAGTACTGTCCGACCTTTTTGACACCGCGGGCCACCGAAAAATAATCTTGTAGCCGAAGGCCGCACCAGTAAACTCAAAAGCAACGACTAAAATTTATTGAAAATTATTAACTGTATTAAAATTTATTATGCCAAAGATTATGCCATAATCAGTGAATAATAGAATGTATATATATGGCATGCCTTACAATAGTTCAGCGCCAAACAGAATAATATTATCAATAAACGTTCAAGCACTTTTTTCAGTGAGATTTTGGCTTTGAATACTGCCTGCAATTTTTTACGGTTAGTGTTCAGCTCGGGCGGTCCATTTGAAATCAACCCGCGGGCCTCACCTTGAACAGTACAGAACTAAGGTCTTCAACTGCTTGGTTCTTTATTCTATAAAAATTAAACTAAATTTGTTATCAAATAAAAATTGTTCAACCTAGAGTCATCATCATCGTCACTGCCACTGTTAATTATGATGATCACCATTGTCATCACCAACTTGTCGTTGTAATCATTCATCTTTGTCGTCATCAATAGCATCCTCCACGAATTCTTTGGGCTTCCTTCTAGCAAATTATTCGTGGCTGTCCTCTTCTTTTTCACTTTCATCATCAACTCGTTCTTCTTTACCTTCACCTACGTCATCAGATACGTCTTCACCTTCATTGTCGGCGAGGTATCCTTGATCTTAATCAACGTCACCACTGAAAGTTA
Organism: Allolobophora icterica; assembly: GCA_963556255.1. Taxonomy (NCBI): domain Eukaryota; kingdom Metazoa; phylum Annelida; class Clitellata; order Crassiclitellata; family Lumbricidae; genus Allolobophora; species Allolobophora icterica. Next base: position 56,978,944 of record OY744603.1, on the reverse strand, counting down.
TTGTTACCGTAATCGCCTATTTTCATAAGCAAAGAAACTTATGGGCTTCTGCGTCGATGCCTAAGCCACTATAATTGTGCTCTACTCGAACCATAGGCGAGAGAAAAACTTACTAAGAAAAGCTGCTAACTATAATCGCTGTCGTAGATTCGAAAACTTAAATCATTTTCATAACTTTCTCTATTTGCTTGAATTTGCAGTTCAAAGTGAGAGTTAAAGACATCACAAAGCCCGAACATGACGATTTCCACCTCGTAAAATGGCTTCGAGGTAAACAAGACACAACACACTTTTCCATATCCATGCTGCAGGTCTTTATTTCCCTGTTGTATTTCGCCAAAGGTTGAACACCATTCTGTAATTTTTACTCCACGTTGGTTTTTTCTTGCTATGTCAAAATATAAAATAGTATAACATCTTTACGAAAATATCTAAGGTACCTTCTCAGCGCAATATGTGCCTCTGAGTATTTATGTAACATTATCTATAGTTTCCGCAATTATAGAGCAGCAAAAGCGTAAATGCTCGGAGACAATTGTCCGGCAAATGCAGTGCAATCGATGCGGTCTACAGCCAGACACTCTTGTCTCATTGTCTCCTTGTCTAAGTAATTGACTGGCTGAAGGTCGTAGTGACTGTTACTGCAAGGCAGTTCTTTGTAGCATAATCGCACAATAATGTATCGTCCTAATCAACAGTTGAGAGGCAACAAAAGCAGAGCGGCAGAGACCTGAACGCTTCCCTGCTAAACTCAAGCGAGTGGGCTACCTTTCGGACAGTGCGCCGACGGTCGCCGAACGAATTGGCCAAACCGAGCACCGACTCCTCCAGGCGGTAATATGGAATTCTGACCACGTTCTCAGCAGTCTCTTTCCATCTGTAGAGTTAGTCGGCGCCCAGGGCTTAGACCTCGTGCCCACACCTTTCAACTCCCACCGAAGGATGACAAAAACTATATACCTCGTATTCTATATAATGACATCTACCGAACGATTCAAAATTTAACAGCAATACTCAATAGGTTATTTCTCAAATCTTTTATTATTCTTTCCTTCATGCTAGCTTTCAATCAGTGTAACTTGTCCACGGTTGCGGTTTGTCAACCAGTATAATTATGATCAATAATAATAATAATAAACGAATATGATATAACACTTTTAAGGTGATGCGTATTTTCTGTATTAACAGCTCGAAGCTGGGATTTGGATAAGGCTGAAAAGATGTTTCGAAATGTAAGTTCATATCATTTTGGATTATGACTCTGCAAGCAAAATTTCAAAACGTAAGTAAATAAATCAGATAATTGAATAATTCTTTCAAGAATATGTACAAAGAAGTGATTTCTAACCAAAACGATTTTGTTTGGTCGCAAAGCATAAGAGACGACCAAGAATTCAACAACGACGTTTAACCAATATTTAAACCTTCTCTGTAAATAAAAAACTAAATAAAATAATAACAAATGTATTCTAATCCCTCAAAATCAAATCTTATGACCCTGCACAAATCCATTACAGAATGAACAAATGATCTTTGTTTCTTGAATTTGTTGAATCAGGATCAGGAGTGGCGGAGGGAAAACGACATCGACAGCATTCTGACGTCATACGAGCCACCGGAAGTGTTGGCCAAATATTATCCGGGTGGCCACTTTGGACATTCGAAGGAAGGATGTCCCATCTGGATTGAGAAATTCCCCCTTGCCGATCAGAGAGGTGCAAGTCCATTTCCAACTGGTGAAACTAGTGACCTTTAGCCGTAAATATTAGGGCTGAAATTGGTTCCAGGTCAAGATCCAAAGGGTCAGGCAGGTTGTCAGACGGTAAAGGTAGGTAGTGTTAGAGTTACTTAGTTGCAGTCAATTGGATGATCATCCTCCGATAACAGATATGCGAGAGACTATCAATTATGGCAATAAAACGTACGATCATTATTTAACTTGGACAATCTGTAATTATCAAACGATTATTGATAGCAATTCTTATTGAAGGAAAAACAAATAGGCTGAGAAAATAAGCTTAGCATGTAGTTAAATTTCGCTTGAGCACAGAATAAGAGTTTTAACGCTAAAGTGAACGGCATTTAGAGAGGCTACCTGCCATTTCCATCGTCGAGCCACGTCTTCCTGTCCTCGACCATTCTGTAGTGGACTCAACGAACTCTTTAATAAAACACGTGTCTAAAATTTCAAATTCTTCTTTTTAAAATACGATGCCATCGATCCTATTGTTATCCGTATTTAGTTCTTTAGAAAGAAAAATTCGTCTGTAAGTAAATAATGCACAGGAAACTAATGAAGTCACAACTTTCAGTGACCGCGTGGATACCGACCACAATTTAGCCACCGAGTAACAACTAAATCTCTGGAGGAATGCAAAGCTGACTTCAGTCTAACGACATAATTACTGATTGCATATTTTGGTTTTATTTGGTTGTCTACTCGATAGGTCTCTTCAACTCCGTTACAAAGAAGGAAGTAGTGCGGTTCCAGATTTATAGAGGCGAGCAGCTGTTCAAGGTTGCCTGCCCTGAACTCAGCAAAAAGGTCTCAGGCCATGATATGTGCACTTGACACGTGTGAGAGAAGTTTGCTATAATAATGACAGCGAAAGCGATAACACTGACGATGATAATGACTGAGGCGACCACGACAATGATGATGACCCTAATAGCAGTAAATGGCAATAGCAAGGTTTAGGCCCCTATGGTGATGATGGTGATGATGATGATGATGATGATGATGATAATAATAATAATAATTATTATTATTATTATAATTATTATTAATATAATTAACGCTGGTTTCTATAATAATATAATTAATAATAATAATAATAATAATAATAATAATAATAATAATAATAATCATTATTACTATTATTATTATTATTATTGTCAGGATCATCATCATCATCATATCATTATTATTATACTATATGATATAGCAATAATATAATGATAATAAGCTACTGAGAATAATGATATCGTAATCGTAGCCTCAAAATATCTACAGGGCCCAAAGAACGTTAAGTCGCGGGAACTTTATTTTTGACTTATTAGTATCAGTTCCAGGGAAAGATCTAAGAGTGAGGCAGGCAGACAAGCAGATGGCTGATGGTGTTTAGAATTGGAACGACGAGAGAGGTGAGGAGTAGAAAAGGAATCAGTAGGCCTATAGGATTTGCTGATAAAAAGTATTTTCAGTTTTGGATTGAAAGTTCCTGGGCATATAAACGCTCAGATATGCTTAGGCCTAATTATAGTAGGCCTAATTCTGACGTGGGAGTTTATTGTTGCTAATGACCACTCCATTTTTGCATTCACCCTTTAATATAATGGTTTTATAATCTCTCTAAGTTACATTTGTTATATATTCTGAAGTAGAAATTACGTTCTCTACATTGTTTCATTACATGTAGCAAAATAGTAATAATTACTAATATATCAATAACAAATTATAATGCTACTAAGGAGAAAACGCCAAAAGAAACGAGATGTGATGTGCTGCATATAGGCTAGCGAGCATGCATTGAATATTGAATCCCATGTGAACAATTCGCTTTTTGTCTGCTGTAGTTCGGCAAACGGATCGATAAAGGAGTTTTCATAGCTGACCTCGAAGGATTCGGTCTGAAGCATTTTTGGAAACCAGGTATAACCTATGATTCCACTGCGCTGACTATTACACCCGTTGCTTCCACCTGTAAACTCTCCTGTATGCAACCAGCTGTGCACGGTCATCGACGCTGGTTTCTATGTCTTATCTGCAAATGTACTTTGATCTTTATTTTGTGTTCATCTGAACACTTGAGCCATACACATTGATCAGTAAGTACACTGATGTACAAACTTATCTATGCACACCAATCTGTGCACTGCCCTCTAAGCTGATAATTATGCAATAATCTGCATGTGCTCTACTATATGCTATGTTTTGTATACTTGCTGCTCTCTATACACTGCCCTGTACAACAATCATGCATCTGCCAGCAGATATGTACTGTGTACACACGGATCTTTATATAATCACCCGCGTATACTCTGATCTCTACAATGCTCTGTGTTTATCTATACAGAAACGCGTGAAGCTCATTTTATTTATGTTTTGCACTGACTTCGGTCGGGAGCGCCTCTGAGTCGTTGAGCCGCGCTCAATACAATTACAATACACGGATCTGCATGCACTTATCTGTACACGGATCTCATATGCACTGAACATTGTACGTTCCAATCCGTACACCCCTAGTACAAATTGATCCACATACAGCAATGGTCCAGCAGTACAATGATGGCGTGCAACTGTACTCTACATGCCATACGTCTGACGCAGTTTCTTGTGTGTCTTCTACACATGCCATTGTAGCGGAAGTTCAGAGTTGAATGTCTTCCAAACGGCTGCGGCTGAATCCGACAAAGACGCAGTATATTTATCTGGGCAAACGTCAGGTGAGATCAAAAGTTGATGAGGACTGGAATGAAGCGTCCGTCGTTCGCAACCTGTGTGGCCTAGGTTTGCATTTGGACGGAGATCTATCAATGGCCGACCATGTGAACCATCTCCGCAGATCCTGTTTCTACCAGTTGACCAGATATGGGTCATCCGGCACAATCTGTCGCTCAGCGCCGCAGTGACCCTCGTCCATTCATTCATCATGACTCGCTTGAACTACTGCAATTCTATCTTTGCTGGTCTGCCAAAACTCCGATTACGCAAATTCCATTCCGCTTGAACGGCATGTGCTGATAGAGTTATAGCCGACATATATACTGAATGCACGCGAGATCCGCTACAGTGGCTTCCTGTTGCGGAGTGGATTGCTTTCAAGACCACCATGCTATACCCCGTGATCGATCGAGTCGAACTGCTACGATCGACTTGGCTCGGCCGACGATCGACTCGATCGACTTTGTCGACTAGTCGACCTCTCGTCGACTCGATCGACTTGGAAAATAAACGATCGACTTGGTCGACTTTGTCGACTTGGACTGTATCTCTTGGCCATCGGCCCGGGAGCCATGGCGCCAAAGGTGCCAATGCTCACACAAGTTTTGGCTCTGTAGCGCCGAGGCAGAAGCATGCTCACACAACTTTTGGCTCTGTAGCGCCGAGGCAGAAGCATGCTCAGTGCACATCATGATTGCTCACACAACTTTTGGCTGGCGCTTTGTATTTGATGCTTGCTAACGTAGTTATTGACTTATTGTGCTATAGACGCGTTTCATTTCATGAATATGTGCCATGTAAAATAAACTTTTCCACTGATTGTAAGAAATGACAAAATATTCTTATTGGTTATATTGGATATAATGTATAATTCTACCCATCTTAGGTCTGTAGCCTACTTGGCTGAGGTTAGTTCACGCAACTTTTAAACACTTTCCGAGCCACTGCTCTTGGCCAAAATCGAAGCATTCAGTCCCGTCCTAACATACAGACATTCGAAAGTTTTGAGATCGTCGTTATAACTGACTACAGAGCTGAAATTTCCTGAAACTTGCGCATTTTTAACGCATCATAATCTTTCCATTTTCACCATTAAACTGTGAGAAAAAGTATCTGCAGTATCTATATACTCTATATAGGCTATACGAAATCACCATAGGGCTCATAATTTGCACTGAACTTCAAATCAGGTTAATACGGTAGTTGTGCGTTTACTAAGCATTACGTCATCACATCATGTGGGTCATTTTGTGAGGTAGCCGCAAAAAATAGTAAGAAAATATTTCAAAGTCGAGTCGAGTCGAGGAAACAACGATCGACTCGACTTGTCAAAACATATGATCGACTCGACTTGCAAGTCGATCGAGTCGACGATTTTTCGACCGACTCGACTTGGCCGAGTTTCGATCGACTTGATCGACTGGCTCGATCGATCACGGGGTATACACCATGCTGACACTTGCCTCAATTGTTGGCACCGCTCCGTCATTTATCACTGTTCCAGTCTCAAGCCAGATGGGTCTGCGAACGTTGCGCTCTGCGGCCCATAGAGATATGCAGGTTCCACGCTGTTGCACTTCAACTTGAACGGATCGTGCGTTGCACCGTCCTCCTGGAACAGTCTCCCATTGCACTTACGCACTTTTGCCATTGACTCTGCCCCGCGAACATTTGCTGTCTTTAAAAACGAACTTGTTTAGATATGTTAGACAATCATAGGACATGACTTTTGTGAGGTATTTGAAATGCATTAAGGGTACACCGCTTCACAAGTAGATTCACGGTGCAGTTTTTATTAGACGTAGAAAAGAAGCTACAAAAATAACTATTCATTTATTTTCAGTGTGGCAGTCAGTCAGTCAGTCTGTTTTACAGTCAGTCAGTAAGTCGGTCAGATACATTTACGAGACAGGTGGAAGTTTTGATTCATTACTCGATGAGCAGGATTATTCATAACTGTTTGATTTGTGGATGAGATGATTTATTAATTGATTAACCAATACTTGGCTGATTGATCGACGCATTATTTCTTGTAGCTATTGACCTCTTCGTGGAGATGGTGTCAATGGCTGAGGCTCATTTCCCGGAAGTTCTAGGCGCTGGCTACGTTGTCAACGGTTCGTTCGGCCACAACCGTTATCATTGTCACCATCGTCATCATCATCGTCGCCACCTTCATCAACCTATTAATTAATTTCATCGTCTTGAACGCTTGCATCACCCTCATTACCTGCATACTCTTATGGTTCATCGTCATCAGTGTCATCATCAGCATCAATATTAGCAACAACATTGTCACCTTGATTATCATCAGTACTATAACTGGCCTAATGGTAATCACTTTCGTCATCATCGATATCGCAGTTATCATCTCATCTGCGATCTTATCATCGTCATCGTCGTCAATATCACCTTAGTCGTCATCTGGATCGTTACTTTCTTACTAGCATCAACATTATCTTCAGTGTCATCATCAGCATTAGCATCAATATTAGCAACAACATTGTCACCTTGATTATCAACAATGTTGTAACTGGCATAAAGGTAATCGTTTTCGTCTTCATCATCATCATCATCATCATCATCATCATCATCATCATCATCATCATCATCATCATCATCATCATCATCATCATCATCATCATCATCATCATCATCATCATCATCAGGATAGTTATATTCATCATTACTTTCAACATTATTGTGATATATATCGCTGTTCTGTCGTCTGCATCGTTACTTTCTTACTAGCATCAGTGTCATCATCAGCTCAATATTAGCAACAACATTGTCACCTTGATTATCATCAGTACTAAAACTGGCCTAATGGTAATCACTTTCGTCATCATCATCATCAGCAGGATAGTCGTATTTATCGTTATTTTCAACAATTTTATTGTGATATATATATATATATATATATATAGCTGTTCTGTTGGTGAATTTCAGCTCCAGCGATTTTTCCTCTAGCCTACAGTATAGTAAAACCTTTCTTGGCGCCGGAAACGCGAGCTAAGATCAAGGTCATGGGAAGTAAGTCAGAGGTTATGCGAAGTACAAGCTTTTGGAAAGTAATTAATTGTAACTAGTAACTTCTATAGCGACAGTGTCTAAATTAGAAAAATGTGCATTAGACAGTTTAATGCACATTGCATCAATCAATGGCATACCAAAAAAGGTCGTAACCAGGTCAATATCGAGAAGATCAGTCCGCTAAGACAGAAGTCAATCTATGGTGGATGTGCAATTTGAAAAAGTTAAGTCTTAAATTGAGAATGAAATGACATAAGCAGAACGGAAAGATACGCTAAGAAAGTTCCAATATCAAGGTAAAGCAACTGAAAAACTTGTTCTTGTCCTAGGTATGACCAGAGGAAGATAATCAGATGACCTCGTTGAATAATGATGTCTCTGTCAAAAGGACTGATTTTAAGTACTGTGGCTGTCCAGAGTGCAATGTTTCATAAACTATGACCCCAATTCGAAACAAATCGTTTGCAGAGCAGGAAACCAACCAATGCAAGCATGAAGCTTATGTGTTCAACGTTTCAGTTATGGATCCAGCCAGAGAGTTCTGATTTCACTGCAGCTTCAGCATATTTAATTTTGTGATATTACCAAGAAGCGAGTCATAGCAACCAAGGCGATCCGAGAATAATGGATTTGTTAGAGATAACCTTCAAGACGTGGAGATATATGATGTCATGAATAAACATGCTTGCAATCATTGCCATTATCATACTCAGTAAGGGACACAACAGAATCAAAAACAGCGCCAAATTACCAACTGCTTAAAGCAACTCATGAAATTTCTTAACTCCATTTCAAGGATTGAAGCCATTCAAATTTATTAAGTTACTGTGGTGTGCCCAGTAGTGAAAATTCAATTTTCAATGGGCTAAGGGATGTTTGTTGGCCGCCATCCACTATTGCACCTCCTCAAAGACAGTGGACAACAGCTGTAGAAACGAGTGACAAGACATGCTTGTCCAATGAAATGCAGATTTGGGTATCTGCAGCATAGATGTGATATGCCAATGAATATTTGTTAATTAAGGAGTTTTCTAACGGTGTGATCTATAATGCAAACAAAAGCGGACCAAGTACGGAACCGTGTGGAACACAACGTCTCAACAAAGCACTAGATGAATACTTATCATTTAAATATGCAGCTTGATGTCTTTGACTACGATAAGTACTAAACCAGCTTAGTGCAAGGTCAGATATTCATAATCAGAAGAAGAGAATGATCCATATGTCAAAAGCAGGATACAAGTCAAGAACGGCAAGCTCCACTTAGATCACATAATGTCAGTATTAAGCATTTCGGATTCTGATGATTTGCAGATTGCAATCGAGAGATTATTATTTGAAAGATAGGGAGGCTTGCATACGATTCATAATTACTCAAAGTTCAGACGAGGCTGGTCAATAGAAATTTCTTCAGCAGAGGACCAACTATGGCAATTAACTGTTTCACTTGATCGATGAACTCCTCGCTGGGCTCCGTATCGGAAATCGATGCGTTCAAGAACTTTCTCGGTTACTGGTCCAAGGAGTTGAAATTCCCTGTCCAGTTCATTTCGTTCTGTCAATTCTTTTATGTCGTTGACGTCTAAACTCAGAATTATCTCAGTAAACTTCCTCATCGGCCATGACTTAGCTTCTCCAGTTAATACGATTTCACTTGAAGTTACCAATAATTTAAGTTTTTTTCAGCACTATGAAAACGGTGGTTAGAAATCATTTGATTAAAATATATGATATTAGATCAGATTAGATCATGTTTCAATACAGCATAATAATTCAACTTCAAAGAAGGTCATAACAAGATCATAATTTTTTTATTGTCTGGTCATATGGACGTCATTACAATTAAATTAGAAATGATTAGATCAAATTAGGTTAGATTGGCTTGGGTTATAGATTTGGAAAAAATGGAAATCCACCGCTCCTGGATCAAGAACTTAAACATTTTGCCGACCCCAGAGTATGGAGGCTATAAATCAAGAGGCCATAGAAAATGTCGATGCCTTAAAATTCGATCTTCTGTCTTAGTATCACTGGTATAAACTTTTCATTTCTATGAATTCTGTAATCTGCTTGGACATGTTCCACAGGTAACTACAAAGAGCAACTACTGAAAGACATAGATGCGGACCAGTTACCTGTTCACTGGGGTGGAACGGCTACGGATCCGGATGGAGATCCATACTGCAGATCGAAGGCAAGAAATCGGATCTAGTTGTTACATTCTAGAACACTCAATCACCACAGAAAGACAGACATAGAAAACGGCATAGAGACATACAAAGATAGAAACATCGAAACAAACGCAAAAGGCTGGCAATTAAACATTGAGCAATTGATAATGATCACTTCGGGCTCCTATACTTGTAAGGCAACTATTTTGTTATAGCGTTTTCAAAAATTAAAGGGTGTTTCAACTTGATGGATCATTGCTATCTCAATTTAAAACTGAAAGGTCAACATAATGGGACACGGCAGCCGGTTGACTTGTAACGCGGATATTTTTGGTTCGAATCTCACCCGATTGTATCTCCTACCTCCTATGCCCTTAATCGTCTAAAACCTCTTAAATTAACCAGATATTGGCAGTCCAATGCACACACACTAAGCAGAATGTAGCATGGCAAGGAAAAAAGACACACAGAACTTGATGCATAGATAGGTAAAGGTGCTTACACTTTTTCAGATCTGCATGGGAGGAACAGTTCCGGAAAAATACTACAGGAAGAATGTGTTGGAAGAAAACAACGATTTGAGCAAATTCACTTCAGTTACGGTTCAAAAGGGATCAACTCTACAACTCGACTTTCCAGTCACGGTCAAAAACTCACTGCTCAGGTACTCATTCGATATCCACTCAAACAGAAGGACGCATGGACAGACAGGCAGACAAACAAATGCACAGGCTGACAAACAAACGGACTCACAGATGCATTACTTTGGTGTTCACACGGATAGCATCTACTCATTTATTTAGACTCGACCGACTACATGTGTACAGTGTACAACCCTGTGATGTTTCCTCTAGCTGGATGGATTTACCATCCTAATGAGTACAAAGGCAGAAAGCAGTATGTACTTGTATTACTTATTTTGTCCAGGCTTTTAATATTAATAAATTATATTGCATTATTATAATACTCAGTTGGAATTTCTACAATCATGACAAAGGCGTCATATTATCAGTGATGGGCACTAAACTATTTTTTTTAGTTAAACTAAAACTATTTTCCAACTAAAAAAAATTAGTTTTACTAAAGTTGGCAACTGATTTTGGAAATTAGTTAACTAAACTAAAAAAAAGTAGTTAAACTTTTTTCAACTTCTTTCCAACTTTTCACGAGCAAACATTTTCACAATGACAGAGGTTAAGTGAACTGTAAAAATGCAGAGCGTCAATGACAATTTCACCTTCAAACTATGCAATGTGTACTGTTCTGGCATACAGTTACAGGCGTACTGTAACTAGTGTATGAATTTGAAAACACAGGCTGTTAATGCTAAAACCATGCAATGTAAAAATGGTTTTTTGTTGACAGTGTTCAATGTTCATTGTGAAAAAATAGTTGCATATTGCTGATTTTTTAGTTAAACTTTTTAGTTAGCAACTAAATTTTTTTAGTTAAACTATTGTTTTAACTAAACTATTAATTTTTAGTTAAACTTCATCCTTAACTAAATTTTTTTAGTTAAACTAAAAGTTAGCAACTTTTTAGTTAACTATTGCCCATCACTGCATATTATGAGCAGGTTCTACATTTGTTTAAAAAAATCTTAAACTTTAACGTGCAATTTTATTTGCTATTCTTTTTGTTATATTCTTGTGCAATTTAATGAGAAAAACATGTTTGACATGAATGCTTTATATTGTATAAACTATATGTAAACCAAAGTGCAGTATTAGCAGTTGGTAGTAATAAAGAAAATACTTACTTGCTTAATTACCTATTATATGTAGTTGGAATTTCTACACTGATAACAATGACATTGGTTTCGGCGTCTATCGTCGTACATCGGCCGACCCGAAACAGAAGACTTCAGATATGGAGGTCATCGTCCGGAGTGAAAGAGTCAACTGTCACGTCATACCAGAAGCAGGAAGATTTCAGTGCGAAATGCTTGGAACCTGTGAGTTACATCTGCTCAAATAATATCGTTAATATCTTGATACTATATCTGGATAGTTCACACATGGCTCTCCATTCACAGTCATAAGCACGTTGCTAGTGAAGGGTTCGCCAATCACAGCAACGATCGTCCGTCTTTCACCGAAAAGTAGGCATAGACATGAAATGCTTGCAATGTCATTTTCTGAGCCTCCGCATATAAAGTGGTGATCAGTCCTCTCCCTCGGCTTATGAACGTTCCACCGACAGTGTGCAGTCGATGTACTCATTATAAACTACTTCACTAGGAGATGTAATTGGAGTAGAACTCTCGAAATATTTTTCATCCCTACAAACATGTCATCTTGTATTATCGTGCGACACAAAATAAATTTAATAAAAAAAATATTTGGAATGTTTTTAGAGTTTTGTTCCATTATCAGATGTTATTATTAATTTATGGAGTTACTTTGTGTTCGGTAGATGTCGTTCGTTTTGAAAACAGCTACAGCTGGATAAACTCCAAGAAGCTTTACTACCTGATCGAGGTTCTTGAACCAGATGCTGGAAAAGAACTACATCGTGTTGATTCAACAAACCTCTAGCCAAAAGAAACTTATTTTTAAATCGAAAGACAAGTTTCAACTTTGAAATGACAATACTTTGAGACAAAATTTAAACCAAGAGCTCGAGAAACCCTAAACAGAACATTATCGTTTTAGAAAAGACATTTTCCTTTACTTAGTTGTTAGTGACGTTTGTGATTAAGATTAAGATTCGTTTGCAATCGGATTGTGATCGTTGCCAATTTTTTTTATTTTTTTAGTTAATGAGTATCAATCATGATGTAAGATAATCCTACGCCAAAGGGGAACAAAGAACATTGATGACGTGCGAAAATTAAATTGCGTCATTCAATAACGTTTAATCTTGGCTTCGTGAGTATTTGACTTACGAAAATCGCAACAAAATCTTATTTAGACTGATAAAATACTTCGACAAAAATTAAGGATTATATGGCATGATCATGTACTAAAACCTCGGCGTTTTATGCAGGCTTGCAGTCCCGAATTCTATGTCGTTTCAATAAATTTACTATATAGGCCCTAAGTGCAGCGATGGGCACTAAACTATTTTTTTAAAGTTAAACTAAAACTATTTTCCAACTAAAATAAAATAGTTTAACTAAAGTTGGCAACTGATTTTGGAAATTAGTTAACTAAACTAAAAAAGTAGTTAAACTTTTTCCAACTTTTTTCCAACTGTTTAGGCCTACTACAAACATTTTCACGACAACAGAGGTTAAGTGAACTGTAATAATGCAGAGCGTCAATGACAATTTCACCTTCAAACTATGCAATGTGTAGCCTACTGTTCGAGCATCCAGGCTACAGTTACAGGCATACGGTAAGTAGTGTATGAATTTGAAAACACAGGCTGTTAATGCTAAAACAATGCAGTGTTAAAATGTTTTTTGTTGTTGACAGTGTTCAATATTCATTGTGGAAAAATAGTTGCATAGGCCTATTGCTAATTTTGTTAGTTAAACTTTTTAGTTAGCAACTAACATTTTTTACTTAAACTATGGATTAACTAAACTATTTTATTTTAGTTAAACTTCATCCTTAACTAACATTTTTTTAGTTAGACTAAAAGTTAGCAACTTTTTAGTTAACTATTGCCCATCACTGTAGGCTATAAGTGAGAATGAAATGGCAAAGAGTCCCAACAACTTGTCTTAGAAACCAGGGCAGAGTGGGATACATATAATATAACAATAATAATAATGATAATAATAATAATAATAATGATAATAATAATAATAATAATAATAATAATAATAATAATAATAATAATAATCTTGATTAATTCAAACTGACAAACGCAATAAGGTTGCATTGAAACATGATACTACAATCAATCTTAACTAAACACACGGTTTGGCAACCATGCAAGGCGCCGCCATAGAGGGAGTTACGGTTATGTTCCTCAATGAGCGCATATTTATTTAACCGCCTCTATCAACATCAATATAGCTCTCTCAGTAATAGCTATGAAGAGCAATTCTATCAACATGCACAACTCTATCAACAGGTTTAAAAAATTTACCCATTTAGCAACATTAGGCTATTGTATTCTTAAACTATTGCCCCATAAAGACCTAGTAACACTACAACAGCTTGAAAGATACGATTTGGTCTACGAAAGGGTAGGGCAGATTTCGAAGAAATCGAGGGCAGGAGAAAGAATTATTGTCAGTCAAACAAGGAAAAATTCTGCATGAAGCTAGTGAAGTCAAAGGTCGAAGGAAGGTAAATGTGGAGGACCTGCACATGAGCGAAAACAGACCCAAAGACCTGGATGAATACTGCATCACAGACAATACCGAGGACACTGGTTCGAAGGTTCTGAAAGACGAGGTGCTGGCGGCCATTAATGAACTGAAGAGCAATAAATCTGAAGGAATAGATAACACACCGGCAGAGATGCTAAGATATCTATGTGAAAGCGAAATGGTGGAATTAGAAAGGTTGTACCAAGATACATACACATCTGGAGTTTGTCATGATCCCACTCAAAAAGAAACCAAATGCCACGGCTTGCGAGGACCACCGCACTATTAGCTTTCTGACTCACAACTTCAAAGATCATCATAAGAATTCTAACAAAGAGAGCGCAGGCAAAGCCAGAAGCAGTTAATTACTAAGGTGACGATCAACTTGGATTCAGAAAGGGCAGATGTACAAGAGATGCCATTGCAGCCTAAATAGTGCATACAAGAGGAGTACTGTTGTCAGCTCGGACAGGATGTGTCCACAGGCCCGGTTCGTCCGTTAGGCAAACTAGGCAGCCGCCTAGGGCCGCCGATTTTTAGGGGCCGCCAATTTTCCAATTTTGTTCAAATTATTTAATTATTATTCGCTAGATGGAAGTCCACCACGCCACCTTCACGTGGTAACCCTGTTGAAACAGAGTGCGTGGTGGACGACCGAGCCCTCGCCGGGATATGCGAGCCCAGAGACAAGGAGTCGGAAGGACGGACGATGAAAAACATCGACGCTTGGAGATGGTGTCTCCTTAAAAACACCGAGAGGAAGGCAACAGGAAACCACCTCTCTACATTCCCAAGACAAACATGGAAAATGACGAATAAAGTACAAGAAAACAACGTGAACGATTCCCCTCGACCGCTGTCGAGAGGAGTCGCGTTCGGCAGGGGAGGGAAAAGGGCCTCTTCGACCTTCAAGGCCTCCCAGGTCGTCAACCAGAGAAAACCTTGTAAAGAGAAGATTAGGGTGGGGACATGGAATGTAAGGACGATGATGAGACCAGGAAAGCTAGCAAATGTTATTAGAGAAATGAGAAAAGCTAGACTGGATATATTGGGACTATCAGAAGTGAGATGGAAGGAGGGAGGAGACTTTATGAGTGAAGGAATAAGAGTGATTTACACCGAAGGAAGAAATGGATAGAGTGGAGTGGAGATTTTGTTGGAAGACAGTGTTGCTAAATGTGTAACAGAAATAGAAAGATGTGGAGATAGACTGTTATCGGTAAGAATACAGGCATATCCAGTCGACATAGTAATCATACAGGTATATATGCCGACCACAACACACGAGGAAGAGGAGATAGATAAAATATACGAAGATATAGAAAAAAGACTAGAGACCACCAAAGGAAAAGACTACACAATCATAATTATACCCCGTGATCGATCGAGTCAGTCGATCAAGTCGATCGAAACTCGGCCAAGTCGAGTCGGTCGAAAAATCTTCGACTCGATCGACTTGCAAGTCGAGTCGATCATATGTTTTGACAAGTCGAGTCGATCGTTGTTTCCTCGACTTGACTCGACTATGAAATATTTTCTGACTATTTTTTGCTGCTACTTCACAAAATGACTCACTTGTTGCGATGACGTAATGCTTTGTAAACGCACAACTACCGTATTAACCTGATTTGAAGCTCAGTGCAAACTATGAGCCTCTTGGTGAGGCTCTTAGTGAGCTGCAGATACTTTTTTTCACAGTTTTACGGTGAACATGGAAAGATTAAGATGCGTTAAAAATGCGCTAGTTTCAGGAAATTTCAGCTCTGTAATCAGCATGATGTAAAAATAGTTGTTATTTTTACATCATGGTAGTCAGTAACGACGATCTCAAAACGTTCGAATGTCTGTATGTTAGGACGGGACTGAATGCTTCGACTTTGGCTAAGAGGAGCAGTGGCTCGGAAAGTGTTTAATAGTTGCGTGAGCAAACCTCAGGCAAAATACAGACCTAAGATGGATAGAATTATACATTATATCCGATATAACCAATAAGAATATTTTGTCATTTTTTACAGTCAGTGGAAAAGTTCATTATACTAGGCCTATATATTCATGAAATGAAACGCGTCTATAGCACAATAAGTCAAAAACTACTTTAGCAAGCATCAAATACAAAGCGCCAGCCAAAAGTTGTGTGAGCATGCTTGTGCCTCGGCGCTACAGAGTCAAAACTTGTATGAGAATTGGCACCTTTGGCGCCATGGCTCCCGGGCCCCTGGCCCAGAGATACAGTCCAAGTCGACAAAGTCGACCAAGTCGATCGTTTATTTGCCAAGTCGATCGAGTCGACGAGAGGTCGACTAGTCGACAAAGTCGATCGAGTCGATCGTCGGCCGAGCCAAGTTGATCGTAGCAGTTCGACTCGATCGATCACGGGGTATAATCATAATGGGAGACTGGAATGCATCGGTAGGAGAAGGAGAAGAGGAAGGCTACATTGGAAAATATGGATTAGGAAAGCGGAACGAAAGAGGACAAAAGTTGGTAGAGTTCTGCAGAAGACAAAATATGGTAGTCACGAATACTTGGTTTAAGCAAGAAAAACGACGGAGGCATACGTGGACACGGTAGAAGGCCCCGGGAGACAGTGCGCGCTATCAGCTGGACTACATATTGGTAAAGCAACGATATAGAAATAGCGTGATAAACGCTAAGACTCTCCCAGGGGCGGATGCGGATACAGATCACAACTTGGTAGCAATGACGGTACACCTGCAGCTAAAACTCATCAGGAAGAAAAGAAAGAAGGTTAACAAATGGAATAAGGAGAAACTAAAGACAAAGAGCAATGTACTGGCAGAGAGAATAGAAGAGAGTATCATAGAGATGGAAACAGCCACAACAGAGGAAAGATGGAGAGGGCTAAAGGAGACTATCATACGGGAGGCGATGAGTACAGTGGGGCAGCAGCAGGGACAAACACCACGGAAACCTTGGATAACAACGGAAATGATACAGGAAATGGAGGAAAGAAGGAAATGGAAACACCAGAGCACAGAAGAAGCAAAGAAGGAATATAGAAGGTTAAACAACAAACTGAGACGAACAACAAAGAAGGCAAGAGAAAAATGGTGGGAGGAGAAATGTCAAGAGCTAGAAGAACTACAGGCAAAGGGAAGTTACGATCAAGTATATGAAAAAGTGAGAAAGCTGACAAAAAGACCAACAAGAGAAGGAGGAATAGCAGTAGAGGATAAAGAGGGAAAGATATTACAAGATCCAGGGGAGATCCGAAATCGTTGGAAAGAATACGTCGAAGAATTGTACCAGAGTCAGGAAAAGCCGACGGATCTAGATGAGGGACCATGCAGGGGGACGGGAGACGATGTAGGCCCAGAAGTGCTGAGAGACGAGGTACTAGCAGCGATTAGCGACATGAAGAACAATAAAGCAGAAGGGGTGGATAACATCCCAGCTGAAATACTTAAGAACTTGGGAGAAAAAGCAACAGGAGAACTAGTAAGACTATGCCAGGATATATACAGCACTGGGAAGTGGCCTGAGGACTTCCTACAGACCATCATGATCCCCATAAAGAAGAAAAATAATGCAACGGCTTGTAAGGACCATAGAACAATTAGCCTGCTACCACACGCAGCCAAGATCATGCTGAAGATAATCACAAAGAGAATCCAGGCAAGGGTAGAAGCGGACAAGGGTCTAGGAGAGGACCAATTTGGATTCAGAAAGGGTAGAGGAACCAGGGACGCCATCGGAGCCCTGAGGGTGCTAACGGAAAGAAGTTTAGAGTACGGCCAAGAGGTCTATATCTGTTTTGTGGATTATGAGAAGGCGTTTGACAGAGTAGATTGGAAAAAGCTGATGAATGCACTCAGACGAAGGGGCATAGATTGGAGGGACAGGAGGCTGATAGGAAATCTATATATGAACCAAAAAGTAAAGATAAGAAAAGAAGGGGAGTGCTCAGAGGAAGGAGAAATTGGTAGGGGAGTAAGGCAAGGATGCCCACTATCACCAATTCTCTTCAACATATACATAGAAGAACTGATACAAGAGGCAATGGAACAGACAGGAGAGGGTATAAAAGTGGGTGGAAGACTCATAAGAGCCTTAAGATTTGCTGACGACCAAGCAATGCTGGCAACTACACAAGAAGGACTGCAGAAATTGATGGATCAACTAAACAGGACCTCAATAAACTACAACATGAAGATAAATATCGGAAAGACAAAGATTATGAGGATAAGTGCAGGGGAGGAGGAGATCGAAATGAAAATAACAATAAATGGAGAGGAGTTGGAACAGGTCAAGAGCTTTTGCTACTTGGGAAGTGTGATAACAACAGATGCAAGATGCCATAGTGATATTAAACGAAGGATAGTATTGGGAAAAGACGCGTTCACGAAAAGAGGAGAGTTGATGAGAGGAGGACTGAGCAAAGACCTAAAGAAGAGACTTGTCAAGGCACTGGTATGGAGTGTGGTACTGTATGGGTCGGAGACGTGGACCATCAGGAACGAGGATATCAAGAGATTGGAGGCCTTTGAGATGTGGATATGGAGAAAAATGGAAAAGGAGAGCTGGACGGAGCGAATGACAAATGAAGAGGTGTTGCAAAGAGTAGAAGAAAAAAGATCACTGATGACAACGTTAAGAGAAAGACAAAAGAACTGGATTGGACACATATTAAGAGGAGACTCCCTCTTGAGAGAAATCATAGAGGGGAGATTGGAGGGAAGGAGAAGGAGAGGAAGACCGCGACAGATGATGCTTGGATGGATGATGACCGAAGGATACAGCGGACTGAAGAGAAAAGCACAGCGAAGAGAAGAATGGCGTCATTGGAAGTGGAAACCTGCCGAAGGGCAGAGAACTTAAAGAAGAAGAAGAAGAAGAGATGGAAGTATTATAGTCTTGGTTTATAGTGTCGGTGTAATAAAACGCGCAGGTGTAACCGTGAATTCCTAAAAAAAGGTCATGACATTCATTTGTGAGGCGAATGACTAAAAAAAGGTCATCAACTTCTTTGTAAGATGAAATTCCAAAAAAGATGGACGAAATGACGAAATTACCATGACGAAAATCTTAAAATTTCGGACGGTTTGCGTAGGGCCGCCGGTTTGCCGGTTTGCCTAGGGCCGCCGGTTAGCCAGTTTGCCTAGGGCCGCCAAATGTCTTGAGCCTGGCCTGTGTGTCCATATGTTTCGTGGACTATGAAAAGGCATTTAACAGAGTCGACTGGAGAAAACTAATGTGGGCCCTCAGAGGGCTATGAGTGGATTGGATAGACAAAAGACATACGGAATGTATACATGGGTCAGAAAATCGGATAAGAATATTCGATATCGCCGTCAGTCTTACCTGTTCTCGCTTCCGCAACAGCACAAACTTACGCTTTAACGCAGTGGTCGAATTAGCTTAAGTTAATTAAGGCCGACGCTTAAATCAGTGGAATTCTTCGAAACTATACAAGTTTCTAGTGTCTAAAAACTTCTTATCGCTACCAGCGTTTCTTGTCGATTCTTCACAGGATTTTCAAAGATCCTGTTTGAAGGGAACTCATTGGCTGGCGTGGCCGTTACCATGGTAACCAGTTCACGTACTTCAGATTGCATAATTAATCAGCTATCTGTCGTTTTGTCTCACATTTTAATTATTATAACTTATGCTGTAGCACCGCTATGTTAACAAACCTAACTCCGCTAATTAACTAGCTTATAATGAATTCCGAAATTAAGATTAATTAAGACAGGCAAGGCATTTGATATACCCTGGCATCACTACAATCAACTACACAATCAATATTAGCTACGCCAGGGCCGTCGACAGAAATTCCGGGCCCCTAAGCAGAGCAGTAACGGGCCCCTAGGCAGAGCAGTCGCGGGCCCCTATGCAGAACAGTCACGGGCTCCTAGGCAGAGCAGTCACGGGCCTTTAAACTATCTTTAGGCTTTATATAAATATAATATCTTACGGTCGTAGGAAAAAAATGAAACAATAAAAGTGCGGGTACGACCTTACGATATTATTTTTAGTGAATGGTTCGCCAAACAGGGCAGCGATCATCCGCTTTCGGTAAATTAAACCATAGGCATAGGTACTAAGTGCTTGTAATATTGTCTTTTAAGTCGGCATATGAAAAACGGCGAACAGCCCTCTCCCCAGTCCTTTAACTCTCCACCGACCAACTGTACAACAGATGTACTCATTTTGCACCGGAGTTCACTAGGGGTAGTGATTGAAGTAGCATTTTCGAAATAGCTTTCATCCATACAAACATGTAATTCTTTCATTATCGTGGAACGCAAACTAACTTTTTTAAATCTTTGGAATGTTTTTAGAAGTTTGTTCTGTTTATATTACTCAGATGTTCTTGTTGATTTATGGAGTTACTTTGTGTTCGCTAGATGTCTTTCGCTTTGAAAACAGCTACAGCTGGATAAACTCCAAGAAGCTTTACTACTTGATCGAGGTTGTTGAACCAGACGCTGGAAAAGAACTACGTCGCCTTGACTCAGCAAACCCCTAGGCCTAGGCAAAAGAAACTTAGTTTCAAATTGATAAAAAGTTTCAACACTGAAACGACATTGACCATACTTCGAAACTAAAATTAAAACCAAGAACTCGGAAAACCAACAACAAACCGTACCGAATTTAGAAAAGATACTTTCCTTTACTTAGGTTTTAGTGAAGTTTGTGATTAAGATTAAGATTCATTCGCAGGATTGTAATCATTACAAAAAAATGTTTAAATTTTTAGTTAATTGTTATCAATTATGATGTAAGATATTCTTACGCCAAAGAAGAATAAAGAACGATGATGACGTGCAAAAATTAAATTACGTCATTTAAGCAAATTTTTACTCTTCGCTTCTTGACTATAAGACTTACGAAAATCGCAATGATTTTAGACTGACGAAATGGCTTGTCAACAGCGTTTATATGGCATGATCAAGCGATGATACCTCGGAGTTTTGTGATGGTTTCCAGACCCGTTTTCTTTGGACTTTCAATAAATTAGTCATATGAGTGTTAATGAAATGGCAAAGAGTCCCAACAACTCGTTTTAGGAACCAGGGTAAAGTAAGATACATATACATGTAAGCTTATATTACATCAACAGTAGCACTTTGATTTGTTAGGTAGCCATGTCAGTGCGCCTTTTGAATGCCTAAAGTACGATCCCTTATAAATGGCCGCATAAATGCATACATATCTCTACACATGCATATATGCAAAATTTTTGCATATGCACATACACAATACCTGCATACAATCTACATGTCAAACACCACTGAGGCCACAGCACTATTCCACGAGGCTGAGACTGCATGACCGAGTAAAACCTAGGGTAGACAATCTAGCGAGGGAAACCTTTTCACAAGAATGCTCTATATTGTATAAACTATGTGTAAACCACCGTGCGGTTTAAGCAGCTGGTAGTAATAGAGAATGCAGTTATGCCTACTTACTTACCATACCGTATATACATAAATCGGTTCTTGCACTCCTTGCTTCGACACATTATAAATACAGATATACTTAAGCGACTGTGTCAAGTACATGCACCTTAAACGTACATGTAGACAATCAAATCCGTTTCGAAGTCCAGGAAAAGCGAGAGGATAATAAAAAAAGATTGACAAACAGACGGACACCTAAAACGGCATACATACAAGAATACACACTGAGAGTAAGGAGAGAACGTAGAGACAGAAAGCACCGCATGCAGACAGGCAGGCAGGGATTGTTTTAACGTGCAATGAAGCACAAAATGTGCAGCGATAAATTGAAAAGTGCAGTGATGAAAGGCTGTTTGTGCAGGAAATGTATTGCAATTCATAATTATTTATGATTTTTATTATTGAAACCCACTATAGACTCGCGATTCTGTGCAGTGATAAATTTTTCCTAAAACATCCCCTGCAGGCAGGGACTGGTTATTGGAGACTATTACGCACTAGAACAACATAGTATAGATTACTATGTCACATAGACAAACAGGAAGATAGACAGACAGACAAGAGCACAGAGACCGCAGAATACAAGCATGAAGCAAGATAAGAAATGACCTCTCCTGGTTGAATTGGTGATAGATTAAAATGACTAAACATCAAATCTGTGAGATAGCTACAGGCAGCCATAAAGACTGAATGAAAAACACGCAGTCAAACAGAAAGACAAATAGGCAGACACAGAGACACAGACTACGAGACAGAGAGACAGGTTATGGCAAAAGGTACCACATGCCAATTGTAATCTTAAATTCACCAGAGAATAATATAAAATATATCTAAATTTGCGCTAACTTTATTTGTCATATAGGATTAAGCTTTCGCTTCTAGGACATAATGCCCTAAGTAGGCGCACATGCCGTTGATGAAACGATCGAAGTCTGCCGAGATCAGATAAAAAGACGATCGAAGATCGAAGGGTCATCGTTCGACTGATTTTAAAAGCAACGACAGCTACATAGAAGCGTCCAGAGCCCGCGAGCCGTGTTCGTCATAAGGCGCTAAATGATTTTATAGACGGAATGGACAAGCCTTTGGAACTGAAGCCTTCGAAAAAAGAAATTCTCGATAAAGTGAGTCGAGTGATTTTAATGTTTTAAGTTAAGTTGTAATAGTAATTAAGGCAGTACTGTCCAACCTGTTTGACACCACGGGTCACCAATAAATATTCTTGAAGTCGAAGGCCGCACCAGTAAACTCATAAGTAACGACTAAAATTTATTGAAAATTATTAACTGTGTTAAAATTTATTATGGCAAAGAGTATACACAGAGGAGACATGGAAAAGACTGAAAGAGAACATCATAGAGAGTGCCAATGATATTGTGGGAGTAGGAGAGATGATAACAGCTCGAAAACCGTGGATAACAAGAGAGATGTTAGAGGAGATGGAGGAAGGGAGAAAGTGGAAACACCAAAGTAGGCCTACAGATAATGCAAGATAGGAATATGGAAGACTAAACAACAAACTGCGAAGAACAACAGAAGAGGCTAGAGAAAAATGGCGAGATGAACAATGCAAAGATCTAGAAGAGTTGCAGCAAAGAGGAAGACATGGCTTGGTGTATGAAAGAGTGAAACAAATATCAAGGAAACCAGATAAAGGAGGAGGAATAGAAGTTAAAGATAAACAGGGCAGGATCCTGAATGAAATTAGCAAAGTCATAAGCCGATGGAAAGAATATGTAGAGGAACTGTACATGAGCGAAAACAGAAATGGAGGATTAGATGATAATCATGACATGGAAGAAGAGGAAATACGAGACGGGTCAGAGGACATGGGACCGGAGGTACTGGGAGAGGAAGTGAGAGCAGCCATAATGGAACTGAAAAATAACAAAGCTGAAGGGATAGACAACATACCAGCCGAGATGCTGAAAAACCTGGGGGAAGGAGCCATGAAAGAACTGATAAGGCTGTGCCAAGATATATATACCACGGGTCTATGGCCAGAGGACTTCCTGCAATCCATCATAATACCAATTAAAAAGAAACCAAATGCAACGGCTTGCGAAGACCACCGCACCATCAGCCTCCTCACCCATGCGTCAAAGATCGTGATAAGAATACTAACAAAGAGAGTGCAAGCAAAGACGGAGGGAGTCGATGGGATAGGAGAGGACCAATTCGGATTTAGAAAGGGCATGGGAACACGACATGCGATCGGAACTTTAAGGGTATTAGCAGAGAGGAGCTGCCAAAATGGACAAGATGTGTAGGCTTATTCATGTTTTGTGGACTATGAAAAAGCATCCGGTAGAGTCGACTGGAGAAGGCTAATACAGGCACTGAGAAGAATGGGAGTAGACTGGAGAGATAGACGACTGATAGCAAACCTGTATATGGGACAAAAGATGCGAATAAGAATAGATGGAGAGTGTTCGGAACCACGGAAACTGGGCAGAGGAGTGAGGCAAGGATGCCCTTTATCACCATTGCTTTTCAATATTTACATAGAAGAGCTTATTAGAGAAGCACTGGAAGACATGGAGGAGGGAATCAAGGTTGGAGGCAGACTGATTAGGGCTCTCGGGTTCGCAGATGACCAGGCGATGATGGCAGGAAGCCAGAGAGGCCTACAGATGATGGACCGACTAAACACCATATCAATTGAAAACGGTATGAAAATAAACATCAAAAAGACGAAGGCAATGAAGATAAGTAAAGGAAAAGAAACTACATGTAAGATCAGGATAAAAATTGGTGGAGAGGAAATAGAGCAAGTAAAAGAATTCTGCAACCTGGGGAGCATGATTATACGATAGATGCCAAATGCCATAAGGAATTAGAAGAAGAATAGCACTGGGTAAAGAGACATTCACAAAACGGAAAGAGCTATTGAGAGGAAAAATGAACAGAAATCTCAAGAAAAGAATGGTAAAGACACTGGTGTGGAGTGTGGTGTTGTATGGATCAGAGACGCGGACCATGAGGAAAGAAGACATCAAGAAACTGGAGCCATTCGAGATGTGGATTTGGAGAAGAATGGAGAAGATCAGCTGGACAGAACATAAAACAAATGAAGAAGTGTTGGGAAGGATTGAAGAAGAAAGATCCCTGATAAACACATTAAGAACGAGGCAGAGGAAATGGATTGGACACACGCTGAGAGGGGACTCTCTCCTAAGAAATGTCATCGAGGGAAGAATGAAGGGGAGGAGGACAAGGGGAAGACCAAGAAAGATGATGCTGGATTGGATGATGAAAGAAGAGGCTCAAAATCGAGAGCAGTGTTGAATGAATGAGTCAGACGTTCGAACCTGCCTGAAGGCAGAGAACCAGAAGATATATATGGCATGCTTTATAAGAATTCAGTGCCAAACAGTATATGAGTAAACGTTCAACCACTTTTTAGTGAGATTTTGGCTTTGAATAGGGCTTGCAATTTTTTTTATTTACGGTTGGTGTTCAGCTCGGGCTGTCCACTTAAAATCAGCATGCGGCCCGCATGCGGTCAGCGGGCCTCACGTTGGACAGCACGGAATTAAGGTCTTCAACTGCTTGGTTCTTTAATCTAGAAAACTTAAACTAAATTTGTTATCAAATGAAAATTGCTCGACCTAGAGCAATGACGATGGTAATGACGATGATGATCATCATGATTAACAGTGGCAATGACGATGATGATCATCGTCATTGCCACTGTTAATCATGATGATCATCATCGTCACTACCAACCTGTGATTGTAACCATTCATCTTTGTCGTCATCAATAGCATCCTCCACGAATTCTTTGGGCTTTCTTCTAGCAAATTATTCGTGACCGTTCACTCCTTTTTCACTTTCATCATCAACTCGTTCTTCTTTACCTTCACCTACGTCATCAGATACGTCTTCACCTTCATTGTCGGCGAGGTATCCTTGATCTTAATCAACGTCACCACTGAAAGTAATTGTTACCATAATCGCCTATTTTCATAAGCAAAGAAACTTATGGGCTTCTGCGTCGATGCCTAGGCCACTATAATTGTGCTCTACTCGAACCATAGGCGAGCGAAACACTTACTACGAAAAACTGTTAAATAATCGCTGTCGTAGATTCGAAAACTTAAATTATTTTCCTAACTTCCTCTATTTGCTTGAATCTGCAGTTCAAATTGAAAGTTAAAGATATCGCAAAGCCCGAACATGATGATTTCTACCTCGTAAAATGGCTCCGAGGTAAACAAGACGCAACACGATTTTCCATATCCATGCTGTGATATGGTCTTTATCTCTTTCTTGTATTTCGCCAAAGGTTGACGGACCATTTTATAAGTTTTACTCCATGGTGGTTTTATGTTGCTATGTCACAACATAAAATAGTATCACATCTTTACAAAAATATCTAGGCCTAAGTGTACATATCAGCCGAATCTAGGCCTATTTGCCTCTGAATATTTATATAACATTATCTAGTTTTCGCAATTAGAGAGCAGCAATAAAGCTTGAATGCTTAGAGACAAATTGTCTGGCAAATTCAGTGTCGCTTTGCATAACTAACTGACTGGCTGAAAGTCGAAGTGACTGTTACTGCAAGGCAGTCTTTGCAGCCGAATCGCACAATAGTGTCTCGTCTTAATCAACAGTTGTGAGGCAACACTGTAAAGGTGATGTCGAATTTTCTGTGTTAACAGCTCGAAGCTGGGATTTGGATAAGGCTGAAAAGATGTTTCGAAATGTAAGTTAATATCATTTTGGATTATGATTCCGTGAAGGAAATTTCACAACGCAAGTAAATAAATCAAATAATTGAATAATTCTTTCATAAATATGTACCAATAAGTGACTTCAAACAAAACGATTTTGCTTGGTTGCATAGCATAAGAGAATGCCAAAAATTCAGGAACGACGTTTTCCCTATATTTAAACTTTCTCAGTAAATAGAAATGAATAAAAAAAATAATGTATTGTAATCCCTGAAAATCAAATCTTGTGTCTCTGCACAAATCCATTACAGAATGAACAAATGATCCTTGTTTCTTGAATTTGTCGAATCAGAATGAGGAGTGGTGCAAGGAAAACGACATCGACAGCATTCTGACGTCATACGAACCACCGGAAGTGTTGACCAAGTACTATCCGGGTGGCCACTTTGGACATTCGAAGGATGGATGTCCCATCTGGATTGAGAAACTCTCCATTGCCGATCAGAGAGGTGCAAACTCAGTTAACTGGTTAAACTAGTTACCTTTAGCCGTTAATTGTCGGGTTCGAATCCTGCTTGACAGTCTATGCTGTACAAACGGCAAAGTCTTCGAGAGTCTGTAATTCGTGGAATCTTTTCGCACCTTGTGCTTATTTGGGTAATTAGCAAGCATTCCTATATCAAGTATTAAATAAGCTAGTGAATACTTTGCTTCATAAATATGTCTGCAGCATTCCATATCTCCAAGGTATCGAATATATTCAAGGTTGGTTTCGCTAATATGAGCAGTAATGTTCCTAGCTTAAAGCTTTTTCAAGAAAAGTTTCAGATAAAATTTACAGCCAATGCCCACGACAGCTCGCTAGTGCTCACTCATCCAAGCATTAATTGCGATCTTGTTATTCTTGTTACATTTCATCATAAGTTAGGCTAATATAAACAGCGCTCTCAACGGCGCCATATTAAGACTCTTTTATTGTCAGCGATGACCCCGAAAAGTTTCTGCCTAGACGATAGTTCTACGTGTGTACTTAGATGTAATCGTAATCGTAATCTCGATATTTCTACAGCGCCCCAAAAACCGAAGTCTCGGGAATCAGCTTATTCACCCACGCTTAATCAAAACATGAACGATAGACGGAGGGCTGAAATTGGTTCCAGGTCAAGATCCAAAGGGTCAGGCAGGTAGTCAGAGAGATAGTAATATAATATAATATAATACCTCTCAGAGACGAAAAGCATTGAAACCATTCGTCGTTACAGTCCTCACCTTCATTCTGTACTTCTTAAATTATTTCACTTATTGCAATCTGCATCAGTAATCTTTACTTAGTTGCAGTCAATTGGATGATGATCCTCCTATCACAGACTATCAATTATGGCAATTAAACGTACGATCATAGGCGCATTATTTAACTTGGACATCATTGACCCCATTGCTATCCGTATTTAGTTCTTTAGAAAAAAAATTCGTCTGTACGCAAATAATGCAAAGGAAACTAATGAAGTCACAGTCTCAGTGACCAAGTGAAGATCGACCACAATTTAGCCACTGAGTAACAATTTAGTCTCTGGAGGAATTTAAAGCCAACTTCAGTCTAACGACATAATTACTGATTGCATGTTTTGGTTTCATGTGGTTGTTTACTCGATAGGTCTCTTCAACTCCGTTACTAAGAAGGAAGCAGTGCGGTTCCATATTTATAGAAGCGAGCAGCTGTTCAAAGTCATCTGCCCAGAACTTAGCAAAAAGGTCTTAGGCCATGATATGTGCACTTGACACGTGTGAGAAAAGTTTGCTATGATAATGACAACCAAAGCTATGACAATGACGATGATAATGACTGAGGCGACCACGACAATGATGATGACCCCATTTAGCAGTAAATGGCAACAGAAAGGTTTATGATGATGATGTGATGATAATGATAATAATAATAATTATTATTATCATGATCATCATCATCATGTTATTATTATTATTATATTATTCTTTTATAATATTAGTAGTAATATAATAATAATAGGCTACTAAGAATAATGATATCGTAATCGTAACCTCAAAATATCTACAGGCCCAAAAAACGTTAAGTCGCGGGAACTTTTTTTGACAGATTAGGATTGGTTCCAGGGAAAGATCCAAGAGTGAGCCAGGCAGAGAGGTAGATGGCTGATGGCGTATAGAATTTGAACGACGAGAGAGGTGACGAGTAAAGAATTAATCAGTATAGGATTTGCTGAGAAGAAGTGATTTCAGTTTTGGATTGAAAGTCCCTGGGCAGAAATTGCAAGAGTTCATATAATCACTCAGATATGCTTAGGCTTAATTATGGTAATACTGGCGTGGGAGTTTATTGTTGCTGATGACCACTCCATATTTGCATTCACCTTTAATAGAATGGTTTTATACTCTCTCTAAGTTACATATGTTATATATTGTGGAGTAGAAATCACGTTCTCTGCATCATTTCATAACAGTTAGCAAAATAGTAATAATTCCTAATAATCAATAATAAATTATAATGCTACCTAGGAGAAAACGCCAAAAAAGAAACGAGATATAAAGTCTGCATATAGCGTGCTTGCATTGAATATTGAATCTCGTTTGAACAATTCGCTTATGTCTGCTGTAGTTCGGCAAACGGATCGATACAGCAGTTTTCATAGCTGACCTTGAAGGACTGGGTCTGAAGCATTTTTGGAAACCAGGTATAGCCCACGATTCCACTGCGCTGAACATTACACCCGTTACTTTCACCTGTATGCTCTCATATATGCAACCAGCTGTGATCGGCCATCTACGCTGTTTCTATAAGCTGTTTGTTGTCTGATCTGCCAATGTACATTGATCTTTAGTTTGTGTTCATCTTTGCACTTGAGTTATACACATTATCAGTATGCACTGATGTAGAATCTTATCTTCGCAAACCGATCTGCGCGCTGTCCTCTAAACTGATATGCAATAATCTGCATGTACTCTTCTATATGCCATATCTTGTACACTTGCTGCTCTCTATGCAATGCCCTATATACTATAATCTTGCATCTGTCAGCAGATATGTACGGCGTATACACGGATTTTTATATAATCACTCGGGCGTACTCTGACCTGTACTGCTCTGCGTTTATCTATATATACGGAAACGCCTGAAGCCCATTTTATTCTAAGTGATCGTACTGACTTCGGTTGGTAGCGCCTCTGAATCGTTGAGCGGCGCTCAATACAGTTACAATACACCAATCTGCAATGCAGATTCTGCATGCATTTACCTGTACTGTACGGGCCTCATATGAACTGAACATTGTACATTGTAATCCGTGCACTGCCTAGTACAAATTGATCTACGTACAGCAATGGTCCAGCAGTACGCTGATGACATGCAATTGTAATCTACATGCTATTCGTCTGACGTAGTTCCTTGTGTGTCTTCTGCACATGCCATTGTACCGCAAGTTCTGTAGCGGAAGTTCAGAGTTGAATGTCTTCAAAACGGCTGCGGCTGATACGACAAAGACGCAGTATATTTGGCTGAGCACTAGTCAGGCGCGATCAGAAGTTGATGAGGACTCAACTAAGAAGCATCCGTCGTTTCGCAGCCTATGTGGAGATCTATCAATCGCGGACCACGTGAATCATCTCCGCAGATCCCGTTTCTACCAGTTGTCCCAGATATGGGTCATCCGGCACAATCTGTCGCTAAGCGCTGCAGTGACTCTCGACCGTTCATTCATCATGACCCGCTTGGATTAATGCAATTCTATATTTTGCTGGTCTGCCAAAACTCCGATTACGCAAATTCCACTCCGCTTTAACTGTGCTGCTAGAGTTATAGCCAACAAGCCTAAATATTCGCATATAACAGAATGCACGGGATATACGCTACACCGGCTTCCTGGATTGCTTTCAAGACCATCATGCTGACACCTGCCTCAATTGTTGGCACCGCTCCTTCATATATCACTGTTCCAGTCTCAAGCCAGCTGGGTCTGTGAACTTTGCGCTCTGCGGCCTATGGAGATATGCAGGCGCCACGCTGTTGCACTTCAACTTGAGCAGATCGTGCGTTGCACCGTCCTCCTGGAACAGTCTCCCATTACACTTACGCACTTTCGCCATTGACTCTGCGCCGCGAACATTTGCTGTCTTTAAAACGAACTTGTTTAGATATGTTAGACAGTCATAGATACAGCATTTTTATGAGGCATTTGAAATGCATTAAATCTAAGCGCTTCATAAATAGATTCATGGTGCATTATTTGTTTTGTTATTTGATGTACAAAACAATATTCAGAAGCTACAAAATAACTATTCATTTATTTTTCAGTGTGGCAGTCAGTCAGTCAATCAGTCATTTAGTCAGTCAATCAGTTAGTCAGTCAGTCAATCAGTTAGTCAGTCAGTCAGTCAGTCCGTCAGTCAGTCAGTCAGTCAGTCAGTCAGTCAGTCAGTCAGTCAGCCAATCAGTCAGTCAGTCATTCAGTCAGTCAATCAGTTAGTCAGTCAGTCAATCAGTTAGTCAGTCAGTCAATCAGTTAGTCAGTCAGTCAATCAGTTAGTCAGTCAGTCAGTCAGTCAGTCAATCAGTCAGTCAATCAGTCATTCAGTCAGTCAATCAGTTAGTCAGTCAGTCAATCAGTTAGTCAGTCAGTCAGTCAGTCAGTCAATCAGTCAGTCAGTCAGTCAGTCAATCAGTCAGTCAGTCAATCAGTCAGTCAATCAATCATTCAGTCAGTCAGTCAGTCTGTTTTACAGTCAGTCAGTAAGTCGGTCATATAGGCCCTACATTTAGGAGACGGATGGAAGTTTTGTTTCATTACGCGATAAGCAGGTTTTTTTTATAAACGTTTGATTGGTGGATGAGTTGATTAATTAATTAATTGACCAATAATTGGTTGATTGATCAACGCATTATTTTCTTGTAGCTATTGACGTCTTCATGGAGATGGTGGCAATGACTGAGGCTCATTTTCCGGACTTTCTAGTCCCTGCCTACGTCATCAACGGTTCGTTCCATTAGATACTCGACTACAAACATTGGCATTGTCACCATCGTCATCATCACCATCATCATCGTCGTCGTCATTTATCATCCTATTCATTAACTTCGTCATCTTCTAAGTTTACATCATCCTCATTACCTGCTTATTGTCATAGTTCATCGTCGTCATCATTTTCATCCTCATTATCGATGTCGCAGTTATCTCATCTGCGATGTTATCATCGCCATCTTCAATATCACCTTAGTCATCGTCTGGATCGTTTCTTTCTTACAAGCATCAGCATTTTCTTCAGTATCATCATCAGCATTAGCATCAATATTAGCAACAACATTGTCAACTTGATCATCATCAATGTTGTAACTGGCATAAAGATAATCATTTTCGTCTACATCATCACCATCATCATCATCGTCATCATCAGGATAGTTATATTCATCCTTACTTTCAACATTATCGTGATATATATATATATATATATATATATATATATATATATATATATATATCGCTGTTCTGTCGTCTGCATCGTTACTTTCTTACTAGCATCACTGTCATCATCAGCATCAATATTAGCAACAACATTGTCACCTTGATTATCATCAGTACTATAACTGGCATAATGATAATCACTTTCGTCATCATCATCATCTTCAGGATAGTTGTATTTATCGTTATTTTCAACAATTTTATTGTGATATATATAGTTGTTCTTTTGGTGAATTTCAGCTCCGGCGATTTTTCCCCTAGCATACAGTATTGTAAAGCCTTTCTTGTCGCCGGAAACGCGAGCTAGGATCAGGGTCTTGGGAAGTAAGTCAGAGGTTATGCGAAGTATGACAAGCTTTTGGAAAGTAATTAATTGTAACTAGTAACTTCTATAGCGACAGTGTCTAAATTAGAAAAATGTGCATTAGACAGTCTAATGCACATTGCATCAATCAATAGCATACCAAAAAAGGTCGTAACCAGGTCAATATCGAGAAGATCAGTCCGCTAAGACAGAAGTCAATCTGTGTTGAATGTGCAATTTGAAAAAGTTAAGTCTTAAATTGAGAATGAAATGACACAAGCAGAACGGAAAGATACGCTAAGAAAGTTCCAATATCAAGGTAAAGGAACTGAAAAAGTTGTTCTTGTCCTAGGTATGACCAGAGGAAGACAATCAGATGACCTCGTTGAATAATGATGTCTGTGTCAAAAGGACTGATTTTAAGTACTGTGGTTGTCCAGAGTTCAATATTTCATAAACTATGACCCCAATTCGAAACAAATCTTTTGCAGAGCAGGAAACCAACCAATGCAAGCACGAAGCTTATGTTTTCAACGTTTCAGTTATGGATCCAGCCAGAGAGTTCTGATTTCACTGCAGCTTCAGCATGTTTAATTTTGTGATATTACCAAGAAGCGAGTCATAGCAACCAAGGCGATCCGAGAATAATGGATTTGTTAGAGTAAGTACGTAAGTATATTTTTTTATTACACCATTAGCAAACGCACAATGGGACAGTAGCTAGAAGCATTGAATATAAAACATAGAAGTAATTAATCGAAATAAAAATTATAAGAAATTATAATACATATAGAGATAACCTTAAAGACGTGGAGATATGATGTCATGAATAAACATACTTCCAATCATTGCCATTATCATAGTCAGTAAGAGACACAACAGAATCAAAAACAGAGCCAAGTTACCAATAGCATAAGGCAACTCATGAAATTTCTAAACTTAGTTTCAAAGTTTGAAGCCATTCAAATTTCCTAAGTTACTGTGGCGTGTCCAGAAATTCAGTTTTCAATGAGCTAAGGAGCGTTTATTGGCCGTCATCCATGATTGTACCTCCTCAGAGACAGTGGACAACAGCTTCAGAGACGAGTGACAAGACATGCTGTCAAATGAAATGCAGATTTGTGTATTTGCAGCATAGATATGATATGCCAATGAATATTTGTTAATTAAGCAGTTTTTCTAGCGGTGTGATCTATAATGTAAACAAAAGCGGACCAAGTACGGAACCGTGTGGAACACAACGTCTCAGATGAATACTTATCATTTAAATATGCAGCTTAATGTCTTTGGATAAGATAAGTACTAAACCAGCTTAGTGCAAGGTCGGATATCCAAAATCATAAGAAGAGAATGATTCATATTATGTCAAAAGCAGGAGACAAGTCAAGAACAGCAAACTCCACTTAGATCGCATGATGTCAGTATTAGGCATTTCGGATTCTGGTGAAGACACCAATAGATGCAGATTGCAATCGGGAGATTTTTTATTTGAAAGATAGGTATTTGCATACGATTCATAATTACTCTAAATTCAGACGGGTCTGTAATTAGACAGGTCGCCAAGGTCAATAGAAATTTCTTCAACAGAGGATCAACTATGGCATATATACAGCTGCAGATGGGGGACGTCCATCAAGCACTCAGCAACCAATGAGCTAAGAATCCTTTTAAAAATCTGCATCACAGTTCACAAAGTGCTACATCATATCCAGCGTACCTATGCTTCAGATTCACCCCGTACAGAAATAGATGTTGCACTTGATCGATGAACTCCTCGCTGGGCTCCGTACAAGAAATCTGTTGCGGACACGAACTTTCTCGGTTACTGGTTAAAGGCATTGAATTCCCCGTCTAATTCATTTCATTCTGTCAATTCTTTGATGTCATTGACGTCTAAATCAGACTTATCTCATTAAACTTCCTCATCGGCCGTAACCAGGCTTCTGGTTTAACTGGTCTATCGAATTTCAACTCAACTTCTTTAGTTAATACGACTTTTGATTGCGATTTTACTTGAAGCTAACACTAACTTAAATTTTCAGCATTATGAGAACGGTGATTATAAATCATTGGATTAGAATATATTACACCAGATCGGATTAGATTAAATTGGCTTGGGTTTTAGATTTGGAAAAAATGGAAATCCACTGCTCCTGGATCAACAATTTAAACATCTTGCCGACCCCAGAGTATGGAGGCTATAAATCAAAAGGCCAAGGCCAGAAGCCAACAGACCAAGGAAAGACATCGGTGCCTTAAAATTCGATCTTCAGTCTTATTATCACTGGTATAAATATAAAAACTTTTCATTTCTAGGAATTCTGTAAGCTGCTTGGACATGTTCCACAGGTGACTACAAAGAGCAACTACTGAAAGACATAGATGCGGACCAGTTACCTCTCCACTGGGGCGGAACGGCCACGGATCCGGATGGAGATCCATACTGCAGATCGAAGGCAAGAAATCGGATCTAGTTGTTACATTCTAGAACACTCAATCACCACAGAAAGACAGACATACAAAGCGACATAGAGACACTCAAAGATAGAAACATCGAAACAAACGCATAACGCTGTCAGTTAAACATTGAGTAATTGATAATGATCAATTCGAACTCCTATACTCATAAGGCAACTATTTTGTTACTAGAGTATTTGCCCGTCATATTATGACGGCAGTGTATATAGGCCTATATGTATCGTTGGTTAAAATGCTCTGATCACCGTCGTCGAGACCGCAGTACTGACGTCACAAACGGTTTCTGTTTCACAATAGATTCCAGAGCGTCCTCCGACAGACACACGATCTATGGATATTATATGTACAGATAGCGTTTTCATAAATTAAAGGGTGTTTCAACTTGATGGAACATTGCTCTCTCAATCTAAAACTGAAAGGTCAACATAATGGGACACGATAGCCGATTAACTTGTAACGCGGATATTTTTGGTTCCAATCTCACCCGATTGTATCTCCTACCTACTATGCCCCTAATCCGTTAAAACCTCTTAAATTAACCAGATATTGGCAGTCCAATGCACACACACACTAAGCAGAATGTAACATGGCAAGGAAAAAAGACACACAGAACTTGATGCATAGATAGGTAAAGGTGCTCACACTTTTTCAGATCGGCATGGGAGGAACAGTTCCGGAAAGATACTACAGGAAGAATATATTGGAAGAAAACAATGATTTGAGCAAATTCACTTCAGTAACGGTTCAAAAGGGATCAACTCTACAGCTCGACTTTCCAGTCACGGTCAAGGACTCACTGCTCAGGTACTCATTCGATATCCACTCAAATAGAAGGACGACCGGACAGACAGGCAGACAAACAAATGCACAGGCTGATAAACAAACGGACTCACAGATGCATTACTTTGGTGTTCACACGGATAGCATCTACTCATTTACTTAGACTCGACCGATTGCATGTGTATAGTGATAAATTTACTATCCTAATGAGTACACAGGTAGAAGACAGAATGTGATTGTATTACTTATTTTGTCCAGGCTTTCTATATTAATAAATTATATTCCATTATTATAGGCCTAATACTCTGTTGGAATTTCTACAGCCATGACAAAGGCGTCATATTGTGAACAGGCTCTACATTTTGTTTGCAAATAATTGTAAACTTTAACGTCCAATATTATTTGCTATTCTTTTAAATACATTCTTGTGCAATTTAATGAGGAAAACATTTTTGACATGAATGCTTAATATGTATAAACTATGTGTAAACCAAAGTGCGGTATACGCAGTTGGTAGTAATAAAGAATATACTTACTTACTTACTTACTTACTTACTTACTTGCTTACCTATAATATGTAGTTGGAATTTCTACACTGATAACAATGACATTGGTTTCGGCGTCTTTCGTCGTACATCGGCCGACCCGAAACAGAAAACTTCCGATATGGAGGTCATCGTCCCAAGTGAAAGGGTCAACAGTCACGTCATACCAGAAGCAGGAAGAATTCAGTGCGAAATTCTTGGAGCTTGTGAGTTACATTGCTCGCAAATTGTGCGTAAAACATCTTGATATTGCATCTCGATTGTTCACACATGGCTCCTCATTCACAGTCTTAAGCACGTTGCTAGTAAAGGGTTTTAGCCAAGCACGGAA
Source organism: Allolobophora icterica (assembly GCA_963556255.1). Lineage (NCBI taxonomy): Eukaryota > Metazoa > Annelida > Clitellata > Crassiclitellata > Lumbricidae > Allolobophora > Allolobophora icterica. The sequence goes on along the minus strand of OY744603.1, from coordinate 56,943,002 downwards.
ACGATGATCAGCCTCTCACCGAAAAGTAGGCATAGACATGCAGTTCTTGCAAAGTCATTTTCTTAGTCTTCTGCATATGAAAGTTTTGACCAGTCCTCTCTTTCGGCAGTCGATGCACTCGTCTTAAACTTCTTCACTTGGAAACGTAATTAGAGTAGAACTCTCGAAATATTTTTCAGCCCTACAAACATGTCATTTTGAATTATCGTGCGACACAAAATATATTATATTAAAAAAAATATTTGGAATGTTTTTTTGTTTTGTTCCGTTTATATTACCAGGTGTTGTTATTAATTTCTGGAGTTACTTTGTGTTCGCTAGATGTCGTTCGCTTTGAAAACAGCCACAGCTGGATAAACTCCAAGAAGCTTTACTACTTGATCGAGGTTGTTGAACCAGACGCTGGGAAGGAACTGCGTCGTCTTGATTCAACAAACCTCTAGCAAAAAAGTTATAATTATTTAAATCGGAAGACAAGTTTCAACATTGAAATGACATTGACCATACTTTGAGACTAAAATTAAAACCAGGAATTCGAAAACCCAAAACATAACACTACCGCTTTCAGAAAAGATTCTTAGTTTTCAGTGAAGTTTGTGATTAAGATTAAGATTCGTTTGCAATCGGATTGTGATCGTTGCCACAAAAAGTTTATTTTTTTAGTAAATTAGTATCAATTATGATGTAAGATTTCCTACGCCGAAGAAGAACAAAGAACAGTGATGACGTGCGAAAATTAAGTTGCGTCATTCAATAACATTTACGATTGGCTTCTTGAGTATTTGACTTACGAAAATCGCAACAAAATCTTATTTAGACTGATAAATTTCTTTGATAACAATTAAGGATTATATTATGGCATGACCATGTGCTAATATCTCGGTTCTATATGAAGACTTGCATCCTCGAATTCTTTGCAGTTTTAATAAATTTTCCATAGAAATGAGAATGAAAATAATGGGAAAGAGTCCCAACAACTCGTTTTAGAAACGAGGGTAGAGTAGGATACATAATAATTATTATAATATGTTCCTCAATGAGCGCGTATTTATTTAACCGCGTCCATCAACATCAATATGGCCCTATCAGTAATAACTATGAAGAGCAATTCTAAATTAACAGGCTTAAAAATTTACGCATTTATCAACATAATTATATAAATTATCGTATTTTAAAACTATTGCCTCGTAAAGACCTAGAAACATTAAAACAGCTTAGAAGATACGATTAGGTGTACGAAAGGGTGACACAGATTTCGAAGAAATCAAGGGCATTAGAAAGAATTACAGTCAGGCAAACAAGGAAAATTCTGCTTGAAGCTAATGAAGTCAAAGGCCAATGGAAAGAAAATGAGGAGGACATGTATATGAGTGAAAACAGACCCAAAGACCTGAATGAATACTGCATCACAGACAAAATCGAGGAAATTGGAACGAAGGTTCTGAAAGATGAGGTGCTGGCGGCCAATAATGAACAGAAGAACAACAAATCTGAAGGAACAGATAACATACCGGCAGAGATGCTCAGAAATCTAGGTGAACGGGCAATGGTGGAATTAGCAAGGTTGTACCAAGATATATACATATCTGGAGTATGTCCCGAAGACTTTTTGCACACCATCATTATCCCATTTAGAAAGAAACCAAATGGCACGGCTTGCGAGAACCAATCGTACTATTAGCTTTCTGACTCACAACCTCAAAGATCATCATAAGAATTCTAACAAAGAGAGCGCAGGCAAAGCCAGAAGCAGTTAATTACTTAGGTGACGATCAAATTGGATTCAGAAAGTGCAGATTTACAAGAGATGCCATTTCAGCCTGAATAGTGCATACAAGAGGAGTTGTCAACTCGGCCAGGATGTGCGCATATGTTTTGTGGACTATGAAAAGGCATTTGACAGAGTCAATTGGAGAAAACTAATGCAGGCACTCAGACGGCGATGAGTGGATTGGAGAGACTGAAGACTTATTCGTAATGTATGCATGGGTCAGAAAGTCGGGATAAGAATAGATGGAGAATATTCGGAACCGGGAACGCTGGACAGAGGTGTGAGACATGGCCTGTTTCTCGGTCTCTTTCTTAGCTTCTCACACAGGATGTGACTCACCATTTTGTGCAAAGTTTAATTCTGAACCGAAGCGGTAACTGCAATGTCACCTTTGCTGGCTTACCACTGCGCAGTATCATTGGTGTTCAGGCGGTCATCAAGAATGCTACTAGGCTGGTTATGAGATATAAAAAGCCTCGTCGAACTTGGTTGAAAGGGATAAATTACATAAGTAGTTGAGTAATCTATACATATCCAAATAAACATCAGACAAAAGATGAAAATTTGATAATTATGTTATCATATTTGATCATTATATTAGGTTCACATGCAGGGGCGGATCCAGGGGAGGGGCCAATCTGGCCATGGCCCCCCATTTGAAATTTTTCTTTATTTACACAGGCGTTTTCTTGGCGTTTTATGATGTTTACACAGGCCCCCCCCGTAGGCGTCGATGAGTACACAGGACAGGACGTGGGTCCCGTAGTATATACTAAAAAAAAGGTCATCAACTTTTTAGGGAGATGAATTCCCAAAAACGTTTTCGGTGGTCGGTTGGTAAACTGATTCCTCTCCCAGAAGATGGTTGGTTTGTATGTCTAATTTTTTGCCCCCCCCCGATTGACCTTCTGGATCCGCCCCTGTTCACATGCAGTTCACAATTACAATATCAGGACCCAACTACCTAAAAGCGGCGTCGATGAGCTAGTATTATTATTTTTTTAATCGTATCTGACTTTTGTAGTGGACCACCACGACAGAATTCCGTAGTTGCTCAGTAATTGAGTGTGATCGCTGATATAGGAATTCAGAATTTCTTTGGAGTATCTTTCTTTTGTAAATCGCGAAACTTCACCGAGTCGCTAGCAGATAATTTTTCTTTCAACGTGGAGTACAAATCGATCGCTGACTTGCGTATGCTCTCTTGCAGCTATGACACTAGATAAAATCCGTTTTGACTGCTAGCCTTAATCGATCACCATACGCACGCCTTAGTTCGATAGTTGGGAACTCAGAAGGTCAATTCGTTCGTGAAAACTCAAAGGCAGAGTTTTAACCACAACGCCGAGAACACTTTCACCGATCAGACTAGATAGCAGAATTCATTCGATATCGCCGTTGGTCTTACCTATTCTCGCTTCCGTGACATCAAAAACTTAAGCTATAACGCTATGGTCGAGTTAGCTTAAGTTAATTAAGACCGACGCTTAAATCAGTGGAATTATTCGAAACTATCCAAGTTTCTAGTGTCTAAAAACTTCTTATCGCTACCAGCGTTTCTTGTCGATGCTTCACAGGATTTTCAAAGATCCCGTTCGAAAAGAATTCATTGGCTGGCGTCGCCATTACCATGGTAACCAGTCCACGTACGGTACTTCCGATTGCATAATTATTCAGCTATCTGTCGTTTTGTCTCACACTTTAATTATTATTACTTATGCTGTAGCACCGCTATTGTAATAAACCTAACGCTGCTAATTAACTAGCTTATAATGAATTCCGAAATAAAGATTAATTAAGACAGGCATTTGATATACCCTTGCATCATTACGATGAACTACACAATTAATATAAGCTACGCCGCTATTGATATGAACTACACCTTCGTCAATAAAAACTACACCTTTGTCAATATAGACTACGATTCTACGGACGGGAATTCTAGGTCATGAGACTGAAAGAGAAAACGTGTAAACAGCGATTCAGCAGCTGCATGTATAACCTACCCTAAAAGACTGACAACAAATTATCATTCTCATATGACACACAGCTAACAATTCTGCGATTACCACAGCAAGTTAAATTTAAGCCAATGACAAACTAAACATAAGATAGGCCTAAAGTTGGTGGCCAATGTGAGAATAAGAGACGATTGAGTTTTACCAATGACAGAATTCGATGAGATAAAGTTAGAATAGTCCAGAAGTGTTGCTCTTTGTTTATCATGTCAACTACGGCCCGAGCAAATTGACGATTACACGTGCGTAATAGGGATCATTTAATTGTGACCCTTCATTACAATCGGCTGAACTCACTGAAATCCCACGATTTTGGTATTTTTACAGAGTTTATATACAATATTTATGAGTAAGCTTCTTAAGTACTCTTCGATATCCCACATACAAAAAGTTACTTACTAACTTGTTTTGTTGGCAAACAAAATCACTGATCATAACGTCACTTTCAAGAAACCTTACTCTGATCTATTCACTACGCCGCCTTTCCTAAATACAACCCTCCGTAACATCTCCTCTGTCTGTCTGTCTGTCTGTCTGTCTGTCTGTCTGTCTCTCTCTCTCGTCATCTGGTAGACGGATTTTGTTCTTCACGTGGTGTCTTTGGTCGTCGCTTTGCCTTGATGCAACTATCGTAAATACGCTAGAGCCATTCGCGTATCGCTTGAGTAGCACTTTAAATTTTCAGAGCATAGGTCACTCTTATTACGTCATGACTTTTTCTGAATACACTGAACTCAAGGTAGATAGATAGAGCGTGTAATATAGACAATAGATCATAATGAGAAACCCGATACGTTGGCTAGTAACAACGAATCAATCCCTAATCCTGATGTTGTTATCTGTACATACCCACTCACTGGATGACTCGGCGATGTGGCACCTAACCCCACAGTGTGATCTCACAATAGCAAATATTTCAATGGGCATTGTACAGACAACGCAAGGACATTACTACTTCAACCAATACGTACGGGCAGTTGATCTAATTGTCCGATTTCTGCGAGTTGTAATACTAACAAATACATTACGTTCAACGATAGCACTTTGATTTTTTAGGTAGCCATATTTCTGCGCCCTTTCCATGCTTAAACGGTGCTGTATTAATGGCCACATACATACATACATACATACATACATACATACATACATACATACATACATACATACATACATACATACATACATACATACATACATACATACATACATACATACATACATACATACATACATACATACATACATACATACATACATACATACATACATACATACATACATACATACATACATACATACATACATACATACATACATACATACATACATACATACATACATACATACATACATACATACATACATACATACATACATACACACATACATACACACATACATGTTGTAATGAGTATATTCCTCTGAACACACAAATATACTTATTAGATGATTATTAACCATATAAGATAGTCAAGTATAAGGTGTGTTGAATATAGTATGTGTTTGAGTGGAAGGGGGAAATTGTAATTGATAGTTAATTAATTAAGAAACCATCACATATAACCAGCACTTTAAGATGTGAAAGACAACATAAGTTTAGTGGGGCAGTTTAGAGGTTTAAAGACGTTACCTACCAGTTGGCGAGACGTGATTGGTTGGTTTGTAATCTACTGCTCAGTTGGACGGTCGTCTGCTGGACATGCGCCTTGAGATGTTTTCAACCGAAGAAGGAGGGTGGTAATGCCGGTCTTGTAATGAACGGTAGATGGCGTAAGACGGTATAGTAATTGACTCCTGAATTGAACGTACTGAGTGCAGAAAGCGCTGAAGAAGTCAATTCAGTTTGTTGAGTCGAGTTGTGAGCAACATTCGAACGTTTGTCGAATTGTGGCGATAGCCAAACTATGAAGATATAATCGAACGAAGTAGATCAATTAACTGTAACAGTTATTGAACGTAAGGTCGGCGTTGGAACTAATCGAACGTTTACGAAGTTAGTAGCGAATCTTTACTGCGAACTTCCGAACAAGTTTGGTATAACTTGATTCGGATTGATAAGGCGAACAATCGCTGTTCGAGTAATTGTTATTTTGGGCGAACTTTGAATGACTTTCCTATGAAAACGACAGATTGTCGGCAATCTATGATACAGTGGTATTCATCGAGAGAAACATTTACACGCCTCAACTACAAAGCAACGCCAGCAGACAAATGAAATCGAAACTCTTATGAATCAATCACCTCATCGAATTGGGAAGATGCATCCTCGTCGCGGGAGGGTAACTCGTAAATCATAACAGTTAATTAGATAATAATAACTGTGCTGGTTTAGGTAGGATAAACTAGATCTTATTAATAGAACTTTACGGCTGTGTATTTAAACTCTGCTACTTAACATTCATACGAACTTTGACATTAATACATATTTAAATTTCAAGAACAGTCTTTCTTACTTGATTCGCTATAGATAGAATGATTCATGAATATATATAATGGAGGCTCAGAGCTGTGAATTATCCAAAGTAACGGGGTGCATGATAAACGCCCGTCCCTAAAATAGAACAGCCAAATAAGGGATCGTAGAGTCGTTACACATATATACATACATACATACATACATACATACATACGTACGTACGTACGTACGTACGTACGTACGTACGTACGTACGTACGTACATACATACATACATACATACATACATACATACATACATACATACATACATACATACATCTTATCTTATCTTATATGATTATTTGTAAAGCTCCTCTCACAGCATTGACTATTCAGAGGTGCTCCCAGCGTGTCAGCCCCGAGGGAAAAGAAAGGTCTTTAGGCAGCGAAGAGGAGAGGGGGAGATCCCAAGCAATATCTTGCTACGGAGAGGGGGGCAGGTCATTCCATAGGGAAGGGCCAAGGATGGCAAAAGCACGATGCTGAGCCATCGAAGTCCTTGCGCGAGGGACAAGTAGATCAAGGCGGTCAGCAGACCGAAGAGGGCGGGAAGAGAGAGCAGATAGAGGTTTACGCAATAGGTCACAAAGGTATTTAGGAGCTTTTCCCAGTTGAGTCCAAGAGACCAGGAGAAGGACCTTGTATTGGATGCCGGAAGCAACAGGAAGCCAGTGAAGTACATCAGTCATAAAGGTATAGTTATGTGAGAGAAGCGAGGAAAACGGGCAGTGAGCCTGGCAGCCGCGTTCAGAACAGACTGCAGAGATAAAAGGCGCGCTTTAGGAAACCCAGGAAACAATGAATTACAGTAGTCAATGCGGCAGCAAATGAAGGCATGGACCATAGTAGTAAACACTGAAGGGGAACTGATCTTCTAACAGCCCTCAAACGCCTCAGGTGATAGAAACATGAACTTGTCAGGTGGGAGAGGTGTTCAGAAAACGAGAGGGTACTATCATGGGTGACACCCAAATCCCGTACACTGGATGAAAATGAAAAATCAGGGTATATTGACGACAGAAGTGGGAGATCAGGTATATTGACGACAGAAGTGGGAGATACATACATGCACAATACCCACATACAATGTACATATCATGCATACATGCATACATAAATCGATTCTATAGCACGGTTTGCTCCGATACAAACAATACAGTCTACTTAGCGGCTGTGTTGAGTACATGTGCATTAAACGTACATGTAGAAATTCAAATCCGTTTCGAAGTCCATGCGAGGCGAGATAAGAATAAAAAGATAGACAAACATACGGACACCTACAATGACATACATACAAGAAAACACACAGAGAGTAAGGGGATCGCAGAGATAGAAAGAAACGTAGACACAGACAGGAACAGTGTCATAGAGAGACCATTGCGCGCTAGAACGACACATAATAGATTTATTAGGTCACATAGACAAGCAGGAAGAGAGACAGACAGACAATGACACAGAAACTACGGAATACAAGCACGAAGCAAGATAAGAAATGACCTCGTGGTTGAGTTAGTCACGAATTAAAATGACTAGGCATACAATCTGTGGGATAGCTATAGGCAGCCGCACAGACTAAATGAAAAAACACGCAGTCAAACAAAAAGACAAGTAGGCAGACACAGTGACATAGACTAAGAGACACGCAGACAAGTGATGGCAAAAAATACCACATGCCAACTGTAATCTTAAAGTCAGAGATTAATATCAAACAAATTTAAATTGGGCGCTAACTTTGTTTTCAGGTAGGATTAAGCCAGTGGCCGAGGTCGATGCACCTGCCGTTGGTCAAAAGATCGAAGTCTGCCGAGATCAAATAAAAGGATGATCGAAAATCGATGGGTCTTCGTTCGATCTGAAAGCCACAACAACAACATAGACGCGTACAGCGCTCGCAAGCCGTGTTCGACGCAAGGCGTTAAATGAACTGATAGACAAAATGGATAAACCTTTGGAACTAAAGCCTTCGGAAAAGGAAATTTTCGATAAAGTGAGTCGAGTGATTTCAATGCTTTTACATTTAGTTGCAATATTAATTAAGGTCTTCAACCGCTTGGCTAGAAAAACAAAATTAAAAGTGTTATAGAAAAATTGTTTCGATCTAGCGTCATCATCATCGTCCTTGTAACTGTCATTCACAATGATCACCACTGACACAACCAGTTTTGTCGTTCTTATCATTCTTCTATAATTATCCATCATCATCCTCTTCATCTTCACTTTCATCACCAATTCGTTCTTCATTGTCTTCATCCGAATCATCAACTGCTTCTTATCGTCCACTTCTTCTACGCTTTCATCATCACCTAGATCTTCATCAGCATCAGTGGCTACTTCTCCACCTTCACTGTCGGCATGGTCTCCTTGATCTTCATCAACGTCATAACTGAAAGCAATTGTTGCCGTAAACGCGTTTTCTCACAAGCAAAGAAACTGATGGATTTCTGTGTCGAAATAGACCTATAGACCACTATTGTATTCTTAACGAAAAGCTGTTAACTAAGCGCTGTCGTAGATTCGAATACTTAAATTTATTATCCTAAGGTTTTCTATTTGCTTGAAATACAGTTCAAATTGAGAGTTAAAGACATCACAAAGCCCGAACATGACGATTTCTACCTTGTAAAATGGCTCCGAGGTAAGCAAGACGCAACAACTCTTCTCTATATCCATGCTTCGATATGGTCTTTATCTCCCTCTTCTATTTAGCCAAAGGTTGAAGACCATTCTATTTCATCGTGGTTTTGTGTTTCTAGGTCACAATATAAAATCGTATCACATCTTTACGAAAATATATAAGTGTTCCTTTCAGCGCAATATATAGGCTACCTGAGCCTACATCTGAATACCTATATAACATCATCTAGTTTTCGCAATTACAGAGCAGCATAAAGCGTGAATGCTTTGAGACAACTTGTCTGGCAAATACAGTGCAATCGATGTGACCTAAAGTTAGACATTTTTGTGTCTTCGTCTAACTAATTCACTGGCGGAGGGTCGAAATGACTGTTATTGCAAGGCAGCTCTTTGTAGCTTGAAACTGCACAAAAGTGTATTGGTAGTATATTCTGTTATTCCTTCATATGTTTCTGTCATAACGCAACAGGTTACATACTAGGTGTCTCGTCTTAGCAGTTGTAAGGCAACACTGTTGAGATGTTTTCGTATTTTCTTTATTTACAGCTCGTAAATGGGATTTGGATATGGCTGAAAAGATGTTTCGTGATGTAAGTCTACGTGATTTTCGGCTTTGATTCTGCAAACGAAATTTCAAAACGCATGTAAATAAATCCAATAAACGAATAATTATTTTATGAGTTGGTCTTAATATGTGATTTCAAAACAAAACGATTTTGTTTGGTTGCAAAGCATAAGAGTCGACCAAGAATTCAAGAACGGCGATTTCCCATTATTTGTACCTTCTCTATAAATAAATAAATAAATAAATAAATAATAACTAATGTATTCTAGTCCCTGAAAATCAAATCTTGTGGCTCTGTACAGCGAGACTACAAAATGAACAAATGATCTTTGATTGATTCTTGAATTTGTCGAATCAGGATCAGGAGTGGCGGAAGGAAAACGACGTCGACAGCATTCTGACGTCATACGAACCACCGGAAGTGTTGGCCAAGTACTATCCGGGTGGCTACTTTGGACATACGAAGGATGGACATCCCATCTTGATTCAGAAACCTCCCCTTGCCGATCAGAGAGGTGCAAACCCATTTCTAACTCTTGAAACTAGCGACATTTAACCGTTATTCCTAAGGTTCGAATCCTGCTTGACAGTCTATGTTGTGCAAACGGCAAAAATAAATTCTCTTTTCTTCGACCGTCTGTGATTCGTGGAATCATATTACACATTGCGCCTAATAGTTGTAATTGGCAAGCATTCCTATGTAATGCACACCGGAATGCGGATTAACAGCTGGTATAATAAAGAATATACTAACTTACTTGTTTAACGGCGCCATATTAAGACTCATTTATTGTCAGCGATGACCCCGATAAGTTTCTGCCTAGACGATAGTCCTGTGTACTTAGATGCAATCGTAATCGTAATCTCGATGGTTCTACAGCGTCTAAAATGTAAAATTCCTCGTATTACAATACGACGCCATCGACCCCGTTGTTATCCATGTTAAGCTTGTTAGAAACAAAATGTTCGTTTGTAAGCAAATAATGTCCAGACAACTTTAGTAAAGTCACCACTCTCAGTGACCACGTGGAGACCGACCAATATTTATCAACAGAGCAGCAACAGTCTCTTGAGGAACTTGAAGTGGACTCCAGTCTAACGACTAAATTACTGAGTGCGTGTTTCGTTTTGTTTGTCTACTCGATAGGTTTCTACAACTGCGTTACAAAGAACGAAACAGTGCGATTCCATATTTATAGACTCGAGCGGCTGTTCAAGGTCATCTGCCCAGAACTCAGCAAAAAGGTCTCAGGCAATATTTTGTACACTTAACACGTATCAGAGAAAGTTTGCTAGGATAATGACAACGAAAGCGATGAGAATGACAACGATAATGACGATGACCCCTATAGCAATAAATGACAACAGCAAGGTTAATGATAATGGTGACGATAATGATGATGATGATAATAATAATAATGATGATGATAATAATAATAATAATAATAATAATAATAAATATAATTATTATTATATCATTATTGCCCTATCATTATAATCATAGTATTAATCATATAATGATCATATGCGACTGAGAACAATGATATCTTAGTAGTAGTAGTTTCAGTTTAACGACGCTGTGTCATAACAAAGATGATTAGCGTCGCCCTCCTCCTTTATCCAGGCTTGGGACTGGCACTGTCAGAGTACGAACAGTGGCGGATATCTTAATGGTAACCACAAAATATCTACAGCGCCCAAAGGACGTTAAGTCGCGGGAACTTGATTATTCCCCGGAGCTCTGTCAAAACAAAATCGATAGGCATGTAAGATTAGAATCGGTTTCAGGGCAAGAACTAAGGGTAAGATGGCTGATGGCGTTTAGAATTGGAACGACTGGAGAGGTACTAAGGGGTGGAGAAGGAATCAGTATAGGATTTGGTGAAAAAAAGTGTTTTGAGTTTAAATTGAAAGGTAACCGGACCATTGATCACAGGACCGTTGATCATAGGACTATTGATCATAGGACTGTTGGTCATAAGATGTTTGGTATAGAAACCAAAACTCAGTATGTACGTGTATGCATACATACATACATACATACATACATACATACGTACATACACACATACAGACATACATGCATACATACAAGTATAAATACAAGTATACATACATGCATACATACATGCAGCATACATAGATGCATACATACATGAATATATACATACATGCATACATGTATGCATGTATACATACATACATGCATGCAAACATAAATACATACATACACACATACATGCATACATACATGTATGTATACATACATGCATGCATACATGCATACATACATACATACATACATACATACATACATACATATATGCATACATACATGTATACATGCAGACATGCATACATACATACATGCATACATACATACATGTATGAATGCATGTATGTTTGTATACATGCATGTATGTATGCATGTATGCATGTGTGCATGCACGTATGTTTGTATATTCATGCAAGCATAAATGCAAATATTCATACATTCATGATCAACAGTCCTATGATCAATGGTCCTAATGATCAAAGGTCCGTGTGACCAAACGTCCTGTGATCAAAAGTCCTATGATCAATAATCCGCAAATCAAATTGAAATCAGACCCTGTGCAGCAATTGCAAGAGGTCCTAGCATGGGGGGTTCTGTCCGGGGGGAATTATGTCCGAGGGGATTTTGTCCGGGGGATTATGTCCAGAGGGAATTATGTCCGTACACCGCTTTCATTCATTTGTCTTGTGTAGTTTGGCAAACGGATCGATCAAGTAGTTCAAATCACTGACCTCGAAGGACTGGGACTGACGCATCTCTGGAAACCAGGTATAGCCAACAATTCCACTGCGCTGTACATTACATCCGTCACATGTACCCACTTGTACTTACACCTGTACGCTGTCCTGTATGCACCCAGCTGTGCACGGACCTGTAAGCTGATTTCTATCTGTAGTCTGATCCATATGCTGCCAATGTACATTGATCTCTATTTTATGTTCATCTGTACACTTGAGCTATATACGTTTATCAGTAAGTACTGATGAACGAACTTATCTATGTACACCAATCTGTGCGCTGCCCTTTAAACTGAAAATTATGCAGTGAACTGCATCTATTCTTGTATAGGCGATATCTAGTAGACTGTTCTGTATATGCACCCATGTACAGTAATCTTACATCTGTAAGCTGATATGTACATAATCTAAATATAATCTTCCGCGCGTACTCTTATTTTTACACTGTTCTCATATATGTATTACGGAAAACGCCTGAAGTCCATTTTATTTGTAAGTGCAATGAATTGGGTCGGGAGCGCCTCCCAATCGCTGAATGTCTCTTTCATAAATACTCCCTTACAATTACAATTACGGTACAAGGATCACCATGCATTTACCTGTACACGGGTCTCATATGTACTCAACATTGTACATACTAATCTGTACATTGCCTAGTACAAACTGATCTACATACAACAGTACGCTGATGACGTGCAATTGTACTTTACAATGCCATCCATTTGACGCAGTTTCTGATGTGTCTTCTACACATGCCAGTGTAGCGGAAGTTTAGAGTTGAATGTCTTCGAAACGGCTGCTGCTGAATCTGACGTAGTATATTTGGATGCGCATACATCAGACGCGGCCAAAAGTTGATGAGGACGCAATTACATCGCGATCCTCTGACTGGAATGAACCTTTTTTATTTTGTTATTTGATGTAGAAAAGAACCTTCAGAAGTTATAAAATAAATATTTATTTATTTTTCAGTGTATGCGTCAGTCAGTCAGTCAGTCAGTCAGTCAGTCAGTCAGTCAACCAATCAGTCATTCAGCAAATTTAGTACGTCAGATACATTAACGAGACGGTTTGAAGTCTTGACTGATTACTCGATAAGCAAGTTATTCATAAAAATGTATCATTTGTGGATAGGCTGATTGATTGATTGACAAATAATTGGTTGATGATCAATGTATTATTTTGTTGTAGCTATTGACCGCTTTGTGGAGCTGGTGGCTATAGTTGAGGCTCACTACCCGGGTGCCGCAAACGATGCCTACGTCATCAACGGTTTGTTCCATTAGATACTCTCCAACTGTTTGCATCACCATCGTCATAGTCATCATCATCGTCATCGTCATCACATTTATCAATCAATAACTTCATCTTCTTCTACGTTAACGTCATCATCATTACTTGCTTATTCTTATAGATCGTCGTCGTCCTCATTATCAATATCGCAATTATCGCCTCACCTGCGTTGTAATCATCATCATCCGCGTCAATATAATCTTAAATGTCGGCTGCGTCGTTACTTTCTTACTAGCATCAGCATTATCTTCAGTGTCCTCATTAACATCAATTTTAGCAACAGCGTTGTCACCTTGATTATCATCAGTACTATAATTGGCATAATGATAATCACTTTCGTCATCATCATCAGTAGCCGTCATTATGTTCAACATTATTGTGATATATGTCGCTGTTCTGTTGGTGAATTTTAGCTCCGGCGATATTTCCCGTCGCCTTCAGTTTAGTAAAGCCTTTCATGGCGGAGGAAACGCGAGCTAGGATGAGAATCATGGGAAGTAAGTCAAAGGTCACAGAAAGTATGTCAAGCTTTTGGAAAGTAAGTAATTTTGACGAGTAACTTCTATAGCGTCTAATGCACGAGTATGAATCTATGGCTTACCAAAAAAGGTTGTAACCAGGTCAATATCCAGAGGACCAGTCAGTAAACACAGAAAGGCAATCTATGGTGGATGTGCAATTTGAGAAAGTTAAGTTTGGAATTTAACTTTGGAATGAAATGACATAAGCAGAACGGACAAATAGAAAGTTCTAAGTATTGTTGTTGGCCAGAGTTCCATGTTTCATAAACTATCACCCCCCCCCCATTGTGGACTTTGCTGAGCAGGAAATGAATATTTAAGTACAGGGCTTATATGTTCATAATTTGGGGTTATGGCTCTGGCCAAAGAGTTCTGAATTCTTATGAAGTTTCAGTATGTTTGATTTTGTGATGCTTTGTGCCTTGTGCAAGGAAAGGAAAAAGTTATAGTAACCATTGTGTGCCGACAATAATGCGTTTGACAGAGATGGAGACATGGAGATACAATGTGTCGTTCTGCGTAAGTCACGAATATACATACAAGACAGCTTGCAAATACCATTAGCATAGTCGTTAAAGATACAGAATAGAAAACAGCGCCCAAGTTGCCAAAAGCATCAGCCAACTCATTAAATTTCTAAAGTCTCAACCCATTTTCAAAGATTGAAGCCATTCAATTTTCTAAAGTTACTGTGGCATGCCCAGTTATGAAAATTGAGTCTCAATTGACTAAAGGGAGTTTATTGACCGCCATCCACAATTGCACCTCCTCAAAGACACTGGGCATCAGCTTCAGAGACGAGTGGCAAGACATGCCAAGTGAAATGCCAAGTCAAGTTAAATGCAGATTTGTGTATGTGCAGCATAGATGTGATATGACAATGAATAATCCTAAAGCAGTTTTTCTAGTGGTGTGATCTATAATGTAAGCAAAAGCGGATTAAGTAGGGAACCGAGAGGAACACCAAGTCTTGACAGAGCTCTAGATGAATGCTTTACATTTTAATATTGTATTGTATTGTATTGTATTGTATATGGGCATTTTTAAAGCGCCTCTCGCGGTATAGACCATTCAGAGGCGCTCCCAGTGCGCGAGACCCCGAGAGAAAAGCAGGATTTAAGGTGAGAAAAAGAAGCAACGCTACCAGAGAGAATGGTGGTGCGGACAGAAGGAGGAAGTCGGTTCCAAAGTGAGGGACCTATGCAGGCAAAGGATCTGGACTGAGCCATAGTAGTCCTGACACGAGGAACTTAGAGGTCAAGACGATCAGATGCAGCTCGATGTCTTTGGCTAAGATAAGTGCTAAACCAGTTTACTGCAATATTAGATATCCCACCCCAGAAGAGAATGGTCCACATGCCAAAAATAGGAGACAATTGAAGAATTACAAATTCTGTCACCCTACTCTTATTCTTAGATCACACGATGTCGGTACTAAGAAGTTCGGATTCTGATGATTGACATTAATAGGTGCAGTTAGAAATAAGGAGATTAATTAGTTGAAAGACAGGTGGGTTCAAGAATTCTTGAACGATTCATAATTACTTGTTCAAGAATTTTCGATACAAAATTCAAAATTCAGGAGGACCTGTAACTAAACGAGTGAGCAAGGTCCAGAGAAATTTATTCAGCAGAGGATGAACTTTTATCACGTGCAGATGGGAGGTATCCCAACAAACGAACGAAGAGTCCTTTTCAAATCTGCACCACAGTTCACCAAGTACTACATTATGTCCAGCGTACCTATGTTTCATATTCACCCCTCATACAAATGGATGTTGCGCTTGATCAATGAACTACTCGCTGTGAACTGAAGATCAATTTCCGTACCCGACATCGATTGCGTTCAAAACCTTTCTCGGTTACTGGTTCAAGGCGTTGCAATTCGCTGCCCAGTTCATTTCGTTGTCATTGACGTCTAAATCAGACTTATCTCATTAAACTTCCTCACCGGCCGTAACCAGGCTTCTGGTTTCTCTGGTCGATCGAATTTCAACTCAACTTCTTTAGTTAATACGACTTTTGATTGCGATTTTACTTGAAGCTAACACTAACTTAAGTTTTCAGCATTATGAAAACGGTGCTTTGGAAATTACTAGACTATAATATATTACTTCAGATCAGATTAGATTAGATTGGCCGTGGTTTTAGATTTGTTAAAATAATTGGAAAGCCACCGTTTCTGGATCAACAGTTTATTTAAACACTGTTGGGAAGCTATGTATCAAGAGGTCAAGGTCAGAAACCACAAGACCAAGGCGAGACGTCGCAAGGCCACTGCTCTCGCCTTAAAATTTGAACTTCAGTCCTATCATCACGGGTAGAAATATCAAAACTTTTCATTTCTGTGAAATCTGTAGAATCTTTGGACATGCTTCACAGGTAACTACAAAGAGGATCTACTGAAAGTCATAGATGCGGACCAGTTACCTGTCCACTGGGGCGGAACGGCTACGGATCCGGATGGAGATCCCTACTGCAGATCGAAGGCAAGAAATCGACTATTGTTGTCACATTCCAGATCATGCATGCACTGTAACGTAACTAATGCCTGGCGTTTGACCTTACACAAGAAAAAGACACACAAATAACTTGGTGCACAGAAAGGTAAAGGTGCTTACACTTTTGTTTAGATCTGCATGGGAGGAACAATTCCGGAAAAATACTACAGGAAGAATATGCTGGAGGAAAACGTTGATTTGAGTAAATTCACTTCAGAGACGGTTCTAATGGGATCAACTCTGCAGCTCGACTTTCCAGTCACAGTGAAAAACTCACTGCTCAGGTACTCATTCGATATCCAATCAAAAAGAAGGACGAACAGACAGACAGACACGTACACACACAGACAAATACAATAAAGAAATGGATTCACAGATATATTGGTCTTTAAAGGGATAGCATCTAAGCTGCGGTATTCATTTATTTATACTTAACCGATTGCAAGTGTACAATGTAAAACTCTGGGAATGTGTCCTATGTTGATGGATGTACTATCCTAATGACTACATAGGCAAAAACATATGTAGGGCCTATGTATTACTTGTTCTCTCCAGGTACTGTATGTTAATGAACTATATAGCATTATCATAATACTTCGTTGAAATTTCTACAGTCATGTCAAAGGCGTCGTATCAGGAGCATGGTTGCATCGGATGCCTCTGTCCCGCACAAACACACTTAGATCATTATAATAGTTAAGTCACAATATTGCAATGGATAATGGGCTTGTAATTATTGTTAGATGATTAGATTAGAACAGTTAGCCAATGTATATTTAATTAAGTGACCAGCTTTAATGACCAGCTATAAATAGCATAAGAGTTAAGTAGATTTGGGGCTAATGTTGCGAGAACGAGGCTGATGAAACGATGCTGTCGACATTTGATTGGGCAGTTCAGTTCTAACGGCCATCATCTTTCTGTCAGCTGGTGCGCATGCGCAGTGGACATCTTCAAGGAGAAGGACGAACAGTTGGGATGTTTAACGTTTAACAGATTTTGGACAGCAAAGGTGCTCACCTATAACGTCGATATCAAAACTCGTGATTTGACGATCTTTGTGTGAAAGACGTCGAGACGATTGATCTGCTGCGTTGTGAAGATCGTTGTGAAGAGATCTTGTTGGAAGATTTGTGACGCTTGGTGATTTGAAGTTAATTTTAAGCGTCCAATGATGAGGGCGATTTAAAGAGCACTCTACTTAAGTTCGTGTGTAATGGTATCGTCGATCGAGTTAGAGTTTGTCGTCGTATATGAACTGACGTTTCGATTAGTTATTCCGACAAGAGGACTTTCCGAACTGAGGTGTTGAAGCTAAATGCGAGTTCAACACATGAACTTTACATTTGAATGACATTTGGTGAGAAAAAAATCTGCAAGCTGAAAATCAGCGAGAAGAAAACATGACTGCGCCGTTGTCGCGTGAGGAGATCGACGACAACGACGAGATGTCATCATCATCATGATAAAGTCGTCGTTGGCGGTCGAGATGGGATGATGACGGACGAAAGCCAGTCCCCACTTGGTCAACAATGAAGACAGCGAGGCCGAGGTGTAATCGGACACCACACAGCCAAGGTGTAATAGGACACCTCGCGGCTAGGTGTAACCAGACACCGCCCGCGCTGCAGGCGAGCGACGACCCGCGTCTCGAAGAGCAACCTGACACTAATTGGCGATAGCATGACGTGGGGAGGGGGCGGACCGACGGACGCTGGAGTTCCTACATAACCGAAGGGAAAGGAGAATACGGGACTTGTACTACTGACGAGCGCGACGTGAGAACAACGGTCGAGCGATCAACATCGAGAGGAGCGACCAGCGGCGGCGGCAGAGTATAGTCCGTCAGATTCAGAGACTGACGCGAAGAACGATCTGTAGTTAGGCTGTACGAAGCAACATTTGAGATAGTCCGATTTAATAACTAAACGCTTTAATACTACGTGAAAGTTCCCGTAGAGTTAGTGTATATATTTGTTTCTTTAATTAAATACTTTTATTAATTAAACAAAGTGCGTCGTGAATCTTCTAAAGAAAAGTTAGGCACATTAATTAAAAGTGCAAGTAAAAGAACAAGCGAGTCGAGGGTCGACATCAACACACGGCAAACACACGACAGGCGACCTTCGATTGCGACATTGGCGCAGTCGACAGGGTTTACAACTGAAGACGTCACGACGAAGAGCGGAACCGGAAACGGAAAGAGGAATCTCAACAGATCGGGACCAGCGGCGAATACAACCCTTCGCAACTGGAGAAATCGAGTGCCGGACTCCGAAGACGAAGGACTCGAAGCAACCGACAGCAACAGGCAAGGACGAGGAACAAGAGCGCCAACGGACGACCGACCATCGCTAGCAACGACGGACGGGAGTGGCAACGGAGGACAGCGGATCAGCCAAGATACCAAAAGACGGAACACGCTCGACGTATTCAGAGGGTAAGTCCTTACTGGTAGTCGTGGTAATCTGTGAGGTTGCGGTTGAGGTCTGGATGAGGATTGGTGTGCGAATAGCCGAGGCTTTTGCGTAGCTCCTTTTGCTCAGTTCTGTTCTTGTTGTATTTGTGGTAGAATTTTAGGACGTTGTTTTCTTTGATTTCTGACCAGCGGTGACTCTCCTCTAACTTACTTATCTTTTTCTATTAGTGAGCGGACTGTTGGAAGATGGATAAGTTGTCGATAGGGAAAAGAGTGAGGGTGCTGAACATGCCCCGTCACAGACTAGTCGCATATCTGATAAAGATGGGACTAGGAGAGGAGGAATTGGGTTCCATGAGGATGGACCAGCTCCGAGAGGCTAGTGCTGAAATAATTGTTTCTGGAAGGGAGACCCCGCCAGAAGTAAGTGAGAAAGTAAGCACAGGTAGCCCAGGTAGCAGTATGGGCTCGGCAGTGCAAATGCGGCGGGTCAGGTTAGAACTACTAAGATACCAGAGAGAGGAAGCGGAGAGAGCGGTGAGGAGAAGCAGTGAAAAGGAACGCAGGCGGATCGAAGAAGAGAGAAAGAGGCTACTAGAAAGGAGAGAAGAAAGGCTGAGAAAAGAAGCGAGAGAGGAAGCGGAGAGAAGGGAGAGAAGAGAGGAAGAGAAAAAGAGAAGAGAGGAAGAGAAAGAGAGAAGAGAGGAAGAGAAAGAGAGGAGACGAGAAGAGAAAGAAGAGAGGCTGAGGAGAGAAGCGAAGGAGGAAGCGGAAAGACTGAGGAAAGAAGGGAAAGAGGAAGCAGAGAAACTAAGGCTTCAGGAGGAGAAACGGAGGAGAGCAGAGAAAGAGGAAGCAGAGAAATTGAGGCTTCAGGAGGAGAAATTGAGTAAAGAAGAAAAGGAGGAAACAGAGAGACTCAGAATGCTAGAGGAAAAGCAGGCTGAGAAGCTCAGGCTTCAGGAGGAGAAGCAGAGGAGAGAAGAGAAAGAGGAAGCAGAGAAATTAAGGCTTCAGGAGGAGAAACGGAGGAGAGAAGAGAAAGAGGAAGCGGAAAGATTGAGGAGAGAAGAGAAAGAGGAAGCAGAGAAATTAAGGCTTCAGGAGGAGAAGCGGAGGAGTGAAGAAAAGGAGGAGGCAGAGAAGAGAGAGAAGGAAGTCCGAGAGGAAAGGGACGCAGAGAGGAGACTCAGAGACGAAAGGGACTATAACTTAAGGCATTCGGTCGTAGGACGAATGAAAACGTATAGTGAAAGCATGCGAGGACTCTTACCGAGATTCCTAAGCGACCATGCGCAAATCCCTGGTTTCTTTGTGCTGTGTGAAAGGTCATTCGACTCTGGCGCTGTCCCGGACGACCTTCGAAACAGATTTCTCTTGACCTGTCTAGATAATCATGCCAGAACAGTGACAGCCAGAATTCTCATTGACTGGACCCAGAAATCGGTGCCTGCTAAGATACCCTGGCGAGCTGAACACCAAAAGGCGCTAGATAAACTTATGCACGATTTGAATAACGCTGTACGTTTGCAGACAATTGACTACGGCAGAGAGTTTGGTCTATCGACTGACGCTTCAGACAAAGCAGTCGGTTGCTGCTTATTCCAAATTCAAGACGATGGAACAGAACGGCCAATATATTGCGCCAGTTCTAAAATAGATGCTACGCAAGCGCGTTGGTCCACTGTGGAACGCGGAGCGTATGTCGTAATCTTTGCGTTGAAGAAGTTTAGGAATTGGATTTTTATGTCAAGGACCACCCTCTATTCTGATCACAACCCCTTGACTTTCCTAACTGCTTCTACGCCCACGAGTGCCAAACTTGCGAGGTGGGCTCTGGCCCTCCAGGACTTTGATATTTCCTTTGAATATCGACCTGGATCGCGGAATATTCCCGCTGATCTTTTGTCCGGACTGTGATTGAGGAGAAGGCGGACTACCATGTAAGGCACCGCGACAACTGTAAATAATAATTACTAACTGAGCTGTTATTTTGTAATTTTTATGAGAACGACGAGGACATGGTCTGGAGGAAATCGGCGGAGGGAACGACATCATTCTCAGCCGGGAGGCGAACCAATGACTGGCTTTGTCCTCCCCCGGGAAGGGAGGTGTCGCGTGAGGAGATCGACGACAACGACGAGATGTCATCATCATCATGATAAAGTCGTCGTTGGCGGTCGAGATGGGATGATGACGGACGAAAGCCAGTCCCCACTTGGTCAACAATGAAGACAGCGAGGCCGAGGTGTAATCGGACACCACACAGCCAAGGTGTAATAGGACACCTCGCGGCTAGGTGTAACCAGACACCGCCCGCGCTGCAGGCGAGCGACGACCCGCGTCTCGAAGAGCAACCTGACACTAATTGGCGATAGCATGACGTGGGGAGGGGGCGGACCGACGGACGCTGGAGTTCCTACATAACCGAAGGGAAAGGAGAATACGGGACTTGTACTACTGACGAGCGCGACGTGAGAACAACGGTCGAGCGATCAACATCGAGAGGAGCGACCAGCGGCGGCGGCAGAGTATAGTCCGTCAGATTCAGAGACTGACGCGAAGAACGATCTGTAGTTAGGCTGTACGAAGCAACATTTGAGATAGTCCGATTTAATAACTAAACGCTTTAATACTACGTGAAAGTTCCCGTAGAGTTAGTGTATATATTTGTTTCTTTAATTAAATACTTTTATTAATTAAACAAAGTGCGTCGTGAATCTTCTAAAGAAAAGTTAGGCACATTAATTAAAAGTGCAAGTAAAAGAACAAGCGAGTCGAGGGTCGACATCAACACACGGCAAACACACGACAGGCGACCTTCGATTGCGACAGCCGTCCTATGCGATCTGATCTACGTGCTACGGTACCATCGTCATCAACGCTTGGTGACTGGGGGTAAAGAATATACGAGGATAAAGTTCATCTACTACTACAAACCAGAGGGATGTTAATTTAGGCATAATATCTATTTCACAAAACTTAGAACAAAAGCTGGTTTAAGTAAGGCAGCTAGGATATCTTAGATCTCTTTTACGTTGATCGATTTGACATCGGTGTATATTGACATTGATGTATGTTAATATGAACTAATATATATTCATTATTTACATAACATCATCGTGAACTTTCGTGTGCAATATAGTTTGCTAAATATCATATTACATTCCTGTGCTATAATATGTAGTTGGAATTTCTACACTGATGACAATGACATTGGTTTCGGCGTCTTTCGTCGAACATCGGCCGACCAGAATCAGAACACGTGCGATATGGAGGTCATCGTCCCGAGTGAAAGAGTCAACTGTCACGTCATACCAGAATCAGGAAGAATTCAGTGCAACATTCTTGGAACTTGTAAGTTACATCTGCTCACAAATTGTGCGTAATATCTTGATATTGCATCTCGATAGTTCACACATGGCTCCTCAGTCACAGCCTTAAGCACGTTGCTAGTAAAGGGTTTAGCCAAGCATGATAATGATCATCCGCCTAAAGAATACTAAGCCATTTCCGA
Source organism: Allolobophora icterica (assembly GCA_963556255.1). Classification (NCBI taxonomy): domain Eukaryota; kingdom Metazoa; phylum Annelida; class Clitellata; order Crassiclitellata; family Lumbricidae; genus Allolobophora; species Allolobophora icterica. Next base: position 56,920,513 of record OY744603.1, on the reverse strand, counting down.
AAGGAAGTTATAGGTACGAAGTGCTTGTGATATCGTTTTTTAGCTTCGGCAGATAAAAAATGTGATCAGTCCCCTCCTTCGTCCTTTGAACTCTCCGCCGACACACTGTACTCATTTTTAACTGAGTATACTGGGTATCATGATTTCAGTAAAACTATCGGAATATCCTTCAGCCCTACAAACATGTTATTCTTTAATTATCGTGCGACACAAAAAAATAACTTTATTTTTAAAATATTTGGAAATGTTTTTAGAGCTTCGTTCCGTTTATATTGCCACACTAGAGGATTTGCCCGTCACATATGACGGGTTGTCTCTGTTTCGAAAAACGCGACAATCCACATAAAGCTGGCCATGTGGGTTAGTAGGGCCGTTGTGCCTGCATTCGTCCGATGCAGGCCTTAGACAGCATGAGTTACATTCTACAGCGCAGCCCGTGTACCTGCAGCGGCCCGTGTGCATGCATGGCGCTCGCCCGATAATAGCCTGTGCGCATGCATCGTTCTCGCCCTATGTACATTCCAGACAGCGCGTGCGCATGGATCGGGGTCGTCCGATGGACATTCCAGGCATTCCGTTAGCGCTTAGCGAGGGACACACAGAAATGGTCAATTATATATATGGATGCTGTTGTTATTTTCTGAAGTTACTTTGTGTTCGCTAGATGTCGTTCGCTTTGACAACACCTACAGCTGGATAAACTCCAAGAATCTTTACTACTTGGTCGAGGTTATAGAACCAGACGCTGGAAAAGAACTACGTGTCTAGCCTCAACAGACCTCTAGACAAAAGAAACTTATTTTAAATCGAAAGACAAGTTCAACTTTGAAACAACATTGACTATACTTTTAGACTAAAATTTAAACCAATAACTTAAAAACCAAAAACAAAAACATTAGGCCTATCTGATTTTAGAAAGGATATTTTCTTTACTTTTTTATCGCCCGAGGTAGCAAGGATCCCTCAGGTTCTAAGAAACTATATCAAGTTAGAGGTTCTCGTCCCTCATTTCTTTACTTGGTTTTTAGAGAAGTATGTAATTAAGATTGATTCGTTTGCAATCGAATTGTGATCGCTACCATAATATTGTTTATTTTATATTTTATTAGTATCCATTGTGTTGTAAGATATTCTTACGCCAAGGAAGAATAATGAACAATGATGACGTGTGAAAAATTAAATTACGTCATTTAAAAACATTTTATTCTTCGCTTCTTGACTATAAGACTTAATTTTTTTTTTAAAGTGTTATTTAGACTGATAGAGTGGTTTGGCAGCAAGTATTATACAGCATGATCATGTCATAATATCTTCGTGTTTTACCAATGCTTGCAGTCCCCGAATTCATTGCAATTCCAGTAAGTTATTTATAATTCCGCAAGTGAGAATCAAATGGAAAGTGTCTCAACAACACGTTTTAGAAACCATGGCAGAGCAGGATAGTCATAGTATGATCTCTTGTGAACGCGTATTAATTTTATTTAACCGCCTCTATCAACATCAACTACAGCTCTATCAGTAATAATTATGAACAATATTCTATCAACATACATATTACACAACCAAATCAACAGATTAAAAAATTTACGCCTTTATCGGCGTAAATTACGCATGTATGAACATGAATGCAGTATTTTAAAACTATAAGCTGGTAAATACCTTCAAGCATTACAACAGCTTTGAAGATACGATTTGGTGTACGAAAGTGTAAGGCAGGTTTCGAAGCAATCGAAGGTAGGAGGAGGGATTACAGTCAGAGACAAACAAGGCAAATTTCTGCATGAAGCTAGTGAAATCAAAAGCCGATCGTAAGAAAATAAGAAGGACCTGTACATGAGCGAAAATAAACCAAAAGACCTGGATGAAAACTGCTATCGAGACAATGCCGAGGAAATTGGACCAAAGTTTCTGTAAGACCATGATTTGAAAAACAACAAATCGAAAGATGCTCAAAAATCTACGTGAAAGGGAAATGGCAGAATTAACAAGGCTGTGCCAAGCTACATACGCATCTGGAGTATGGCCCAAAGAATTCTTATACACCATCATGATCCCGCTTAAAAAGAAACCAGATGCAACGGCTTGCGAGGACCACCGTAATATTAGCCTTTTGACTCACAACCTTAAAGATGATCATACGAATTCTAAAAAAAATTGTGCAGGCAAAGCCAGAAGCAGTTAATTACTAAGGTGACGATCAACTTGGATTCAGAAAGGCCAGATGTACAAGGGATGCTATTGCAGCCTTAATAGTGTTTCCAGAAGAAGTTGTCAAAAGGCCAGGCTGTGCGCATATGTTTCGTGGACTATGAAAAGGCATTTGACAGAGTTGATTGGAGAAAACTAATGCAGGCACTCGGACGGCTATGAGTGGATTGGAGAGACAGAAGACTTATACGGAATGTATGCTTGGGTCAGAAAGTCGGGATAAGAATAGATATTCGGAACCCGTGAGACTGGGCAGAGGAGTGAGACAAGGTCTACTTCTCGGTCTCTATCACAGGATGTGACTCACCATTTCGTGCAAAGTCTAATCCTGAGCCGAATCTATTACTGCAATGTCGCCTTCGCGACATTCAGCAGGACATCAGGACTTCAGGAGGATATCAACGCCGCTGCTCGACTGGTCGTGAGATATAAAACGTTCGATCATATTACAACCGCGATGCTAGGTCAGCATCAGAGGCTCAGAATAGATCGGATCAAATTCATACTTCGCATCCTGGTGTACAAATGTCTCGATGACTGCGCACCACGCTAACTAGCAGACAACATTAGGCCGCTATCGGACGATCCTATTAGGTCCTAGGAATAAAAACTAAAACGGGCTATCGGGCCTTTTGGGTCGCTTGCCCGCGTGCCTGGAACAGTCTTCCCACGAAAATTCAGGAATCAAAAAGCATTTATGTTTTTCGAAACCAGTTAAAACTGCACTTCGTAGGTAACTCCGAGCATTAGCATTTACGCTTACAGTAGACAGTGTGTGTGTGTGCGTGCGTGCGTGCGTGTGTGTGTGTGTGTGTGTGTGCGTGCGTGTGTGTGTGTGTCATTCATTCATTCATTCTGAAAATTTATATAGCGCTCCTTCAAGATACCTACTCAGGTGCGCTCCCAGCTCAGCCACGGCTAAAAAAGAAAGACTTGAGCGATTTATGAAATGCAGGCAAATTATTCAGAGGTAGTAATCGCAGTTCCAGCGGGAGCCCATTCCAAGTGGAGGGACCCACAACTGAGAAAGCCCGGCGCTGCCCAATAGAAGAACGAGCACGCGGGACCAAGAGCTCCCCTCTGGCCGAGGAGCGTAGTGCCCGACGCGCTACGACGTCGGACACCGGGCGGCAAAGGTCACGAAGGTAGGATGGAGCGCAGCCTAGAAGACAACGAGAGACTAAGGCAGCGATCCGATAGGAAATACGCTGCGCGATAGGGAGCCAGTGCAACACATCGCGCATGTAGGCAGATACAGGAGCGAACTTGGGGATACGCCCGACAAGTCGAGCGGCTGAGCGTAGAACCCGATCCAGACGCCCTAAGACTCCGAGTGGGAGACCAGCTAGAATCGAGCAACAATGGTCAATTCGACTGGTAACAAAAGCATGGACGAGAACCACAGCAGCATCGTGTGAAAGAGAACGAGAGACCACTCGAAGCTGACGAAGCTGATAGTAACAGCTTCGGGTAAGCAGATTCACGTGCTGCGAAAGAGTAAGTTCTTGGTCAAGGGTGATACCGAGGTCTCGGACAGTGAGTGAAAAAGTAATATTAGGGAAGATCCGGGTTAGCAGGTGCAAATCAACGCCCGCTAGCTGTCTACGGCTGCCCAGCCATATAAATTGGGTCTTCGTAGGATTTAAGAGAAGCCGATTGGAGGCCATCCATAAGGAAAGGGCATCAATGGCTTGGCACATCAGCCGAACAGAGGCCACCGCGTCAGAGGCGTGTGTGTGTGTGTGTGTGTGTGTGTGTGTGTGTGTGTGTGTGTGTGTGTGTGTGTGTGTGTGTGTGTGTGTGTGTGTGTGTGTGTGTGTGTGTGTGTGTGTGTGTGTGTGTGTGTGTGTGTGTGTGTGTGTGTGTGTGTGTGTGTGTGTGTGTGTGTGTGTGTGTGTGTGTGTGTGTGTGTGTGTGTGTGTGTGTGTGTGTGTGTGTGTGTGTGTGTGTGTGTAGAACATCCTAGAAGTATGTTGCTACCAACGATGCTATATAAATTGTCATAATTACAATTACAACTGCAATGCCCACTGTCACCACTACTCTTCAATATCTACAGAGAAGAACTTATCCGTGAAGCACTGGAAGTCAGGAACGAAGGAATAAAGGCCGGAGGCAGACTGCATGGTTAAAAATCTGAGATTCTCGGATAACGAGTCAGTGCTGTCTGGTACGACGGGTAGCGAGGAGGATTTGCCAAAAAATGATGGACCGTATGCACACCATATCAACTGAATATTATATGGAAGTCAACATAAAAAAGATCGAGGTCTTTAATATATGCCCAATTTGAAGAAATTTTAGTAAGAATAAACATTAGCGGCGAGGACATAGAACAGATAAAAGAATTCTGTTATATGGGGAGCCTTATCACGCAAGAAGCGAAATGCCACAAAGAAATTAGAAAAAGAATACAATGGGCAAAAACACTTTCTGAAAGCGAAAAGAAAGAGTTACTGAGAGGAAAAACGAACGTGCCATTAAAGAAACGAATGACTAAAAGCGTAGTTTTATATGGATCAGAAACGCGGACCATGAGAAAGAGGACATTAAGCGATTGGAGGCCTTCGAACTGTAGAGAGGAAGTGGTGAAAAGGACCGGAGAGGAATGATCCATGATGGATGCAAACAGGAGTGACAGGGGAGGACGATAGGAAGACCCAAAGAGATGCTGCTGCACTGGATGACGGATGGATACAGCAAGAAACTCAGCACGGAGAGGAGTGGCGTCATCGGACGTTTGAACCTGCCTCAGGGCAGAGAACCTGAAGTCGAAGAAGAAGAAGAAGCCTCGTCGAACTTGGTTGATAGGAATAAATTACACTACGTAGTTGAGTAATCTATATAATAATTATATCAAAATAAACATAAGACATAAGATGGAAATTTTATTATTATATTATTAGGCCTATATTTGATTATTATATTAGGTTCAGATGCAGTTCACAGTCACAATATCAGAACCTAACTACGGCAATCAAGAGCGGCGCAGATATTATTTTTATCGTATCTGACTCTTGTAGTGTACCATCACGACAGAGTATTGCTCAGTAGTTGAGTGTGATTGCCGATAGGAATTCCTATTTCCTTTGCAGTGTCTTTCTTTCTTAGATCGCGAATCTTCACTGAGTCGCTAGCAGATAATTTTTTTCAACGTGGAGTACAAATCGATCTTCGACTTGCGTAGGCTCTGTTGCAGATACGGCACTAGATAAAATCCGTTTTGACTGCTTAATCGATCACCATACGCACGCCTTAGTTCGATAGTTGGTTAACTCAGAAGTTCAACGCGTTCGTGAAAACTTAAAGGCAGAGTTTTAACCACAACGCCGCGACCACTTCACCGATCAGACTAGATAGCAGAACTCATTCGATATAGCCGTCAGTCTTACCTGTTCTCGTTTCCGTGACATCACAAACTTACGCTTTAACGCTATGGTCGAGTTAGCTTAAGCTAATTAAGGCCGACGCTTAAATCAGTGGAATTATTCGAAACTATCCAAGTTTCTAATGTCTCAGAACTTCTTATCGCTGCCATCGTTTTTCGTCAATTCTGACAGTGCATATTTTAACTGTATGACTAGTGAGACAAATGTCTTAGTAGTTGTTAGATTTGTCCCAGAAGTTTGGGTGATTTGTCCCAGGTAAAGTGGTAAAACAGGCTCCATTTGGCAATAAATGGTCTAAAATGCATTGTCGGCTGGGACTCTGCTCATGACGCTCCCTCAGACCCCCTAGTCGTGGCCGACTTTGTCCCAGTAGTCCAAATCCGTCAAAAATATGTACTGATTCTTCTACGGATTTTCAACGATCCCGTTCATTGGCTTGCGTCGCCGTTGCCATGGTAACCAGTCCACGTACTTCCGATTGCATACTAAATCAGCTGTCATTTGGTCTCACATTTTTATTATATAACTTATGCTATGGCACCGTTACGTCACTAAACCTAACGCTGCTAATTAACTAGCTTATAATGAATTCCGAAATTTAGATTTAATTAAGACAGTCAAGGCATTTTATATACCCTTGCATCACTACAATGAAATAAAGAATTACTCAATCAATATAAGCTACGCCGCTATCAATATGAACTACGCCTTCATCGATTTAAACTACACCTTTGTCAATATAGACTACGCCTTTATCAATATAAACTGCGACTCTATGGACAGGAATTCCAGGTGATGAGACTGAAAGCGAAAACGTGCAAACAACGGTTCAGTAGCTGCATGTATATCCTACCCTTAAAGACTGACAACTATCATACTCAAATGACACACAGCGAACAGTTCCGCGATTAACAGAGCAAGTTAAATTTTAGCCAAATATTTTTTTGAATGACAAACTCAATATTAGATTGGGTTTTGCCAATGACAGGATAAGATGAGATAAAGTTGGAATAGTCCATAAGTGTTGCTCTTTGTTTATGATGTCAACTATAGCCCGAACAAATTGACGATTACAAGTAGGCCTACGTAATACCGATCATTTAATTGTGACCCTTCAGTACAATCAGCTGAACTCACTGAAATGCCGTGATTTTGGTATTTTTACAGTGTTTAATACAATATTTATAAGTATAAGGTACTCTTCGATATCCCACATACAAAAAGTTACTTACTAACTTGTTTTGTTGACAAACAAATTCAATGATCATAACGTCACTTTTCAAGAAACCTTACCCTGATCTATTCACTACGCCGCTTTTCATAAATTCAACCCTCCGTAACAGCTCCTCGGTCTTCTGTCTTTCTGTCTCTCTGTCTGTCTCTGTCTCTCTGTCTCTCTGTCTTTCTGTCTGTCTGTCTCTCTCGTCATCTGGTAGACGGATTTTGTTCTTCAATGGTGTCTTTGGCCGTCGCTTTGACATGATGCAACGATCGTAAATACGCTAGAGCCATTCGCGTATCGCTTGAGTAGCGCTTTACATTTTCAGAGCTTAGGATGACGCTTATGACATCACAAGTTTTTCTGAATACACTGAACTGAAGGTATATAGATAGATCGTGTACTACAGACAATAGATCACAATGAGAAAACTGATATGTTGGTTGGTAACAATGAATCGAGCCTGAATCCTGATGCCGTTATCTGTGCATACCCACCCACTGAATGACTCGGCGATGTGGCACTTAACAGCAAACTTGTGATCTCACAATAGTAAAGATTTCAATGGGCATTGTACAGACAACGTTAGGGACATAATTACTTCAACCAATACACATGGACAGTTGATCTAATTGTACTATTTCTGCGAGTTGTAATACTAACAAATACATTACGTTCAACGGTTGCACTTTGATTTGTTAGCTAGCCATGATTGTACGTCTTTTGAGTGCCTAAACGATGCCTTATTAAAGGCCACATAAATACATACATATCCATACGCATTCATACACACATACATACACAATACCTTCATAGAATGCACACGTCATACATACATACATACATACATACATAAATCGGTTCTTGCATTTCTTGCTTCGACACATTATAAATACAGATATACTTAGCGACTGTGTTAAGTACATGTACCTTAGACGTACATGTAGACAATCAAATCCGTTTCGAAGTCCAGGAGGGGAGAGAGGATAATAAATTAGATTGACAAAAAGACCGACACCTATAACGGCATAGGCCTACATACAAGAAAACACACTGAGAGTAAGGAGAGAACGTAGAGATAGAAAGCACCACATGCAGACAGACAGGGACTGTGTATTGGAGACTATTACGCACTAAAACGACATAGTGTAGATTATTAGGACACATAGACAAACAGGAAGATAGACAGACAGACAGACAGACAAGAGCACAGAGACCGCAGAATACAAGCATGAAGCAAGATAAGAAATGACCTCTCTTGGTTGAATTGATGATAGATTAAAATGACTAAACATCAAATCTTTGAGATAGCCACAGGCAGCCACGAACTAAATGAAAAGCACGCAGTCAAACAGAAAGACAAATAGGCAGACACAGTGACATAGACTAAGAGACACGCAGACAAGTGATGGCAAAAAATACCACATGCCAACTGTAATCTTAAAGTCACCAGAGAATAATATCAAATATAATTAAATTTGCGCTAAATTTGTTTATCAGATAGGATTAAACTTTCACTTCTAGGACATAATGCCCTAAGTAGGCGCACATGCAGAGCCCTGCGCCGACTTCATAGTGTCGGCGGCGGCGCGCCGGTTATTTTGGGCCGCGGCGGCGGCCCGGCGTGCCCAAGTCAGAATATTTGATGAGTATGAGTCACTATGAGATTTGAACAATCGCTTGTCCTGTGACCAGTCAAGAGGGTCAATTTCCCTCAAGCCACTCCATGACAATGAAGCTGAAATACACACAGAAGGGACAGAAGGCACCTACAGACGTTTGCCTTACAAATATGAACATTCTTAATTACATTGCAAATCTGTATAGGTACAGGCAAATTGTAGTCAGATAAAGCAACATGCATTTGCATATTGCGTAAATACACTTGCACATACACATCAAGTCACATGGAAGATGCCGGATGACAGCAGTCTCCCAGTCAGAGAGGCTGCTGTCAAGACCAGGAGTGAATTGTAAATATACCTGTTTTGCTATATAGTGATCGAATGGCCGAGTAGCCTTAGACCTGTTAATTTTTAAATGAATTTACCAGGTGGTCTGATGTCCGTTTGAATTGGTGCCATGCCATTTAAGGTCTCCATATATATAGACCATTGTTTGTATCAGACTAAACCGAAAGAGACCATTCTTGATACTATACGTACTAAGTTAAAACCTTTCTCACCCTGATGCTGTTTACCTGAATAGATTCCAGCCAAAAGTATTAATCAATTATACCTTCCATTGTGCAGGAATTAGTTAAACGGCATATCATGATATTAATAACACTTATGAACTCCTCTAACCTTACAACATTAAGCCAAATATTTACGCCATTGTAATAAGACCACAGACATTAAAGACTAGAATCAATAAGTTATAGAAGCTATTCAACATGAAGGTAACGAATGCGGGTACCGTAGTACACATGCAAAGACATTCAAATTGCTTTCGTTGTCAAGATATTAAGGAAATGGCAACAGCAACAGAAGTATCAAAACACTGGTTACTTGTAACAAGCTATTGCTTTACATTACTGTGTGTTTCATATCAAATAGACAAGATCATCAAAGTTTAAGTAAAAAGGAATTTGGTAAGGAAGAAAATGCATTCTTGGTATCAAGATAAAGACTACACACATAATAATCAGCTATGATCACTCTTTATTTTCAACATTAACACACGAGTTCCTACCAATCAAAATGTCGGCATAAAAAATCGGCGGCGACGGTGCCCATGAAATGTCGGCGGCGGCGGCGGCGGCGGCGGCGGCGGCGGTGTGGCGCGGCCGGCGCAGGGCTCTACGCACCTGCCGTTGATCAAATGATCGAAGTCTGCTGAGATCAAATAAACGGATGTTCTACGATCGAAGGGCCTCGTTCGATTTGAAGGCCACAACAACCTCTTAGAAGCGTCCAGAGCTCACAAGCCGTATTCGACGTAAGGCTATAAATGAGTTTATAAACAGCATGGACAAGCCTTTAGAACTGAAGCCTTCGGAAAAAGAAATTCTCGATAAAGTGAGTCGAGTGCTTTGAATGTTTTTAAATTAAGCTGTAATAGTAATTAAGGTCTTCAACCGTTTGGTTCTTTATTCTAGAAAAACTAAACTAAAATTGTCATCAAATAAAAATTGTTTCGATCTAAAAAAAATTGTTTCCATCGTCGTTGTTGCTGTCATTCATAATGATCACCACTGACACAACCAGCTTTGTCGTTGTCGTTGTAATCATTCATCGTTGTCGTCAGCAATATCATCTTTCACGAATTCTTTGGTTTTTCTTCCATAATTATCCATCATCACCCTCTTCTTCGTCATTTTCATCATCAATTCGTTCTTCCTTGCCTTCATCCGCATCATCTACTGCTTCTTATCGTCCACTTCTTCTACGCTTTCATCATCATCTATATCTTCATCAGCATCAGTGGCTACTTCTCCACCTTCACTGTCGGCATGGTCTCCTTGATCTTAATCAACGTCATAACTGAAAGCAATTGTTGCCGTAAACGCCTATTGTCACAAGCAAAAAAACTGATAGACTTCTGTGTCGAAATAGACCTATAGGACACTATTGTATAATTTGTATTCCTAACGAAAAGCTGTTAGCTAAGCGCTGTCGTAGATTCGAATACTTAAATTTATTATCCTAAGGTTTTCTTTTCGCTTGAAATGCAGTTCAAATTGAAAGTTAAAGACATCACAAAGCCCGAACATGACGATTTCCACCTCGTTAAATGGCTCCGAGGTAAGCAAGACTCTACAGCTCTTCTCTATATCCATCCATGCTGCGATATGGTCTTTATCTCCCTCTTGTATTTCGTCAAAGGTTGACGACCATTTTATTTCATCGTGCTTTTGTGTTTCTAGGTCACAATATAAAATCGTATCACATCTTTACGACAATATCTAAGTCAACCTTCTCAGCGCAATATGTGCCTATGAATATTTAATATATAACATTATCTAGGTTCTGCAATTATTACAGAGCAGCATAAAGCGTGAATGCTTAGAGACAAATTGTCTGGCAAATATAGTGTAATCGATGGGACCTAAAGTCAGACACTCCTGTCTCTTTGTCCAAATAATTGACTGGCTGAAGGTCAAAGTGACTGTTACTCACTAGTTGCGTAATCGCAGGAAAAGTGTATTAGTAGTATATTCTTTTATTTCTTCATATTTTGTTGTCATAATGCAACAGGTTACACACTAGTTGTCTCCCCTTAGCAGTTGTAAGGCAACAATGTTTAGATGCTGTCGTATTTTCTCTATTAACAGCTCGTAAGTGGGATTTGAGTGTGGCTGAAAAGATGTTTCGAGGTGTAAGTCCACACGATTTTCGGCTTTGATTCTGCAAACGAAATTTCAAAACACAAGTAAATAAATCAAATAATTGAATAATTATTTTATGAGTTGGTCTAAATAAGTGATTTAAGAACAAAACGATTTTGTCTGTTTGCCAAACATTAGAGACGACCAAGAATTGGAGACCGGCGCTTTCCAATTATTTGTTTCTTTCCTGTAAACAAATAAATAAGTAATGCATTCGAATCCCTGGCAATCAAATCTTATCGCTCTGTACAGCGCCATTACAGAATGAACAAATGTTCCTTGATTGATTCTTGAATTTGTCGAATCAGGATCAGAAGTGGCGGAAGGAAAACGACATCGACAGCATTCTGACGTCATACGAACCACCGGAAGTGTTGGTCAAGTACTATCCGGGTGGCTACTTTGGACATTCGAAGGATGGATATCCCATCTTGTATCAGAAACCTCCCCTTGAGGATCAGAGAGGTGCAAAATCCATTTCTAACTCTTTGAACTAGCGACATTTAACCGCTATTCTTAAGGTTCGAATCCTACTTACAGTCTATGCTGTGCAAACGGCAAAACTAAATTCTCTTGGCTTCGACCTTCTGTAATTCGTGGAATCATATTACACATTGTGCCTAATTGATGTAATTAGCCAGCATTCCTATGTATTGTGTGTACACCGGAATGCGGATTTAACAGCTGGAATAATAAAAAATTTACTTACTTACATAAGTATTAAAAAAGCTAGCGAATACTACTTCTTCTTGTCTGCAGCATTCCATACCTCGAAAGCATCGATAATATTCCAAGTTACATTTGCTAATATAAGATGTAATGTTCATAGCGTAGAGCATTTACCATAAAAGTTTCTGATAGTGCCCACTTCTTTGTTCAATTGAGTATTAATTGGTATCACGTTCTTCTTGTTTAACTTCATCATAAGTTAGGCTAATCTAAACAGCGCTCTCAACGACGCCATATTAAGACTGTTTTATTGTCAGCGAGGACTACGATAAGTTCATGCTAGACGATATTATTATTATTTTTTCCCAGAGGTACATGTAATCCCTCAGGAGTCAAAAAAATTATTAGTATTATTATTATTATTATTATTATTATTATTATTATTATTATTATTATTATTATTATTATTATTATTATTATTATTATTATTATTATTATCATTATTATTATTATTATTGTTATTATTATTATTATTATTATTATTATTATTATTATTATTATTATTATTATTATTATTATTATTATTATTATGTCAAGGTTCTGTTCACTCATAAAATCGAGTTCCACGCCGCTGCCTCCGTTAAGAAGGCGATGGATATCGACGGCTTTGTTGTTCTTTGGCTCCGGGCAGCTTTGACATGGCGCCTTGGAAAGCCACTGCGTTGAAACGCTGCACCATCACCGATAGGCTCTTGAATAGGAAGAATTGAATTGAATATTGAATAATATTATTATTATTATTATTATTATTATTATTATTATTATTATTATTATTATTATTATTATTGTTATTATTATTATTATTATTATTATTATTATTATTCCGGATATCTATAGCGCCTCTCGAAGTCAACTACTACTCAGAGGCGCTCCCGACTACAGCATTTGATACTGTGCCGGAATTTTCACGCCGAAGCGCCACGAGCAATTGCGAGTGAAGGACTTGAAATGAGGTGACTAGAAGAGAGTTGGGACAGAAAGAAACAGTCATCGACAAAATCAGAAAAGACTGTCGTGGCTGGGACATGTGATGAGAATGGACAGCAGCAGACTGCCAGCTGCGGCACTGCACGGTAACGTGGAGGGAGACAGAAGTCAGGGAAGACAGCAAAAACATGGATGAATAACATACGAGAGGATCTGGAGAAAATAAACATGAATATGAAATGGCAATAGAAAAAATCAGGAACAGAGAAACCTGGAGACGTCAAGTTGAGGACTCATCGTCGGCCTCGGCCTGACGGAAGAGAAACAAAGAAGAAGAAGAAGAAGAAGAAGAAGAAGAAGAAGAAGAAGAAGAAGAAGAAGACTTGCCCAAGGTCCGTACGCAGCGACTAGAGTGGGATTCGAACCTGCAACCCTCCGGTCACAAGGCGCCGAGCTTACCACTGAGCCACCACGCCCCACGATAGTCGTGTGTGTATTTGTGCGCGCGTGCGTGCGTGCGTGCGTGTGTGCGTGCGTGCGTGTGTGTGTGTGTGTGTGTGCGCGCGTGCGTGCGTGTGCGTGCGTGTGTGTGTGTGTGTGTGTGTGTGTGTGTGTGTGTGTGTGTGTGTGTGTGTGTGTGTGTGTGTGTGTGTGTGTGTGTGTGTGTGTGTGTGTGTGTGTGTGTGTGTGTGTGTGTGTGTGTGTGTGTGTGTGTGTGTGTGTGTGTGTGTGTGTGTGTGTGTGTGTGTGTGTGTGTGTGTGTGTGTGTGTGTGTGTGTGTGTGTGTGTGTGTGTGTGTGTGTGTGTGTGTGTGTGTGTGTGTGTGTGAACTTTGACGTAATATAATTTATAATGCCTCTCAGAGACAAAATCATTGGAACTCATCTTACATGTTGCTTCTTTAATTATTTCAGTTATTACAATCTGTATCGATTAATATTTACTCATTTACAAAATTTTACAGTCATTTTGACGACGATCCTCCGATCAGAGATAGGCGTGTGCAATTTATGGCAGTAAAAACGTACGATGATAGACGAATTATTTAACAAGGATAATCTATAGGGACAGTAGAAAATCACGGTAAAAAATGCCAAAAACACGGCATACTTTAATAAAAATCGCGAAAAACACGGCAAAAACACGGCATCAAAATTTCACAGTTTTCTTGTAACACATTATATGTTTATCTTTCATATTCATTGTTCATTGACAAATTGACAATTGTAAACCATTTGTCAGTCATTGGTTCCTTGCTGTAACAGTTTAGCTGCGAGTATTGAATACCATCACAACATGAAGCGCTAAATTGTCATTCGTCGCCTGAGAATTATCTTGTCGTATCTCCACTTTTTTTTGAAAAGTAGTTAAGAGTTGATTTGTAGCAGAGTTTTTTTGATCTTTCTTCAGTTTCAATGGCTAGGAGATACGACAGGTCGTTTTAAAGATATTCAACAAACTATACTGTCGTATGTCCTGTTTTCAGAAACATTTTATCGTATCTCCATATAGCATTCATAGTGAAGCAGTCTCTGTTGTTGTATGTCCACAGAAAGCTCGTCGCTGATTGGACGCGCAGGAGATACAGCAGTATAAACCTGTGCGCTTAGCTGGACTATAGTGTCGCATATCCAGACAATTAAAAGTTTTTCTTTTAAAAATCCGGACTATGTAAATGAATATTTTAACGAAAACACTCTGTAATAATTGGTCGTTGCTTAATTTAATCATTTCATGTTTTTGTTTTCAGAAAGATGGTTTGTAATATTTGTAAATCCAGTTTATACAAAATTTTCACAAATTTCAGAATAACAACTATAATTGTTAATTTTTTAAATGCAAAATCTTTATGCAATGTTGATGTTTTAATATAACGTCTGTGTGTGAACTGTAATTTAACAATGCCCTACTTATTGCATTGAATTTCTCATTTTTCCGCAAAATGCGGCCCAAACTTCTACCTCGTTTATCTCGGAATTTTGGAAAATGGAGATACGCCAAGATAATTCTCAGGCGACGAGAATCTGTCAAATTTTGACGATGAGGTGCATTCACCAGTGTGTATTGACTAACGCTCCGTTCTGCCTCAACAGAATTGCCAGGAACTGACAGATATCGACTAGCAAGCTCAAATACTTTCGACTGTGCAAAACTTTAAACTGCCACAACCAAAAAAAATTGCAACAAACACGGCATTTTTTACGAAAACACGGCAAATGTCAAAAATCACGGAAAACACGGCAAATGCCGAAAAACACGGCTTCCGTGTTTGCCGTGTTTTCGTGATTTTCTACTGTCCCTAATAATCTACAATTAGCAAACAACGATTATTGAAAGTAACTAAGTAAGTAAGTATATTCTTTATTTTTACTGGCTACAAGACGTACTTCGGTGTTACGATTTACATACAAAATATAAACAACTGTTATCAAGTGGTCGCATGCACGCACTACATCGTAGATCCGAGGGCCAAATACGTAGCCCATGGGCAGCCAGTATTCGCAGGGCATACATAGATTGTCTCGCCTTGCTACATATAGGCTAAGGGCTATATGCGTCTCAAAGTTAAGGGTATGTGTGATTGTTACCCCCAAAACTTCATGCAATTTACTCTGATCACATCCGGGATAGGGGTGGTGTCATACCCTCAATCCCTCGCCTCCCTCTAACGATCATCTCTTGCATCTTTTTATGGTTAACTTTTAAATTGCCTGCCTTCGCTCAGTTTACTACATGCTCTAGCTCGGCAGGGACAGTGGCACAGGGCGCTATTTACGAGGGTATTTGTAGGTAGCTGTCATCAGCATATTTTAATGCCTGAGGCCGATCCCTGGACAATACTGGAGTTAATGTACATCATAGGAGAGGTGACGCCATTGAACGTAATTCTATGGCCCTCATCCTCCAAGAAGGCCACGATCCAATTGTAGATATAATCGGGTTTCTGCAATCTGCATCCCTGCAAGTGGCGCAGCCAGGCTTGAATGACTCACTGTATCAAAAGCATTGGAGAAATCCAATGCATTGAGGTATACGTACTGATTTGTACTGAGAAGCTCTGTAAGATTGGTGGTTAAGGCAGTTAAGGCTGCTGTTGTCGAGCCAGTCGGGAGAAAGTTCTGGTTTAACTCTGGTTCGAGCAAAATGGGGTGGAAATATCGTTTCAGTTAAGTTAATTAGAAACAAAATGTTCGTCTGTAAGCAAATAATGCCCAGGCCACAAGTAAAGTCACCACTCTCAGTGACCACGTGGAGACCGACCAATATTTATCAACAGAGCAGCAACAGTCTCTTGAGGAACTTGAAGTGGACTCCAGTCTAACGACTAAATTACTGAGTGCATGTTTCGTTTTATTTGTTTGTGTATTCGATAGGTTTCTACAACTGCGTTACAAAGAACGAAACAGTGCGGTTCCAGATTTATAGACTCGAGCTGATGTTCAAGGTTGTCTGCCCAGAGCTCAGCAAAAAGGTCTCAGGCAATATTTTGTACACTTAACACGTGTCAGAGAAAGTTTGCTAGGATAATGACAACGAAAGCGATAACAATGATCATGATAATGACCGGGGCGACCACGACAATGATGACTTCAATGGCAATAAAAGACAACAGCAAGGTTAATGATGATGGTGATGATAATGATGATGCAATAAATAATAATGATAATAGTAATAATAATAATAATAATATTAATAATATTAATAATAATAATTATTATTATTACTATTATTATTATTATTATTATTAATTATAATCATTATTACTATTAATAATGATAATAATAATAATAATATTAATTATCATTATTATTAAGTCGCGGGAACTTGATTATTCCCCGGAGCTCTGTCAAAACAAAATCGATAGGCATGTAAGATTAGAATCGGTTTCAGGGCAAGAACTAAGGGTAAGATGGCTGATGGCGTTTAGAATTGGAACGACTGGAGAGGTACTAAGGGGTGGAGAAGGAATCAGTATAGGATTTGGTGAAAAAAAGTGTTTTGAGTTTAAATTGAAAGACCCTGTGCAGAAATTGCAAGAGGTAGCTTTTAAGTCAGTTCATAGGTTCGATCAGATCTGCCTAATTATAATTCTAACGTGGGAGTTTATTTACTGCATTCATCCATCAATAATGTTGTTTTATAATATCTATGTGTTGTACATTTGGGAATAAAAACAATGTTAATTGTTTCAATGCGGTAAACAAAATAGTGGTAGTGCCTAATATATCAATAATAAATAATAATGTAATGCTATTAAAGTTAAAATGCCAAAGAAACGAGACGAAATAACCTCCATATAGCTTTCATCGATTGTAGGACATTAACCTCCCCCTGGACAAAATTTCCCCCGGACATAATCCCCGGACAAAATCCCCTCCGGACAAAATCCTTTCGATTTTGGGTAAGACATAATCCCCCCGGACAAAATCTTCCCTCTGTGCAATTTGCCTATTTCTACATATAATTGATAAAATTATCTTAATTGCCCTGTTTTTGTTGGTAGTGTCAAGTTGTTAATGTCGTAAAGGTATAAACTAAGACTTGTTAGCGTCATTTAGTTCTACAGTCAACCTTCGCTGTGGGTGCTCATAGGGGCACTGCGGCTTGATGGGGCATGGTCAACACGGCGATATTGCAGGATTCGCGAGGTCATCTGCCCAAAAAGCGGGTCAGGCGCAGCTACAGTCAGCTGCAGCTGCTGAAGAAACGCTGCACGGACTTGGACGCAACATTCGCTTTTGGATATCATTTTACAGCTTTGAGACAAACTTGGGACGACTGTAGTATGATACACTTTTCCATTGGTTTGTACTATTAGGCTAATTGTTAGAATTAAACAAATTGTAAACATATTCCTCTTATTATACAAATTGAAAATATATTTTTTTTAGTCAAGTATTGTTATGGATGTTATTGGATATCAATGTATAATGTTATCCAACTCGGTTGGCTGTGGTTGAGGTGATTATATCCTAGACTGGGGGATTATGTCCTATGCATTTGGATTCTGTCCGGGGGGTAGTTCCAAGGTCAAGCTCCTCGTTATCTCTGTGATCTTATCTGTCGACCTCTTTCGGCTGCCTCTGGCCGTCCTCTCCGTTCTTTAGACCGACATGACCTCTTGGTCCCTCAGACCCGGACTTCTATGGCTCAACACCGTGCCTACGCATCCCTCTGGAATGATCTTCCTTCCATGACTCGTTCTCAGATCCTAACTAGGGGCATTTCTGCTACTTCTCGCTGTCTTAAGACTTTTCTTTTCTCACGGAGCTCCTCGCACTGGGAGCGCCTCTGATTAGGTTGTACTGCAAGAGGCGCTTTATAAATTCGTAAATACAATACAATATTTCCCGGGGATTTTGTCCGGGGGATTATGTCCAGAGGGGATTATGTCCGTACACCGCTTTCATCCATTTGTCTTGTGTAGTTTGGCAAACGGATCGATCAAGTAGTTCAGATAACTGACCTCGAAGGACTGGGACTGACGCATCTCTGGAAACCAGGTATAGCCAACAATTCCACTGCGCTGTACATTACATCCGTCACATGTACCCACTTGTACTTACACCTGTACGCTGTCCTGTATGCACCCAGCTGTGCACGAACCTGTAAGCTGATTTCTATCTGTAGTCTGATCCATATGTGCCAATGTACATTGATCTCTATTTTATGTTCATCTGTACACTTGAGCTATAAACATTTATCAGTATGTACTGATGAACGAACTTATCTATGCACACCAATCTGTGCATTGCCCTTTAAACTGATAATTATGCAATGAACTGCATCTATTCTTGTATAAGCGATATCTAGTAGACTGTGAAGTGTTTACACCCCTGTACAATAATCTTATATCTGTGAGCTGATATGTACACTATCTGAATTTAATCACCGCGCGTACTCTTATTAATTTTTTACACTGATCCGTCTTTTCTCATATATACGGAAAACGCCTGAAGTCCATTTTATTTGTAAGTGATAGCAATGAATTGGGTCGGTAGCTCCTCTGAATCGTGGAGTGACGCTTTTATAAATACTCCCTCTGACACTATTACAATTAAAATACACGGATCTGCATGGATTTACCTGTACACGGGTCTCATAATGTACTCAACATTGTACATACCAATCTGTACATTGCCTATAACAAATGAACTATATGCAGCAGTACGCTGATGACATGCAACTGTACTCTACATCCGTTCCTGTGACGCAGTTTCTGCTGTGTCTTCTAAAAGGGCCATTGAACCGGGAGTTCAGAGTATAATGTCTTCAAAACGGCTGCGCCTGAATCCGACAAAGACGCACTATATTTGGCTAGGCACACGTCAGGCGCGACCAGAAGTTGATGAGGACGCAAATACATCGCGATCCTCTGACTGGAATGAACCTTCCGTGCTGGCAGCCTATGTGGACTAGGCGTGCATTGGACGGAGGCCTATCAATGGCGCTTGTACTTTTCCCCGTTGCCCCAGACACTGGTCATACGGCACAGTCTGTCGTTCATCACTGCAATGATCCTCGTACACTCATTCACCATGAGGCGCTTGGACTATTACAATTGTACCTTCGCTGGTCTGCCAAAAATCCGGTTGCGCCAGTTCCCTTCCGTCTTTAACTGTGCTGCTCGAGTTATAGCCAACAAACCTAAATATTCACATATACAAACGAGACAGGCTACAATGGCTTCCTGTTGCGGAGCGTACTGCTTGAACGACAATCATGATGACACTTGCCTCAAATGTAGGCACTGCTCCGACAAAGATCATGGAGTTCTGTGTTTCCAGTCTCATGCCAGGTAGGTCTTGATCGTTGTGTCCTGCGGACCATGGAGGTACCCCGCTGTCGCACTTCAACTTGAGCTGCTTGTGCGTTACACCGTCCTCCGGGAACAGTCTCCGATTACACTTACCTACTCTGTGCAACATACCTTTTTGCTATCTCAAAACGTCTTGTTTAGATCTGCTAGACAGTTACAGGTACAACGCTTTTGTGAGGTACTTGAAAAGCGTCACAGTAATTGTCCTTATACATATATACAATTTTATACATACACACATACACACATACATACATACATACATACATACATACATACATACATACATACATACATACATAAACACATTCATACATACTTATTACATTATACATACATACATACATACATACATACATACATACATACATACATACATACATACATACATACATACATACATACATACATACATACATACATACATACATACATACATACATACATACATACATACATACATACATACATACATACATACATACATACATACATACATACAATGTCATACATACATACATACATACATACATACATACATACATACATACATACATACATACATACATACATACATACATACATACATACATACATACATACATACATACATACATACATTGTACACCGCTTCATAAATCGATTCACGTTGCGTGTTTTTATTTTGTTATTTGATGTAGAAAAGAACCTACTATTCATTTATTTTTCAGTGTGTCAGGCAGTCAGTCAGTCAGTCAGTCAGTCAGTCAGTCAGTCAGTCAGTCAGTCAGTCAGTCAGTCAGTCAGTCAGTCAGTCAGTCAGTCAGTCAGTCAGGCAGTCAGTCAGTCAGTCAGTCAGTCAGTCAGTCAGTCAGTCAGTCAGTCAGTCAGTCAGTCAGTCAGTCAGTAAGTCAGTATGTCAGTCAGTCAGTCAGTCAGTAAGTCAGTCAGTCTGTCAGTCAGTCAGTCAGTCAGTCAGTCAGTCAGTCAGTCAGTCAGTCAGTCAGTCAGGCAGTCAGTCAGTCAGTCAGTCAGTCAGTCAGTCAGTCTGCCAGTTTGTCAATCAGTCAGTCAATCAGTCAACCAATCAGTTATTCAGCAAATTTAGTATGTCAGATACATTAACGAGACGGTTCGGTCTTGACTGATTACTCGATAAGCAAGCTGATTCATAAAAATGTATGATTTGTGAATCAGCTGATTAATTGATTCACTAATAATTAATTGGTTGATGATCAATGGATTATTTTGTTGTAGCTATTGACCGCTTCGTGGCGCTGGTGGCTATGGTTGAGGGTCATTACCCGTGTGCCGCAAGAACTGCCTACATCATCAACGGTTTGTTCCATTAGAAACTCGCCAATTGTTGGCATCACCATCGTCATCATCATCGTCGTCATCATCATCACATTCATCAATCAATAACTTCATCTTCTTCTAATCTACGTTAACGTCATCATCATTACTTGCTTATTCTTATAGATCATCGTCGTCCTCATTATCAATATCGCAATTATCGCCTCACCTGCGTTGTAATCATCATCATCCGCGTCAATATAATCTTTAATGTCGGCTGCATCGTTACTTTCTTACTAGCATCAGCATTATCTTCAGTGTCCTCATTAGCATCAATTTTAGCAACAGCGTTGTCACCTTGATTATCATCAGTACTATAACTGGCATTATGCTAATCACTTTCGTCATCATCATCAGCTGGATAGTTGTAGTCGTCACTATATTCAACATTATTGTCATATACATATATTGCTGTTTTGTTGGTGAATTTTAGCTCCGGCGATTTTTCCCGTGGCCTTCAGTTTAGTAAAGCCTTTCATGGGGGAGGAAACGCGAGCTACAATCAGGGTCATGGGAAGTAAGTCAAAGGTCACAGAAAGTATGTCAAGCTTTTGGAAAGTAAGTAATTTTGACGAGTAACTTCTATAGCGTCTAATGCACGAGGTATGAATCGATGGCTTACCAAAAAAGGTTGTAACCAGGTCAGTATCCAGATGACCAGTCAGTAAATACAGAAAAGCACGGTGGATGTGCAATTTGAGAAAGTTGAGTCTTAAATTGAGAATGAAATAAATGAATAAGCAGAACGGACAAATAGAAAGTTCTAAGTATTGTTGTTGGCCAGAGTTCCATGTTTTATAAGTTATGACCCTCAATTGTGAAATTTGCTGAACAGGAAACCAATCAATGCGAATATTTAAGCACATGACTTAAATGTTCATAATTTGGGGTTTGTCTCTGGCCAAAGAGTTCTGAATTCTTGTACAGTTTCAGTATGTTTGATTTTGTGATGCTTTGTGCCTTGTGCAAGATCTATCTCGATTACTGGTCCATGGCGTTGCAATTCGCTGCCCTGTTCATTTCGTTGTCATTGAGGTTTAAACTCAGACTTCTCTGATTAAACTTCCTCATCGACCGTAACCAGGCTTCTGGTTTCTCTGGTCTATCGAATTTCAACTTAGCTTCTCCAGTTATTATGACTTTTGATTGCGATTTTACTTGAAGCTAACACTAATTTAAGTTTTCAGCATTATGAAAACAGTGCTTTGGAAATCACTAGACTATAATATATTACTTCAGATCAAATTAGAATAGATTGGCTTCGGTTTTAAATTTGGTAAAATAATTGGAAATCCACCGCTTCTGGATCAAACATTTAAACACTTTGGCGACCAAGAGTTCAGAAGCTATGTATCAAGGGGCCAAGGTCAGAAGCCACAAGACCAAGGCCAGGCGCCACAAGACCAATGTCCAGGCCTTAAAATTTGATTATCAATCTTATCATCACTGATATAGATATCAAAACTTTAAATATCAATATGAAATCTGTAATATGATTGGACATGTTCCACAGGTAACTACAGAGAGCATCTACTGAAAGACATAGATGCGGACCAACTACCTGTCCACTGGGGCGGAACGGCTACGGATCCGGATGGAGATCCCTACTGCAGATCGAAGGCTAGAAAAATTGGCTATATATAGTTGTCACATTCTAGAACACACGGTCACAACAGAAAGATAGACACACGAATAGGTATAGACACACATAAAGATAGAAGCATCGAAACAGACGCAAAAGGTGACAAATGGACATTGAGGCATTGAAAAGATCAATTCGAGCTCACAAGGCAACTATTTATAGCGTTTTCAGAAATATTAAAGGGTGTTTCAACCTGATGGTTCATTGCTACCTCGATTTAAAAATTGAAGGGTGATAGGACATAATGAGACAGGGTAGCCAATTGGTTAGAGCGTTCGGTTTGTAACGAAGAGAGTTTAGGTTAAACCTCACCTGAGACGGTGACTGTGTGATTCACTAGCAACTGCTCAGCTCTATCAATAATTCTCTATCGAAATAGTCGTGTGTGCACTTCTGAACTTCTGACGGAGGGCAATATGTATTGTGTATTATAATCATATTGGAATGTGAGCCACTTATTGAATTATCATCTAACTGAAATTGTCTCACTGCATGGATTCACATGTCCGTCGGGCCCTTAAAGTTATTATACACCATTCACAATCTTTGAAAACTCCATTGCTGGAGCTGTGCTGCGAGCCTTTCGTTTTAGATTATCTAGAATAGACTGGCGCTATATGAATGCTCTAAATGAACGAATACGCTTTTGCGGATTAATTAATTATATTAACTTCCTCTTTATAGATTTCCTATAATATTTATTGTGATGAATAAATCCTTAATCTCTAATGACCACCATCTCAATGATGACGCACAACTCATTTGTTTTTTCATTATTCTTTTCAGATGCACGTAACCTCGTCGCCAAGATAGGCCTAATGGCCGCAAATCTTCTATGCCTAAACCCTGCAAAACCAGAATTTCTCATACTTGGCCTTCGCGTGCAACAAACTATATAGATCCTTAGAAAATCCTGAAGGATAGATAATTAGGTATCCAACAGAACCTTGTCCTATGGATCTCACTTCAGCAGCGTCTCCATCTTCGCCAGCATCTTTAATTTTGGAATTGTCTTCGACATAAAACATTTTACTTGCCGAATAAATCACTCAGTTATCACACACCTGCTATATGCATATTCCTGACTTTCGTCGACTTCGCCCATACTTGACTTCAAGTATAACTACACAATAGCTAGCTCAATATTTCACTCTAAAACTCTACAGATAATACCTCCCTTTCTTTAATATTGACTCACCTAAAGTAAAGTGTCTACAAATAAGCCACAACGGTGCTGCCCATAACAGTCACAAAAACATCACATTACCCCAGTTCTCAAATCATTTCATTGGCTTGAAGTTCCTCAGTGAATCCATTAAATTGCATCACCTATACCTCCCATGCTATTAAACCTCTAAAATCTCTTACATTAACCAGCTTTTCACAATCCAGTGCACAGACTACGCAGAATGCAACATGGTTAGGAAAAGAAACACAAAAGACATATAGCATAGAAAGGTAAATGTACGTACACCTTTTTAGATTTGTATGGGAGGAACAATTCCGGAAAAATACTACAGGAAGAATATGTTGGAAGAAAACAACGATCTGAGCAAATTCACTTCAGTTACAGTTCCAAGGGGATCAACCCTTAAGCTCGACTTTCCAGTCACAGTGAAAAATTCACTGCTCAGGTGGGCCTACTCATTAGATATCCACTCAAATAGAAGGACGACAGTCACTTACCAACACACAGACAAATGCACAGTTTGTCTGGCTGATAAAGAAATAGAATAACAGATACATTACATTGGTCTTCAAAGGGATCGCATCTAAGCTACGATATTCATTTATTTACACTTAACCGATTGCATGTGTACAGCGTAAAACCCTGGGAATGTTTCTTCTATGTTGATGGGTTTACTATCCTAAAGACAATGGCAAAAAATTATGGTTATACGTATGCTACTTGTGCTGTGCCGGTTCTGTATATGAATAAACTATATTGCATTATTATAATACTGCGTCGGAATTTCTACACTCCTGACAATTACGTCGTATTGTGTCTTATTTACAAATAATTGTAAGTGTTTATGTGTAATATTATTTACTCTGCTTCTTATTACATTCCTGTGCTATAATGTGTAGTTGGAATTTCTACACTGATCACAAAAACATTGGTTTCGGCGTCTATCGTCGAACATCGGCCGACCAGAAACAGAAGACTTCTGATATGGAGGTCATCGTCCCAAGCGAAAGGGTCAACAGTCACGTGATACCAGAAGCAGGAAGAATTCAGTGCAACATTCTTGGAACTTGTGAGTAATATCTGCTCACAAAATGTCGGTAATATGTTGATATTGCATCTGGATAGTTCACACATGGCTCCTCATTCACAGCCTTAAGCACATTGCAAGTGAAGGGTTCGCCAAACATGGTAATGATCATCCGCCTAAAGAATACTAAGCCATTTCCGAAAGGAAGTTATAGGTATGAAGTGCCTGTGATATCGTTTTTTAGCTTCGGCATATGAAAAATGTGATCAGTCCCCCCATCCTTCGTCTTTTGAACTCTCCACTGACACACTGCAAAGAGGACGTACTCGTTTAAACTCAGTACACTAGGTATCGTGATTGGAATAGAACTCTCGACATATCTTTCAGCCCTACAAACATGTCATTCTTTAATCATCGTGCGACACCAAATAGCTTTATTTTAAAACTATTTGGAATGTTTTTAGAGTTTTGTTCCATTTATATTGCCACATGCTGTTGTTATTTTCTGGAGTTACTTTGTGTTCGCTAGATGTCGTTCGCTTTGACAACACCTACAGCTGGATAAACTCCAAGAATCTTTACTACTTGGTAGAGGTTATAGAACCAGACGCTGGAAAAGAACTACGTGCCTAGCCTCAACAGACCTCTAGACAAAAGAAACATTTTTAAATCGAAAAATAAGTTTCAACTTTGAAATGACATTTTAGATTAAAATTTAAGCCAAGAACTCGAAGAAAACAAAAACAAAACATTAACTGATTTTGGAAAAGATACTTTCTTTACTTAGTTTTCAGTGAAGTTTGTGATTAATCGTAATGGTAATTGTAATCTCCAAACTTCTAATGCGCCACTCGAAGACCAAGCGCAGGGCACCAGCCTATTCACGAGCGCCACGTCAAATCAGAGGGTGTTTCCAAAGAGTAATCCAAGGGAAGTCCGAGTCCAGATTCCAGAAGGCCAAATCAACAGGGGCGGCGCTACACCAGGGAGAGCCAGGGCAAATGCCCTGGTACAAACGCCTCTGCCCTGGTCGTTGCCATGCCAGAATCTTTGCCCTGCCTAGAATTTGTTCGGGGCATAAATCGTCCTCTGCACTAGTTACTTGTATGACTGCTCTTTCTATGCCCTGGTTACAACAAATTTCTGGCGCTGCCACTGCAAATTAAATCAGAGGGGATTTTCCAAGGAGTAGTCCAAAAGAGGTCCGAGTCCGGTTTCCAGAAGGCCAAATCAAATCAGAAGGGATTTTCAAAAACGTAGTCCAAAAGAGTTCCAAGTCCGATTTCCAGGTGTCCAGATTAAGAATAAGATTCATTTGCAATCGGATTGTGATCGCTACCATAAGAATGTTTATTTTTTTGGTTTATTAGTATCCGTTATGATGTAAGATATTATTGTGCCCAGGCACGTAACTAGGATTTTTCGTTTGGGGGGGCTTAAGCCTTCAACATGGCAACATTTATACAGTGTTCATACGAATTTTAGCCGTAAGCATACAACGGCTTGACTTGTTTGGGGGGGCTTCAACTTCGTTTGGGGGGGCTTAAGCCCCCCAAGCCCAACGCTAGATACGTCCCTGATTGTGCCAAAGAAAACTAAAAAACAATTATGATGTGTAAAAATTAAATTACGTCATTGAAAACATATGTTACTCTTCGCTTCTTGACTATAGGAGTTACGAAAATCGAATGGAATCTTATTTAGACTGACGAAATGGCTTGACAACAATGTTTATATGGCATGATTAAGAGATAATACCTCTGAGTTTTGTGGTGGATTGTAGTCCCGATTTCTTTAGAAATCCAATAGATTATTTACATTAGTGAGAATGAAATGAAGTCCCAACAACTTGTTTTAGAAACCAGAGCAGATTTGGATACACACACACGATCTTCAACGAGTGCGTGTTTATTTAACCGCCTCTATCGTCTTTATCGGCGTAAATTACGCATAAATGAACACCAATGTAGTTTTTTAAACTAGCCTCGTAAAGACCTAGAAACATCACAACAGCATGAACGATACGATTTGGTATACGAAAGGGTAAGGCAGTTTTCGAAGAAATCTAAGGTAGTTTAGGTAGGAGAAGAATTGCAGAGGCAAGTTTGGCAAAATTCCGCAGAAATCTAGTGAAGTCAAAGACTGACGATATTCTATCAACATACACAACCAAATCAGCAGACTTAAAAATGCACGCCTTCAACGGCATAAATTACGCAGTTATCAACATGAATATATAATAGTTTAAAACTATAAAATTATAACCTCGTAAATTATACATTGAAGCATTACAACAGCTTGGACTTGGTTTACAAAAGGGCAAGGCTGGTTTTCGAAGAAATCTAAGGTAGGAAGAGGAATTACAGAGCCAGGTAAGGCAAAAATTCTACATGAAGCCAGTGAAGTCAAAGGCCGATGGAGAGAAAATGTGGAGATAATGTACATGAGCGAAAACAGAACCTAAAACCTGGATGAATACTACATTACAGACAATACCGAGGCAATTGGACCGGAATTTGTGAAAAACTAAGTACTGCGGCCATGAATTGAAAAACAACATATCTAAAAATGCTCAAAAAATCTACGTGTAAGGGCTATGGTAGAATGAATAAGGATGTGCCAAATTCATGGTAGAATGAATAAGGATGTGCCAAGCTACATATATACGCATCTGGATAACCAGAAGAATTTGTGGAGACCATCACCATTGATACCACTCAAAACGAAATCAAAGGCAATGCTTGCGATTAACGCCGTATTACTAGCCTTCTGACTCACAACCTCAAAGATCTCGATACAAATTCTAACAAAAAAGAGTGCAGGCAGAGGTAGCAACAGTTAATTGCTTAGACGACGATTAATTTGGATTCAGAAAGGGCAGATGCACAAGGGATGCTATTGCAGCCTTAATAGTGCTTACAGGAGGAGTTGTCAACACGGCTAGGATCGGTTTATATGTTTTGCATACATGATCATAGCGTCACTGTTAAAGAAATCTTACCCTGATCTGTCCACTGCGCCGCTTCTCCTAAGTATAACCTACCATAACTGCTCATATCTCCCTTACCCTCCCTCTCTTCCCCTTCTGTCTCTCTCGTCATCTGGTGGCCGGAGTTTGTTCTTCATGTGATGTCTTTGGACGCCGTGATGACTTGATGGATGACTCGGCGAGGTCGTACCTAAAGGCAAACATTTAATCTCACAATAGGAAAGAAGAGGTAACAGTGTGTTGTACAGGCAACGTTGAGAACATAATTAACCAATAGTTATGGACAATTGGTCGAATTGTACGATTTCTGTGAGTTGTAATACTAACAAATACATTGAATTGTTAGATAAACATGTTTGTGCGCCTGCATGAGAGTACAGAGGTGCTATATAAATAGTTAGATACATACATACATGCGTATATACATACATATGCATACACATGTAGATACGACTATGACGCAACTATTCTTGCACAGTCTAGTAGTCCCACCCGGATCGTGCACTCCATTCCACATACATTCATCCGTACTGTATTGCGCCATCTTAAACTTACATGTAGACAATCAAACCCTTTTCAAGTTCAGGAGATACGAGAGCAGAATAGTAGGACAAAAAATTCACAAGCAGTTGAAAACCTGCAGCGGCACACATTCAGCAAAACACACAGAGTGTGTAGGAGAACGTAGAGATAGAAAGCACTACATTCAGACAGACAGAAATAGTGGCTCGCACACTTCAGAAAGATGATACATCGATTATTAAGTCATACAGACAAACAGGAGGATAGATAGACAGACAGACAGACAGACAGACAAGGACGTAGACAGCGGTATACATGCGACAGGTTAAGAATGATCTCCTGGTTGAGTCAGTGATAGGCCCTAGATTATTGTGACTTCTTGACATACAGTGTGTAAGATCTATTAGATCGATGGATAGCCGCAAAGATTGAATGACACGCATGAAGTCAAACGGAAAGATGTGTAGGTACAGACAGAGAGACACAAATAGACACAAGAGTGTAACAGAAACAGACACATACCGGCTTCAGTGTTAAAGTTATTAAATATGCTGCAGTCTTATCAGGTACGCTTTGCCGTCTATAGGCTTCTGACGCCACTCGGCGTATCTGCCATTAATAAGAACCCAAATGAAACGATCGAAGTCCGCCGAGGTAAGAATAATGTACGGTTTAAAATCGGAAGATCTTCGTTCGATTGATTTTAATAGACAAAGAGCAACAGTTTATTAGCGACCACAGCTTCGTAAGCCGCGTTCTACGTAGATAGAATGGATAAGCCTTTGGAACTGAAGCCTGCGAGGAAAGAAATTTTCGATAAAGTGAGTCGAGTGATTTGAATGCATTTTAAATCAAGCTGTAATATTAATTAATGGCCGGCATGTTTCTTGGCTTTTATAAAGCGCATGTTTGGAACCCTTCAAAAGCTCTCTTCAACTGCTAGGTTCCTCTCCTCAAAATATACAACTGAAATTGTTATCAACTACAAATTATCTCAGCTAGTTGAAATCCACAATCATCGTCGCCGTTATCATTCATAATCATGGGCATCCATCGGAATTTTTCTATGGGCTGCAAATTTCTGAGGGGGCCACAATATTCAAGGGGGGAAATTTAGGGGGAGCAAAATGACGTTTTATGCATAGCTGACTTAACTAAATAATTAAATGTTTTTAGCATTGAAACTCGTGTTGGGAATGTTGTAATAATCATAATAATAAAAAGATTTATTTTTGTAAAATATTTTCAAAATCCAGTGGGAGGAGGGGGTAAATGCTCTTGCTCATCAAATATTAATTAATATTACAGCTCTCGTCATCATCGTCATCTTCTACATCTTCCTCCTTTTCTTGCCTTTCAGCGTTATCACCTTGTTCTTGTTCACCACCATCTTGATTTAATTCTTCCTCTTATAGTCTTCATCGTCGTCGTGGTCCTTTTTTTTATCATAATCAACGTCACAACTGAAGGTAATTGTTACCGTAATCGTCTTATGTCACATGCGAGGACACTGATGGGCTTCTGTGACGAGGCTACTCTTTTTGTACATCTTTCGATCGATGATTGAGTGAAATAATTACAACAGAAAGTTCTCAATTAATTGTTTTACTGTATTCGAAAACTGAAATGTGTCTGCTTGAAACCGCAGTTCAAACTAAAAGTTAAAGATATCACAAAGCCGGAACATGACGATTTCTACCTCGTAAAATGGCTCCGAGGTAAGCAAGACGCAACAACCCTTCTCCATATCCATGCTTCGATATGGTCTTTATCTTCCTCTTGTATTTTGCCAGAGGTAGACGACCATTCTCTTTAATCGTGGTTTTGTGTTGCTCGGTCACAATATAAAATAGTCGCACCTTTACTAAAATATCTAAGTGAACCTTTTCAGCGCAATATATGCTTCTGAATACTTAATGGTCTATAACTTTATCTGGTTTTCGCAGTTACAGAGTAGCATAAAGCGTCAAAGCTCAGAGACAAATTGACTGGCAAATACTGTTCAATCATGGGACATAAAGCCTTGTCTCTTTGTCTCTTTCTTCAAATAATTGACTGGCTGAAAGCCGACGTGACTGTTACTGCAAGATAGTTCCTTGTAGCCTAATCGCACAATAGTGTCTCGTCTTAACAGTTGTAAGGATCAACACTAGTAATTTTCTCCATTTACAGCTCGTAGATGGGATTTGGATAAGGCTGAAAAGATGTTTCGAGATGTAAGTTCACATCATTTTTGTCTTTAATTCTTGAAAAGAAATTTTAAAAAATAAATAAATCAATCAAATAATTGGAAAAAATTATTTTATGAATATGTCTACATAAGTAGTTGTATGCATGTATGCATATACATTCTTACATACTTATGTATGTATGCATGTATCTTGCTGTTTATATAGCACCTCTACCACTCATAAATGAGCACAAACAAAACGATTTTGTTTCGTTGCAAATCATCAGAGACGACCAGGAATTGAAAAGCTCAATTTACAGCTCGTAGATGGGATTCAATGAGTTCAATGTTTCCGTTAACGCCCAAATGACCGTTTTTACGTCCGTAACAAAACGTCCAAAATATTCGGGCTAGGTGTAAGTAAACGTCCATTTGTTTATCGTTGAACGTACTGTATACACGTCAAGCATTAATCATAGTACAATTAACAATATTTTGAATATGTGACGTCCGTCCGTTAATTTTCCCCGTGTTAGTTAGAACTTGAAAATTCTGTCTTAAATATTGATAATTATAGACTAAAGTGTGTGACTGTGTATTCTGTTATGTCTTTTACATCCAGTTTGATCGCCGTTAGAAATGAGCTACGTCCAAAATTTTAGGTCAGGATGTTTGTACGTCCTCTATTTGGGCTCTAACGGAAACCCTGGACGAGTTCCCATTATTGACACCTTCTCTTCTCTGTAAATAAATAAAATAATACGTATTGTATTGCATCTAAACATTTATAAAGCGCCTCTCACAGTGTTCGCTAATCAGAGGCGCTACCAGTGCGAATGACCCAGTGAATAGAAAGTGGTTTTAAGTCAGCGGAACGAATCACTTGGGCCACCAGCTAATAAAGAGGCACGTGTTTATGGAGGGAGTTGATTCCATAGAGCAGGACCAATGCAAGAAAAGGCTCGAGTTTTGGCCATAGTGGTTCTGGCTCGTGGTACAAGAAGATCATGGCGATTAAGTGATCGCGGTGGACGAAGGAAAGTAGCTGAAAGTGGCAGACGAACAAGGTCACAGAGGTACTTGGGTGCTAAGCCTGTATAAAACCGAAGGACGAAAGTGAGAACCTTAAGCTGAATCCGAGCAGTAAGGGGAAGCCAATGAAAAATTTTGTAATAATAATAATAATGAAGATGATCTAACATGAAAGAGGAAATATGAGACCAGCGAGTAAGTCGGGCTATTAATCTGGCCGCAGCATTTAAAACAGTCTGGAGTGTAAAACAGTACGTAATAGCGATATGGTTGATTGGTGACACACTGGAACGAATATCAGAAGTACGCGAGTTCGATACCGCTAGCCTCGTAAGGTTGACTCCACTGGCTAGGGGGCGACTGAATAAATTATCAGTACCACAGATGGGCGCATTGCAGGCTGCCGCACAGTTAAATTCGACTCCTGTTAAACTCGTTATTATCTGTTACTTTTATATCATGTAATCTTACTGCGTACTTGTCATTTTGAATTAATACACGAATATTTAAATATGGAACAATAAAATCTTACGGCTCTGTGTAGCGCCATTACGGAATAATAATAATAATAATAATAATAATAATAATAATAATAATAATAATAATAATAATAATAATAATAATAATAATAATAATAATAATAATAATAATAATAATAATAATAATAATAATAATAATAATAATAATAATAACAATTACAATTTATATGGCGCCGTAACACAGCCATGCCGTTACAAGGGCGCCTCACAGTCAACTAACAGCAGGGTAGGCCTTAGAGAACAAATAAGTCTTAAAGTCCGGATTTGAAGGAGTCAATTGTGTTAGCCGCTCGAAGGGCAGGAGGAAGACCGTTCCAGCATCTGGGGCCAGAAGCTGAGAAAGCACGATCGCCAAAGCGGGTTCTCATCCGTCTTACGCGAAGATCGCTTTTCTCGACGATCGGAGTCGCAACCCGGAGGCGGAAGAATGCGTCCCGATGCAGTAACCGTGCAAATACTCGGGCGCAGCCCCATGAAGTGACTTATAAACCAGCAAACAGATCTTGAACTCAATACGTAGAGAGACTGCCAGCCAGTGCAGAACATCACGGAGGAGCGGCGTGACATGATCGTATTTCCTCCGGTTGCATAGCAGCCTCGCAGCAGCGTTGAGAACGGACTGCAGGCAATCCAAGAGGCACCTGGGCGCACCGACCAGCAGGCTGTTGCAGTGGTCGACCTGAGAGGTGACGAAGAATGAACAAATGATCCTTGTTTCTTGAATGAACAAATGATCCTTGTTTCTTGAATGAACAAATGATCGTTGTTTCTTGAATTTGTTTTGAATCAGGATCAGGAGTGGCGGAAAGAAAACGACGTCGACAGCATTCTGACAGCATACGAGCCACCGGAAGTGTTGGCCAAGTACTATCCGGGTGGCTACCCAGGACATTCGAAGGATGGATATCCCATCTGGATTGAGAAACTCCCCCTTGCCGATCAGAGAGGTGCAAAGTCCATTTCCAGCTGGTTAAAATAGTGATGTTTAACCTTTAATCTTACAGTTTGAATCTTGGTTGACAGTCTATGCTGTCCAAACAGCAAAGTAAGTTCTCTTGGATTCAACCGTCTCTAATTCGTGGAATAATGCCACACCTTGTGCCTACTTGGGTAATTAGCAAGCATTCCTATATCAAGTACCGCATTAAATAGGCTGTTGCTTAATATCTGCAGCATTCCATACCTCCAAAGCATCGATTATAGACCCATTCCAGGTTATATTTGCTAATATAAGCTGTAATGTTCCAAGCTTATTGCTTTTTCCAGAAAGTTTCAGATAAAATCTACCGCCAATGTCCACGAGAGCCTGCCAGTGCTCAGTGCTCACTCATCCGAGCATTAATTGCGATCTTGTTATTCTTGTTTCCCTTCGTCACAACTTAAGTCAATCCATGCAGCGCTCTCAACGGCGTCATATTACGAATCTTTTATTGTCAGCAATGACCCCGAGAAGTTTCTGCCAAGACGATAGTCCTATGTGTATACTTAGATGCAATCGTAATCGTAATCTCGATATTTCTACAGCGCCCCAAAAAGCGAAGTCTCGGGAACCAGCTTATTCACGAGCGCTTAATCAATCTGGTCAGAGATTCATTCATTCATTCATTCATTCATTCATTCATTCGAAGATTCATATAGCGCATCTTCAACGGAACTACTCAGAGGCGCTCCCGACACCAGCACGCTCAATTAGCACAGTTTTAAGATTAAGGAAGAGGCCATGGGGGACCCCAGGGCACATGCCGAGCTCTAATGGAAGTCTATTCCAGACCACCGGGCCCACCACTGAAAGGCTCGACTCTGCATGGTCGCGGAACGAGCGAAGAGTAGGCCTACTATAAGAACCCCTTTCCCGCAGAGCGGAGGGAACGTCGGTCTTATGCACAAAAAGCTCTCGAAGATAGGCAGGGGCAGGACCCTGACAACATCGCCATACTAGGTCAGCGATCCTATATTCAACGCGTAAGCGGATAGGAAGCCAATGAATGACATCCAGCATATATCTAGAGGCTTGTTTGTGGATATGCCCGATGAGACGGGCTGCATAGCGCAGAATTCGCTCTAGACCAACTAGGCGGCTAGATGGGAGACCAAAATAAAGCGATGAGCAGTAGTCAAGGCGGGCTGTAATGAAGGAGTGAACCAATGTAGCAGAGACATATTTGCGTTGGACTATCAATTATGGCAATAAAACATACGATCATAGGCGCATTATTTAACTTGGACAAACCACAATTATCAAATGATTATTGACAGCGTTTTGTTAATGAAGCAACGCAAACAGAAAATAAGCTGAGAAAATAAGCTTAGTCATACAGTTAAATTTCGCTTGACTACGGCACAAGAATTAACGTTAACGTGAATGACATTTAGAGCGGCTATCTGCGATATCTGCGATATCCCTAGTAAGCCACGTCTTCCTGTCCTCGGCCATTCTGTAGTGGACTCAAAAACTCGGTAATAAAACGTGCGTCTAAGATTTCTAATTCCTCGTATTACAATACGACGCCATCGACCCCATTGTTATCCATGTTTAGTTCATTAGAAACAAAATCTTTGTCTGTAGGCAAATAATGCCCAGGCCACTTGTGAAGTCACCACTCTCAGTGATCACGTGGAGACCGACCAAAATTTAGTCACAGAGTAACAACAGTCTCTTGAGTAGCTAACAGAAGTCTAAAGACTAAATAACTGAGCGCATGTTTTGGTTTATATTGTTGTCTACTCGATAGGTTTCTACAACTGCGTTACACAGAAGGAAGCACTGCGATTCCAGATTTATAGAGGCGAGCGGGTGTTCAAGGTTTTCTGCCCAGAACTCAGCAAAAAGGTCACACGCCACGATTTTTTACACTTGACACGTGTGAGAGAAGTTTGCTATGATAATGGCAACCTAAGCGATAACACTGACGATGGTAATGACTGGGGCGACCACGACAATGATGGATGATGACACCAATAACAATAAATGACAGCAACAAGGATTATGATGATGATGATAATGATGATGATGATGATGATGATGATGATGATGATGATGATGATGATGATGATGATGATGATGATGATGATGATGATGATGATAATAATAATAATAATAATAATAATAATAATAATAATATTAATACGTCATCAGCGGTCGTTGTAGGTTGGAACATTTAAACGTCTCGCTATTCTAACCAAAAAACTACGGTTTTCTAAATTGTTAGAACTGGATTTTCATACATTCTCAAAGAATTAAGACTCGTGACTCAGAGGATACTATTTGTTGAGGTTTATCCGCCCAGAACACGACACATTAGGTTTGACAAACTTTATTTTCCATCAACAACGATAGTCAGCCGTTTCAAATGTCCATCTGCCATTTTTAAAGGCCGGCGACGTCATAGTCGCTAATGGCAACGCATTGTCCTTTGAATGGCGGCGTAACTGTAAACAATCCGAAAACCGATAAATCTCACGTAATCGCGAATGAGTCAAAAACCATGTAAAGGGAAGGGCGTTTGCAGGGTGTGTTGGTTATCCTTTAAGACTCATTCCTCTGATGGATCGATTCATCGGCACGGTCCTCGATCCGCCCCGTGTCCGGGCTCTGACCAACCCCCCGCGTTCGGCCCTACAAAACCTGCGTCCGCAACGCAATCCATTTCCATCGCGAGCGGACAGATCGCTCCCTCACCGGGGCTGTCAGCGGACGAACCTAATCTCGCCACTAAGAGAATACACATAGCTGCAAAACCATCGTGTGCTCCATTGCCCGATGCACCAGAGGCCACGAGAACAACAGGACATCCTAACCTTCCGAGGGGCTTGCTTAGGCATATACCCAGAGGTGCCAGGTCGTGCGTTGGCCGCCTCCTCACCGAAATCATCGAATCCATCCTACTGGACCCACAGAAACTTGATAATTGGCGACGCCTACTAGTTTTCGGAGCTGGGATTTTGGAGGTGCCATTGAGAGGTGGCCGGCGCCGCAACCTCACACAGCAGGTCAAAAGACGCGTCGACTGCTTCCACGACAGATGGCTAAGCATAGATGAGACCCTCTCCTCGCCGCCCGAGGAAACCTCCAATCAGCGCAAGCCTTCGACCTTGAACTCGGGTGAGGCGTTGGCTGCGGCGGTAGCCGCAAAGCTGGAGGACGGAAACATCACTGCGGCGGCCCGAATAATCTGCTCAGATGACGTTCCTGCACCCATCAACGAGGAAACATTGGAGCTTCTGCGTCAGAAACATCCGGCTCCACCGCTCGACCGTCCAGTCACCCTCTGCCCGACCTCGACGCCTCTCCAGACCACCGAGACGGAAATACGGACTATGCTTCGCTCCTTCCCGATGGGTTCATCAGGGGGTCCGGACGGCCTAAGACCCCAACACGTGACGGAACTAACGGGCGATCCGGATGCGGGGCCCGGTTTGCTTGGGGCGCTGACGGCGCTCGTCAATCTTTTACTCGCCGGCACCTGCCCGCAGGAGATGCGCTCCGTCCTGTTCGGTGGCACGCTCTTTGCTTTGCGTAAAAATTCTGGCGGCCTGAGACCGATAGCAATTGGATACGTATGGCGCAGATTGGCCTCAAAATGCGCCAACGCACACGCCATTCCGAGGATTACACCGTACCTGTGCCCCAGACAGTTGGGAGTGGGCGTCCCCGGGGGTTGCGAGGCGGCGATCCACGCCACCAGACGTTTTCTGGCCAACATGAGCTCGGAATCTATAATCGTCAAGTTGGACCTATCAAATGCATTCAACAGCCTACACCGGGACAGCATGTTGGCATCGGTCACCGAGATTATTCCGGAACTGGCCGCGTACTGCAACCTAGCCTACGCCGAGCCCTCGTTCCTCCAATTCGGCCGATTCACCATTCTCTCGCAAGAAGGCGCACAGCAGGGGGATCCCCTCGGGCCTCTGCTTTTCTGCTTACCACTCCAGCCGATTCTGGCCAGGCTAGAATCTCCCCTGGCCTTCGGATATCTGGACGACCTCACCTTGGGCGGCAGTCCTGACGGGGTGGAAGCGGACGTGGATGTAATCGAGAGAGGTTGCTCAGTCCTGGGCCTCTCGCTCAACCGCGCCAAGTGCGAACTTATCACCGCGGGCTCCGGGATCAGCGCCGAGAACGCCCTGATGCAGTTTGTCCGCGTGAGCCCATCAACAGCCACACTCCTAGGGGCCCCGCTTTCATCAACGGAGGCCCTCTCCTCTACCCTCGACACCTGCGTGGCCAACCTCAGGAGGGCGCTCGACAAACTCCAACACATCGACAGACAGGGTGCTCTGCTGATACTCAGATGCTCCCTCGGATCGCCGAGGCTCATGCACATATTGAGAAGCACCCCCTGCCACGATCAACCGCTCCTGGGAGTTTATGATGAGCTGCTACGGGCAGGAGTCGGCCGGATGCTTAACGTCACGATGAACGACGACCAGTGGTCTCAAGCCTCTCTTCCGATTAGGATGGGTGGATTGGGAGTAAGGAGGGTGTCCTCGCTGGCACTTCCCGCCTTCTTGGCTTCGGCCGCGGGCACCCTCCAAACCCAGTCCCTCATCTTGGGTACTATTTCGGTGACCCCCGACGCGGCACATGACTCGGCGAAGACTACCTGGCTTCAGCTTTCTGGGGTCCCGATCCCGACGGTCACGACCGGGCGCGGACAGGCACACTGGGACAGTCCCCTACTACACGCAGCCCTCTCGGCGCTCGAGGATAAACTTCTTGACCCCTACGACCAGGCGAGACTGAAGGCCTCGCAGTCATCGCACGCCTCGGACTGGCTACACGCCCTCCCGATCGCTGCTCGCGGCCTCAGACTGGATGACGAGACCATGAGGGTGGCGGTCGGTCTACGATTGGGTCTGGCAATCTGCGAACCGCACAAATGCGCATGCGGCGCCAACGTCTCGTCCAGAGGCGCGCATGGGCTGTCGTGCTCACTGGGGTTCGGCCGACAAGCTAGGCATAGCAACATCAACGACCTCATCCACCGCAGCCTCAACAGAGCCGGCACCCCGGCAGTCAAGGAGCCGTCCGGCTTATCCAGGTCGGATGGTAAGAGACCGGATGGCCAGACCCTAATACCGTGGAGCGACGGGCTGTCCCTATTGTGGGACGCGACGGTGGTGGACACGGTGGCCGCCTCTTACATCACAGCAACGGCGGCCACGGCAGGAGGGGCGGCGGAGGTGGCTGCCGCGAGAAAGTACATCAAATACTCTGAGCTACAGAAGCGATACATCTTCATACCTGTAGCTGTGGAAACCTTCGGTCCCCTTAACAGAGAGGGCCTCGCCTTTCTATCGGAAATTGGTCGCCGGCTGTCGAAAACCACCGATGACTCCCGCGAAACAAACTTCCTATTCAAGAGCCTATCGGTGATGGTGCAGCGTTTCAACGCAGTGGCTTTCCAAGGCGCCATGTCAAAGCTGCCCGGAGCCAAAGAACAACAAAGCCGTCGATATCCATCGCCTTCTTAACGGAGGCAGCGGCGTGGAACTCGATTTTATGAGTGAACAGAACCTTGACATAATAATAATAATAATAATAATAATAATAATAATAATAATAATAATAATAATAATAAGCATTATTATTATCTTCATCATCATATTACTGCCCTGGTAGATTATTGCCAGTTCTAAGACGGTTTAAAATTAATTTGAAGACGTATTTCCAAAGTGCGTGAAATTTATTATTACCTTCATTACTTAAAAATGAGTGAAAATCTTATTGTAAGCAATGTTTTGCGTAAAAACTTCTTCGCTGTTTTAAAGTTATCCTTAAATTCTGCCCTCTTTGATGAAAACTTTCAACTCGAGTGGATCCTTAGATCTTGATAGCCTAGAGATCTTTCAAGTAACGTTACTAACGTATCGACCATCCATTTTTGAGAAAGTCTACCTGAGCTAATTCGCGGATTAATCGATCGCGAATGGGCTTCTGGGCCGCTGCATGTTGAAATTTAGTGACTGTTGTCCGAGTTTTATTTGTTTGCGCTCCATTGTATGATTCAAAATGCCACTTAAGCTGCCATCCTGCTTCTCCGTATGCGCAAAAATAGTTTGACCCTGTTTTAAGCCGTTAGTTTAAAAGAGCAGCCCTTTACGGTATATTTACATTTACGTTGAAATAAGTGTAAAACGAACGTCCTTTGTAGTCTCGCCATTTGTAAAGAGTGACATAATTGGTCATGAATGTTCATTAGTTGGGCGATTAAAATGAAAGCAAGTTTTCGGCACGCGCGCCCTAAGTAAATTGGCCCGTTTAAACCCATCCAAGTCAGTTAAGTTCGTTCGTTTCAGCTTGTTCGCCACCTTTGCAAATTACTTTAAGCCCGTTTCAAGCCGTTATTTTTAAAGAGTAGCCCTTTACGGTGTATTTAAATTTACGTTGAGTTAAGAGTGAAACGAACGTCCGTTGGAGTCTCGCCATTTGCAAACAGTGACGTCATTGGTCAATAATGTTCATGTTGGAAGCGGCCAATGAGAAGAAGCGTGACAACTCGTTCACATTTTGAATGACTTCATGACATTTCTGTTTGTCGATATTATTATTTATTTATTTATTATTATTATTTTATTGCTATTATTATTATATTGAAATAATATAATGATAATAAGCTACTAAGAATTATGCTATCGTAATTGTTACGGTACCTCAAGATATCTACAACGTCGCGGGAACTTCATTATTCCGGGGCGCTCTGTCAAAATAAAGTCGATAGGCGTGTAAGATTAGAATCGGTTCCAGGGCAATATCTAAGAGTAAAGCAGGCAGACAGATAGATGGTTAATGGTGCTTAGAATTGGAACGACGAAAGTAATCAGCATACGATTTGCTGTAAAAAGTGTTTTCGATTTGTATTGAAGTCCCTGTGCAGATAATTATTGCTCGAGGATCCGTTTACTTGAGTTCATAGGATTGATCAGATTGATGTGTGTATATATTTATTCGTTTATTAGGCAAAACTGGTTGGCACACCGGAACCAGGAACAAGAGAGTAGATAATGTAAATAAATAAAGATATAAAGGTTATTGTGGAGTGTACTCAGATTTTTTATAGAGAATGCGCGAGATATAATTTGTATCTTGACCACTCCATATTTGCATTCAACCTTTAATGGAAGTTTATAAGTCTCTGAGATATATTTTTGAAGTAAAAACAATGTTTTCTGCATTGTTTCATTGCGTTTAACAATATAGCAACAATTCCTAACAATTGAATCAATAATAAATTATAATGCTATTAAAAGGAAATGCCAAAGAAACGAGATGTGATAGCATACGCTATGCATTGAATATTGAATCCCATTTTGAATAGTTCCTCTTTGTCTTTTGTAGTTGGGCAAACGGATCGATAGAGTAGTTTACATAGTTGACCTCGAAGGATTTGGTCTGAAGCATCTCTGGAAACCAGGTATAACCTACGATTCCACTGCGCTGTACATTACACCCATTTGCTTCCACCTGTAAGCTTTCCTGTATGCAACCAGCTGTGATCGGCCATCTACGCTGGTTTCTATAAGCTGTTTGTTGTCTGATCTGCCAATATACATTGATCTTTAGTTTGTGTTCGTCTGTGCACTTGAGCTATACACATTATCAGTATGCACTGATGTAAAATCTTATCTTCGCAAACCAATATGTGCGCTGTCCTCTAAACTGACAATTATGCAATGATCTGTATGTGCTCTTCTATCGGCGCTATCTGGTAGACTGTTCTCTATATACAGCCCTGTACAATAATCTTGTATCTGTCAACTGATAAGTACACTGATCTCTATAATCCCCCGCTTACACTCGTTTCAAAACTGCTCTGTATCTTCTTATATTTACGGAAACGCCTGAAGTCCATTTTATTTTTGATACCATTGACTTGGGTGAGGAGCGCCTCTGAACTCTTGAGTTGCGCTTTATGTATGTTCGATTACAGTTACAATACACGGATCTGTATGCATTTACCTCTGTACGGGTCTAATACGTGAGCTTCCTACTCAACATTGTACACACTAATCTGTGCATTGCCTAGTACAAAATGATCTATATACGGCAATGGTCCAGCAGTACGATGATGACGTGCAACTGTATTCTAATGCCATTCATGTGATGCAGTTGCTTGTGTGTCTTCTAAACACGTGCGATTGGACAGAAAGTTCAGAGTTGAATATCTTCAAAACGGCTCCGGAAGAATCCGACAAAGACGCAGTATTTTTGGCTGAACACAAGTCAGGCGAGGTAAAAAGTTGAGGACTTTATCTGCTTCGCGACTGCCTGACTGGAATGAAGAGTCCGTCGTTCGCAACCTGTGTGGCCTAGGTGTGCATTTGGACGGAGATCTATCAATAGCCGACCATGCAAACTACCTCCGCAGATCCAGTTTCTACCAGTTGCCCTAGATACAGGTCATACGGCGCAACCTGCCGTTCATCACTGCAGTGACCCTTGTACACTCATTCACGATGACGCGCTTGGACTGTTACAATTGTATCCTTGCTGGTCTGCCAAAGTCCGGTTTCCTTCTGTCTTTAACTGTGCAGCCAACAAACCTAAATATTCACATGTGACGGAATACATGCAAGATACGCTACAGTGGCTTCCTGCTGTGGAATAGCTTGCCTTCAAGACCATTACCCTTACAATTCCCTCAATTGTTGGCACCGCTCCGGCCTACATCACTGTTCCAGTCTTAAGTCACCTGGGTCTGCGATCGTTGCGCTTTTCGGCCCATGGAGATTTGCAGGTGCCACGCTGAGCACGCTCTTGCACTTGAACTAGAGCCTAACGTGCCTCCTCGTGGTTTGCACCAGTCTCCTGGAGCAGTTTTCCATTGCTCTTACGTACTGTTACCTTTGACTCTGTGCAGCATACCTTTGCTAACTGTTTTAAAATGGCAGACAATCAAAAGTAAAGCAGGTTTTTTAGGTACTTGAAAAGCTTCATAGTGATTGTCTTTATACATACATACATACATACACACATACAGTACACACATACACACATACACACATACACACGTACACACACACACACACATACATACATAGTACAATGTACAGTGTACACTGCTTCGTAGCTCGATTCACGTTGCGTGTCTTTATTTTTTATTTGATATAGAAAAGAACATTTAGAAGCTATAAAATAGCTTTTCATTTATTTTTCAGTGTGTCAGTCAGTCTGTTTTTCAGTCAGTCAGTCAGTCAGTCAGTCAGTCAGTCAGTCAGTCAGTCAGTCAGTCAGTCAGTCAGTCAGTCAGTCAGTCAGTCAGTCAGTCAGTCAGTCAGTCAGTCAGTCAGTCAGTCAGTCAGTCAGTCAGTCAGTCAGTCAGTCAGTCAGTCAGTCAGTCAGTCAGCCAATCAATAATTGGTCGGT
This sequence comes from Allolobophora icterica, assembly GCA_963556255.1. NCBI lineage: Eukaryota > Metazoa > Annelida > Clitellata > Crassiclitellata > Lumbricidae > Allolobophora > Allolobophora icterica. The sequence continues at coordinate 56,878,077 of OY744603.1, read as the reverse complement.
TGATCGATGGATTATTTTCTTGTAGCTATTGACATCTTCCTGGATCTGGTGGTAACGGCTGAGGCTCATTATCCGGACGTTCTAGGCGCTGCCTACGCCATCAACGGTTCGTTCCATTAGATAATAGACCACAAACAATGGCATTGTCACCATCGTCATCACCATCGTTGTCGTCATCATCTAACTTCATCATATTGTGCGTTTACATCATTCTTTATTACCTGTTTTTTTCTTAGTTGGGTCTACATCGTCGTCATCATTATCATCCTCATCATCGATGTCACCGTTATCACATCATCTGCGATGTTATCATCATCCCATCGTCAATATCACCTTTATTGTCGTCTGCATCGTTACTTTCTTACTAGCATCACCTTTATCTTCAGTATGATCATCAGCATTAGCATCAAAATTAACAACAACATTGTCACCTGAGTTATGCTATTACTGCTACAGTGTAATCACTTTCATCATCATCATCATCATCATCATCATCATCATCATCATCATCATCATCATCATCATCATCATCATCATCATCATCATCATCATCATCATCATCATCATCATCATCATCATCATCATCATCGTCATCATCATCATCATCATCAGCAGCATCATCATCATCATCATCATCATCATCAGGATTGTGGCTCCGTCATTATATTCAATATTATTGTGATGCTAGAGTATTTACCCGTCATATTATGACGGCAGTGTATATAGGCTTATATGTATCGTTGGTTAAAATGCTCTGATCGCCGTCGTCAAGACCGCAGTACTGACGTCACAAACGGTTTCTGTTTCACAATTGATTCCAGAGCGTTTATCGACAGGCACACGCTCTATGGATATTATATGTATACTAGTGTATTTTCCCGTCGTAATTATGACGGCAGTATATAGTGTTAGAGTATTAACCCGTCATATTATGACGTCATATTATACAGTAGGCCTATATGTGTCGTCAAGACCGCCGTCGTCAAGACGGCAGTACTGACGTCACAAACGGTTTCACAATAGAACAGAAGCCGTTTGTGACGTAGCGTCCTACGACGGACAAATTTACATATTATAAGGAAACTATATATATATATATATATATATATATATATATATATATATATATATATATATATATATATATATATATATATCGCTGTTCTGTTGGTAAATTTTAGCTCCAGCGATTTTTCCCCTCGCCTACAGCTTCGTAAAGCCTTTCTTGGCGGAGGAAACGCGAGCTAAGATCAGGGTCATGGGAAGTAAGTCAAAGGTCACACAAAGCATGAAAAGCTTTTGGAAAGTAATTAATTGTAACTAGTAACTTCTATAGCGACAGTGTCTAATGCACAATGCATCAATCAATGGCATACCATAAAAGGTCGCAACCAGGTCAATATCGAGAAGATCAGTCCACTAAGACAGAAGGCAATCTTTGTAGGATGTGCAATTTAAAAAGGTAAGTCTTAAAATTTGAATGAAATGACATAAAAACCGACAGATACAGAAAGAAAGTTTCAAAATCTAGGTTAAGCAACTGAAAAAGTAGCTCTTGTTCTAGGTATGATCAGAGAAATATAATCAGCATACATAATCGTTGAATAATGATGTCTGTGGGAGAAGGCCTATTGTGGTTGGCCAGATCAAAGTCGGGAATATCCAAATTTGAAAGAAATCCTTTGCTGAACTGGAAACCAACCAATACAAATATTTAAGCACAAAGCCTATGAGTTCATAATTTGACGTTGCAGTTATAGCTGCAACCAAAGAGCTCTCAATTCTTTGCAGCTTCAGAATATTCAACTTTTGTGATATCAACTAGAAGCTAGTTATATTGACCGAGAATAAAGCTTTGGTTAGAAATAACCTTAAAGACATGGAGATAATTATGATGTCTTATTCTGCGCATGTTACAAATATACATACATACATTCATTGATACATACATACAATGCTTTTTTCAGCCGGAACGGCGTTCCGGCCCCTTTTTCAGCTACTAAAAAATAATTTATTTATTTTAATAATAAAAACAATAATTTAGTTATTTTAATTTAATTTCAGTGTTGTGAACTGTTTTCAGTGTTTATTGAGACCCCTCCTAACCCTCAATCCCTTTTTCCTCGGGATTTTTGTCCTTCCGTAATTTTCAGTTTCGGAACCTATTGTTCAGTTCCGGAACTTTTTTCTCGAAAAAGCACTGCATATATACATGCATACATACATTTATACATACCCTTAACATAGTCGGTAAGAGACACAGTAGAATCATAAACAACGCATAAGTTACCAACAGCACCTCCTCAAAGACAGTCTCTAGCTGTAGGGAAAGCGTTGGAATTCCCTGTCCAGTTCATTTCGTTCTGTCAATTCTTTGATGTCATTGAAGGCTAAATCAGACATATCTCATTAAATTTAAAGGCCTCTGATTTCTCTGGGCTATCGAATTTCAACTTAGCTTCTCTCCGATTTTACTTGAAGCTACCACTAATTTAAGTTTTCAGCATTATGAAAACAGTGCTTAGAAATAATCATTAGATTAGAATATATGATATCAGATCAAATTAGATCGTAATCGTAATCGTAATCTCCAAACTTCTAAAGCGCCACTCGAAGGCCAAGCGCAGGACACCAGCCTATTCACGAGCGCTACGTCAGATCAGAGGGGGTTTCCAGAGAGTAGTCCAAAAGAGGTCCAAGTCCGATTTCCAGGGTACCAGATCAGTTTCCAGATAGTGGTCCAAAAGAGGTCCAAGTCCGATTTCCAGGAGGCCAAACCAAATCAAAGGGGGTTTCCAGAGAGTAGTCAGAAAGATGTCCAAGTCCGATTTCCAGGGTACCAGATCAGGAGGTTTCCAGAGAGTGGTCCAAAAGAGGTCCCAGTCCGATTTCATAATGCTGGTCATGTTTCAATACAACATTACAATTCAACTTCAAATATGTCATTATAAGATAATATTGTGTGGTCATACGAACGTCATTACAATTACATTAGAAATGATTAGATCAAACTAGATTAGATTGGCTTGGGTTTTAGATTTGGACAAATAATTGGAAATCCACCGCTTCTGGATGAACAATGTAAGCAATGTGCCGACCACGATTTCGGAAGCCAAGGTTAGAAGCCATAGTACAAGGCCAGACGCCACAAAGCCAATGTCGACGCTTTCAAATTCATCTTCAGTCTTATCGTCATTGGTATAAATATCAAATTTTTTAATATCTATGAAATCTGTAAGTGGCTTGGACATGTTCCACAGGTAACTACAAAGAGCAACTACTGAAAGACATAGATGCGGACCAGTTACCTGTTCACTGGGGCGGAACGGCTACGGATCCGGATGGAGATCCCTACTGTAGATCGAAGGCAAGAAATCGTCTATAGTTGTCACATTCTAGAAAATGCATGCACCACAGAAAGACAAACAAACCAAGAGGTATGGACACATACAAAGCGGCATAGAGACACACACAAAGATGGAAACATCGAAACAGATGCAAACAGGTGTCAGATAGGTATTGACTATTGAGGCATTGAAATGATAAAATCAAGCTCCGAAACTCATAAGGCAACTATTTTGTTATAGCGTTTCCAAAATTAAAGGGTGTTCCAATCTGAGGGATCATTGCTAGCTCGATTTAAAACTGAAAGGTCAACATAATGGGACACCGTAGCCGATTGACCTGTAACGCGAAGATTTTGGGTTCGAGTCTCACCCGATTGTGTTTCCGACCTACTATGCCTTCAAACCTCTAAAACCACTTAAAGTAACCAGCTATTCACCATCCAGTGCACACACTAAGCAGAATGTTGCATGACAAAGAAAAGAGAAACAAAGGACATGATGCATAGAAAGGTAAAGGTTAGTACGCTTTTTTAGATCTGCATGGGAGGAACAATTCCGGAAAAATACTACAGGAAGAATATGTTGGAAGAAAACAACGATTTGAGCAAATTCACTTCAGTGACGGTTCAAAAGGGATCAACTCTACAGCTCGACTTTCCAGTCACGGTCAAAAACTCATTGCTCAGGTATTCATTCGATATCCACTCAAATGGAAGGACGAATGGACACACAGACAGACAGGCTGATAAAGAAACGGATTAGCAGATACATTACTTTGGTATTCAAACCGCTTGCATTTAAGCTGCGATATTTATTTATTTACACTTAACCGATTGCAAGTGTACAATGTAAAACCCTGCGAATGTTTCTTCTATGTTGGTGGGTTCACTATCCTAAAGACAACGGCGAACAATTATGTATGTAAGTAAGTAAGTATATTATTTATTAAACCAGCTGCCAAATAGCACTCTGGTGAACAACGTCTGTTAAATAGATCTTGTAAGTAAATCAACAAACATACATCCGTATTTATATACATAGCATTAAACATATCAACTTACATAATAACCGTTGTACGTCTGTCTGTCTGTCCCGTAAACAAACACTATTGTGACGTCACTATACTGCCGCCTTGGCGACGGTTGTCTTGACGGTTGTCTTGACGACGGCTATAGGCCTATAATATGACGTTATTGTTATCACTGCAATAATAATTGTTTTTTATATGCCGTGATTTTTCACGGGTTTACAGCTAGTATATATATACATATGTATATATATATTTATTATATTACTATATAGCATACGTCCAGTTGGTTAGTAAGTATGCAGCATTCTGACAATAAAAGTTTTCCTCATGCTGTTGTCGGCTTGCGGTAAAGCCCTGTCATGGGATCCTAGGCTTTAAACCATAAATCATCGGCTTAACAGATGGAAGCAGCCTCTGCAAGACATAGCCTGGATTACCAGGAACTTCCGAAAACAGGGCAACATCAGCAAGGCGGCAGAGTTATTTGATTGTTGGATTATTACACGGGAGGTATCGCTGGTGGGTCAACTCAAATGGGTCCACTGGGTTCACTGTTAAATAGCCCAATTTGTTACATCACGGACTGGAGCCTTCTCCTTCTTGCTGACCAGCGTATCTCCACCATGCCAGTGCAGCTTATAACATTCTGGCCAAAGTGGTCGCGCGCATCACGTCGTGGAGTTTTGCGCCAGATAAATTATGAGCAGTTAGTATACGCAGGGCATGAATAGATTGCCTTGCCCGACAACATATTTGGTCAATGTGCTGATCCAATCTAAGGTTGTCCGAGAGGGTAACTCCCAGACCTTCATGCTGCTTACTCTGGCCACGCCCGGAACAACAGTTGGGTCACTCACACGCCCCGCCTGGCCCCAGTCCCTCTGACGATCATCTCCTGTGTCTTTGTTTTATTAAGTTTAAGGTTGCATGACACCAGCCCAATTTGTTACAGGGTCCAATTCAGCTGTTACGGTGTCACTATTTAAGGCGGGAATCATAAATAGCTGCCATCTGCATATTTTGGAACCTGTTTCCAGGTTGGATCGTCCTGAGCTTTGAGATAGAAATGGTAAAGCTAATTGGGCAAGTGCAAGAACCCTGAATAATGCTTGAATTTATCTTAACAGTTGGTGACATAATATTATGTGTATGTAGGCCCCATTACTTGTAGTCTCCCGGCTTTGTAGCCTATATGAATAAACTATCTTGCATATTTATAATACTGATATACAATTTCTACACTGTAGTCAAAGGCGTCACATTATGAGCATGGTCTACATTTCGTTTGCAAATAATCGTAAACTTTAACGTGCAATATTAGTTGCTATTCTTTTAATTACATTCCTGTGCTGTAATATGCAGTTGGAATTTCTACACTGATAACAATGACATTGCTTTCGGCGTCTATCGTCGAACATCGGCCGACCCGAAACAGAAGACATCCGATATGGAGGTCATCGTCCCAAGCGAAAGGGTCAACAGTCACGTGATACCAGAATCAGGAAGAATTCAGTGCGACATTCTTGGAACTTGTGAGTTACATCTGCTCACAAAATGTCGGTAATATGTTGATATTTGCATCTCGATTGTTCACACATGGCTCCTCGTTCACAGTCTTAAGCACGCTCCTAGTAAAGGTTCGCCAGGTACGGTAACGATCATCCGCCTAAGGAATATTAAGCCACCACTGAAAAGGATGTTTATGAAGTGTTTATAATGTCATTTTCTCGACCTCGGCCTTTGAACTTGCCCGATTGTGTTCAGTCGATGTGCTCATTTTAAATTACACCACTAAGAGACTTAATTGAGTAGAACTCTCGAAATATCCTTCATCCCTACAACACACATCATTTTTTTTATTATCGTGCGACTCAAAATAACTATACGTTAAAATTATTTCGAACTAGCTGGATTACCCGGCGTTGCCCGGGGTTATAAGTTTCACACCACCACCACCACCACCACCACCACCACCACCACCACCACCACCACCACCACCACCACCACCACCACCACCACCACCACCACCACCACCACCACCACCACCACCACCACCACCACCACCACCACCACCACCACCACCACCACCACCACCACCACCACCACCACCACCACCACCACCACCACCACCACCACCACCACCACCAACAACAACAACAACAACAACAACAACAACAACAACAACAACAACAACAACAACAACAACGACTGCTTGGCAATCTTGGCAGTCGCCCTCTGGCGGCGACTGCTTGGCAGTCTTGGAGGCCCTTGTGGCGTCTGGCGACCTGTGGCGGAGACTGCTTCGAAAGTCTTGTAGACGCCTTCTGGCATCTAGCGACCTCTGCCGTGGAGTGACTGCTTCGCAGTCGCCCTCTGGCGGCGACTGCTTCGCAGTCTTGGATGCCCTTGTGGCGTCTGGCGACGTCTGGCGGAGACTGCTTCGCAGTCTTGTAGACGCCTTCTGGCGTCTAGCGACCTCTGCCGTGGAGTGACTGCTTCGCAGTCGACCTCTGGCGGCGACTGCTTCACAGTCTTGGAGGCCCTTGTGGCGTCTGGCGACCTCTGGCGGAGACTGCTTCGCAGTCTTGTAAACGCCTTCTGGCGTCTAGCGACCTCTGCCGTGGAGTGACTGCTTTGCAGTCGCCCTCTGGCGGCGACTGCTTCGCAGTCTTGGAGGCCCTTGTGGCGTGTGGCGACCTGTGGGGGAGACTGCTTCGCAGTCTTGTAGACGCCTTCTGGCGTACAGCGGAGACTGCTTCGCAGTCTTGTATACGCCTTCTGGCGTCTAGCGACTTCTGCCGTGAAGTGACTGCTTCGCAGTCGCCCTCTGGCGGCGACTGCTTCGCAGTCTTGGAGGCCCTTGTGGCGTCTGGCGACCTGTGGAGGAGACTGCTTCGCAGTCTCCCGTGGACTGACTACTTCGCAGTCGAAGAGGGTGAACCGGGCGTTGGCGTGTTAAAGAAAACGCCAGAAATCTAGCCCTCACTGCCGGTCTGTAGCCGGCCTCGCCCTTAGTAGAGCAGACTGGTTGTTTGATATACTGTAAATAATTTAGATCTTTGTCTTTGAACATACATTGTGTTAAAATTTTGCTGTAAAACGATGAATATACTTCGAATCGATCGTCATTATATTTTGTGCGAAAGTAAACAACTTACGCGCATTATTAGTGACGTTGGGGAATACCGGCGCCATAAATAGAACCGCGGTGTCGTTAAGCGGATTATTAATGACGTTGCGGAATACCGGCGCCATAAATAGAACCGCTTGGCAGTGGAATAGGCGAGCTTGCGCGTTATGGACGGTCGGGTGGGTAGCGTTTTGGGGCATTTTCACCATGGTAGGGTTGAAAACGGAGGACGCGAACCCCTCCACTGGGTGTCCGAAGCCGAGGCCGACACATTAGTGAAGGTTTCGAGTGAAAAGGTGCAAAATTGTAGAAGTTAAGCCCGGTCAAACAGACAGACAGACAGACAGACACACACACACACAGACACACAGAAAGCTGGCTTTATTTATATAGATGTCTTTAATGATTTTTCCGTTTGTGTTACCAGATGCTGTTACTAATTTATGGATTTACTTTGTGTTCGCTAGATGTCGTTCGCTTTGAAAACAGCTACAGCTGGATAAACTCCAAGAAGCTTTACTACTTGATCGAGGTTATTGAACCAGACGCTGGAAAGGAACTAAATCGTGTAGACTCGACATACCTCTAGCAAAAGAAACTTATTTTTAAATCGAAAGACAAGTTTAAACTTGAAACGACATTGATCAAACTTTTAAATTCAATTACGTCATTCAAAAACATTTTAAGCTTCGCTTCCTGACTATAGAACTTACGACAATCCCAATGAAATCTTATTTACTCTGATGAAATAGCTTGACAACAATCTTTATATAACATAGTCAAGTGATAATACCTCGGAGTTTTTGATGGTTTGCGGTCTCGCTTTCTTTGGAATTATAATAAATAATTTATATAGGTCTAAATGAGGATGGAATGGGAAAGAGTCCCAACAACTCGTTTTAGAAACCTGGGCAGGATGGGATACACATAGTATGTTCATCAGCGAGGACGTATTTATTTAACCGCCTCTATCAACATCAACTACAGTTCTATCAATAATAATTATGAAGAACAATTCTATCAACATACACAACTAAATTAAAAGGCTTAAAAATTTGCTCATTCATCGACATGAATATAATTTTAAAACTATAGCCTCGTTAATACCTTGAAGCGTTACAAAGAGAGAAAACAAGGCAAAATTCTGCCTTAAGCTAGCGAAGTCAAAGGCCGATGGATAGGCCTATAGGTAATAAGGAGGACCTGTACATGAGCGAAAATAGACCCAAACACCACGATGAAAACTGCAATCCAGACAGTACAGACCACACTGGACTGTTGGACTGAAGGTTCTGAAAGACGAGATGTTGTTGGTCATCCACGAATTGAAAAACAACAAATCTAAAGATGCTCAAATATCTAAGCTTATGTGAAAGGGCAATGGTAGGATTAACCAGGCTGTGGCAAGCTGTATACACACCTTCTTGCAGACCATCATGATCCCACTCAAAATGAAGCCAAATGCCATGGCTTGCGAGGACCACCTTACTGTTGACTCACAAACTCAAAGATCATGATATAATTTCCAACAAAAAAGAATGCAGGCAAATGCAGAATCAATGAATTACTTAGATGACGATTAATTTGGATTCAGAAATGGCAGATTACAAATGATGCTATTGCAGCCTTAATAATGCTTACAGAGGGGAGTTGTCAACACGGCCAGGATGTGCGCATATGTTTTGCATACATTCATAAGGAGTCGGCAGCCTTCAATTACCCTCAAGACGTCTTTCCTAAGCTGTTAGAGGCAAAGATCAAAGCCGGTGTCTTCGTAGGACCACAGATAAAGAAGATCCTGAAGTGAAAAGAATTCCCCAAGAAGCGGCTTTGAACAGCTATGTCGCTGTGGTTAGGGGCTTCCTGGGCAATTACAAGGCCTAAAACTATGTTGAGATGGTTGAGACTCTGGTGAAGAACTACGGTAGGCCCCTATAATGGGCTGCAGGATGTCCCTCAAATTGCATATTCTTGATGCTCATCTTGATAAGTTCAAGGAGAACATGGGAGTGTACTAAGAGGAACAAGGCGAGCGCTTCCACCAGGATATATACTGGACTTTGAAAGTCGATACCAAGGACAGTATTACAAGAACATGATGGGAGACTACATTATGGGATGATTTGTGGAAGGAATTCACAGTATAATCGTAAATATCGACAAACTCCTCACTTCTAAATCTTTTGTGGTCAGTTTTGTAAAACTGTAGTGTAAATAAATTTATGTGAACGAAAAGATGCAAATTCGCCCGTTTTTTTATTGTGACTAAGTAGATTTTAAAATATTATTGTCCTGGTCACAAAAGCAGTCTGAAGGGAATAACCGCCACTTTCTATTCGTTTGAGGCATAGGTAAATATTGTTCTTATGGATTGTTCTTTGTAACAAAAGGCAATATAGTTACTAAAATGCAACCATTACACAAACTATCGAAAATATCTAATAAAAATTCTCCATTTCGTCAATATCTTTCCGAGTGATTTATCCTTCTGTAAAACGGAAGGTAGTTAAAACACCGTCCACAGATAAGCCAACCTTTGCAACAGTTACTATCTCATTCCTTTCGCTGTTATAGTGCATTCCGTCCCAGTAAGTGAATTTGTCCTGATCCAACTGCGGAGTAGTAAAATCCATGAGATTGAATTCAGAATCTAAAAGCTCCATTCTGCTGAACCGTTCGGCAATCAATATGCGTCCATACCTATCTGCATTACAAACACTTTTATATGCGTCAATTGACGAATGGTATTGGCGTAGAATATTGCCATCCATATCAACCTCCGTTAATTTTATTTTACTTTGGTCGTTGTTTGAAACAAAGACAATGTTTCCATTTGATTTTGGAATTATTTGGTAGAATCTCGACATGTCTGAGGACAATCTCATTTCATGTTGCAAGGAACCAGTCGCGGTATATATGCTTATTACGGATTGTTTACCTTCGTATCTTGAAAGGATTAAGTTACCGTCAGTATTTACAGATAAATTAACATTTATATTTGGCTCTGGCATATCACTGAAAAATGGTGATACAGTGAACTGGTGTTCATCTTCTTCGGTAGTGCGTATGACTGAAATGTTATCACTTTTTGCGCAGTCCAAGATATACAAACAGTTTGCCACGCTGCAAGCTGCTATGCGAAATGTATACATTTCTGGTAGTAGGATGATGTCTTCCACCTTTGTCATATTGTTGCGGTTGTAAACAATAAACGCATAATAGGGATGAGCCTTTAGTTTGCAGAGAATAAACATTTGATCCTTCATTGTAATCACTTGGCGGTAGCAAATCGTCTCGGGGGGCATGAAGATCGGAGACTGGTGCAAAATTTCCATATGAACCGTCCTCATAGCTGAAAATTATTACTCACAGAATGATCAAATCATACATTCATTTATATGTGAATAAAATTGACTATTATAAATTCTACTTAAAGTGTGAAGTAGAAATTAAAAAAAATGAAAAAATTAATTAAAAATCCGGGACGCTAGCACGGAATTTGTGTGCACCCTGTGGCAGTGTAGGTTTCTGCGTAGAACAAAACATACAGTAGGGCCTAAGTAGGCTACATAATAAGGAAATGCATTACCGGTGCTGTTCCAAATCACGTTGAGCAACAACAGTGCAGTGCACGGTGGCCGACTGGTTCGAGCGGTTGACCTGTAACGCCGAGAGTACGGGTTCAACCCTCGTCCGCGGTGGTTTAACTGTGTAGGGACCTTGAGCAAGTTCCTCGCGCACAATTGCTCTGCAATGTAATTGCTTCTGCGCCGCCAAAGGCGTGTGCACTTCTGAGCTTGGGGCCACCTTAGGAAGAAGGGCGATATCAAAGGCAGTTGTATAAAGATCATTCTGCAGAAACTTGATGCCGCACTGCATTAATTGCATACAAAAAAGACCGTCATATGTAGTGGCGAACTAAGTTCTAATAGTTGAAAATGACGATGTGGTGTTAATGGCGGTGATGGTGGTGTTAATGGTGGTGATGGTGGTGTTAATGGTGGTGATGGTGGTGCTCGTCTTGGTGGTGATGGAGTCAGCGGCTATGAAACGATAAGAATTAACTGCAGGTCAAATGTTAAATCTTCTAAAGTAACTTAGGTCTAAACAGGCCCGGCCCTATGGTGTGCGGGGCCCAAGGCAGCAAGCGATGAGCGGGGCCTCAAGCAAAATATGGCATTGCGGAGTTGATTTCCTGCCAATACAGTATTCGTAATAATCTATGTACTAAAATAATGCAAAATCCAAATTAAATGGGTTAATGAACGCAAAATGCAAAGCGCAGGCTCTTAATACTAGCATTCTACTATGAAAGCAATAATTATGTTTTATTTAATTATATGAATAGTGCCTATCTGACAACTGAAAAAGGATGTTAATAATAATATTAAAATATTTTAGCATCCTTCTGATTGTAAGTTTGTTAGTCACTATAGACAATAACGTGGGTTCTATCTTTCAAGAATGTTTTTATTTACAAGGGAATCTTGCGAGCTTTGATGGTTGCAAAATCCGCAATGATTTCACTATAGTCCAGATAGTTAGCAACATCATTCTCAATTGACAAGATAGCGAAGTTAGTGAGCCGTTCTTGAAGCATCATCGTTGATCGCATGTAGGTTTTGCAAAATGTTAGCTTTGAAAAGCTTCTTTCTCCAGAAGCAACAGTGACAGGAACAGTCAGAAGTATACGTACGTATACAAAGTGCAATATGCGTGTTAAGAAAGTCACTAGGTTATATAGGCCTATCGCTTGTTTATGGTAAGAAATTGCAAAATCTTAACAGGATCGTTGTAGGTCGCTGCAGGAATCATAGAACTCAATCATTGCAACTCCTCAGCAATCATGAAACCAGTTACCGTATCATAACTCATTTTAGTTCAACAATTATAATATCTACCGTATTCTATAATAGACGCCGGGGCGACTATTGGATGGAGCACAACCCTTATTAATTCTATACATGTACAAGCAGCACAACAGTAGCTGTTACTCCTTTTATCTGCAGGCTCGCTTATTCCTAAATCACCCTTAAAACCCTATCACAGGCACGCGGCAAATTAACTAAAAGTATTGTTGCTAAACGACATAGACGTTGTCAGCGCTCAATATCAAAACAGTAAAACAAATTATAGCCAGCAGTGCGGGGCCTCTGAAAGCGCGGGGCCCGAGGCGGTTTCCTCGTTCGCCTTGCCCTAGGGCCGGGCCTGGGTCTAAATATGTTTGGAAATTCAGACTCTTTTCCTCCCCCTTGCAAATTCAGCCTTCTACAAAACACTTTGCGTCAGTGTCAGTCGGAAGATCAGGCATCAGGGCAGTGGCCTGGCCACCCGCCATGATATGACGAGGCTGAAAAGTAAAATCGCTAACAGTTCAAACTTATAAGCTGAAGAATTACGTATTGACTTTGCTTCTATAGTTTCAGGTATTCGTTAATCGTATGCATGAAATAAAACTATTTAATTTATTTAGTGAACTAACCAGCGTCTAGAGTTCTCTGAAGTTCATTTCGAAAGAAGTTGGTCGCAAGGATGCTGCTCCATTGCGAACAGACAGTTCTAAGTCGGTTTATCACAAGATCAGCTTTTTCTTTCCACACACTTTTGGCCAGCTTCATACTCTTCACTTCCATAGCTACGGCTTTAACTAGGATACACTCAATTAGCTCCGTCGGTAGATCTTGCAGCTAGATGTGAAAAGATACCAGACCAATCAATCAATCAATATTCGTTTATTGCAAAAATTCCTGTCGACACAAACGCGACAGGATTACACAGTCTTTAAAAAAGAGACATTAATTGCAAATGAAAATAAATCAGATAACAGTCAATTAGAGAGTTTAAACAGATGGGGTTTTAAATAAGGTAGGCTATAGGGCCTACATATAAAAGACCGGTTTACGTAATTTGGAATAATGCAACGAAGTGGAATGACCATTTAAAAATAGAGCGGTGAAAACCACAGCAATTCAAACAGATGGTCTTTAAGAATCGACCTACGTTGACAGGTTAAGATCACTCAAAGCATGAGGACGAAATGGACGCAGCATCACAGGACTTCCTTCTTATTTCTCAGTTGAAGTTGGTTCAGTGGCGTATCCAGATGTTTGCTAGAGAGGGCCTACTAAGTAAGGATGTTCCTACACATATCGGCTTTGCCTTGCTTGATTGGTATTAGTACACGATATACTAGGTTCCTCTTTTGCTGACCACCTATTATTAGTCATCAAGATTCGCTCCAATTGTTTACTTTATATACCAGCTTTAATCAGATTCCTCCAAAGATTGCATTGCTCAGTGAGAAAATAGCTAAACAGATGTCGATCAGTATGCTGAAAACCGCGATCGCAACGTCACCTGACGAATGCAAGATAAACTAAGAAAAGGAACCTAAGAGAGCTAAACTAACACGATCACTAAGACCTCTGTAGGGTGTAGACTCAACCCTATCTTGAAATATCACGCATTGTTTTACAATTCTTTGTCTAAAGTCTGACTACTTTCAAGTGCCAATGAAACTATTTTAGTACAGGAAAAAAGCAGAAAGTGTCGGTCTTCAATCCACACTCTCAAAGCAATTCACAAACTTTGATCCAAAAAGATTTGTGACTTGCATTTGATTGTAATGTAGCCTACCGTTGTGTCACTCGATGACGAGAGTCTTGCACGTTTGGCATTGTTTTCTTGACATCGGAATACTGCTACAAGAGAAATAATTGCAATTATTTCTAAATTCAACTCCCTGCCTCTAAATATATATACTTGGTTAGTATTCTGAGGCTAATATGACCATTCACAGATTAGGTCTCATGTGCTTGCGTGTACGCTAGGTCACTGAAAATAGATAAAGGGAAAAGTGTGCTAGGAATTAGTTGCCTAGTATTGATGAACTTTACCAATTGTTCCTATTAAAATTCATTTGTTGACATCGAAACAGCAAGCGTAGGCCTATATTTACATTGTAAAGCGTACTATTAAAGCTTCATTCAGTAAACTTACAGTCTAAGCCTTCTTTCGTTCGCTCGTCATTCCTGGATTCAGGTGATGTTCGTTTCTTCGACATGGCTTAGAAGAAACACAAACGTCACTTCTTGCCACAGTCAACATTAATATTGGAAAAAAACAATAGATTTTAGGTTAATGCCGAACAATCGAACGTGAAAAGCATACTCATATTCGATTGCAAAAGTAAGCAATCAAAGCCATGAACGAAGCTTTTACGTGAATGACGTCTTGAAACTATGACGTCATACAATGGATCTGTTGGTTCTGCTCATGCAGTCGCTTAAACTTACATCATTATTTTGTTCTCAACGTTAAGACTCACTTTTCAAAATTGCTCCGTAGACCTCCTCTCATCCGAATGCTTTAATCTGTTAGTTTTCTTATGTCATCAGTTGATGCCCTGTGGCCTATGCATTCTTGAATCTTGGACACAGGCGCGATAGAAGTTGCAAACTAATGATTATACCATAACATAGCGCTTTTCAAGTAGTTCAGTAGAGTTGCGAGTCTGGGTAACAACTTGCCTCATATTTTTAAAATCCATTTGTTGCCGTCTTAAATAAATAATAGCCTATTTGATCAGCTGTTTTAACAATAATATCACAGTAAGATCAGCTGACGTTTATATTTACTCACATTTGGCTCAGTTACCATAAATGAAAAATGCAGATCACCAGTCAGCAATGAAATTGTTCCTGCGGAGGACGTGAGAAAATGCTATTGCGCGAATGACATAAACTCCCAGTAGTTATCAACAATTACATTGCACATCATCGTAAAGCTGTCACTACCATAAAAAAACAATTAAGAGAAAATAAGATGTCAGCACATACAGACAAGCTGACTAAAGATTAACCATGCCTAGTAACCAAGAAGTAGCTATAACCTAAAAGTGTAGCGGCACTGAGGAGTTAATGTATAAGTTTAACAGAAAGCCTCAGAAGGGCATCAACAACGATGCAGTAAATAGTAAAGTATACCTGTTTTATTCGGATTGTTAGAGCTTATAAGCTTATAAGCTGTCTTCAGAATAGAGCAGTAAGTCAATGAGCGAGGTAGACGTTGGAGATCAAGATAACAATTTCAGAGTTGAGGAGAGAAGCCCATACTATCAGTAGGGGGCCTACCAAAAAGACCTCAACGACTTATTCAGAGATCTTGGTCTCACCAAATCCAATGCAGAGCTTTTGATGTCTAGGCTCAAGCAGTGGAACTCGTTGGATGAAACTTGCAAGTCGCTGATCAGAGGAAGCGTCACCAAACATTTTCAGCTTCTTCACCAGTCAAGATGGTCTCTTCGAGGCAAATGAAGAGACGAATACTTGTTCCCGTTTTGGAGCAGCACGGCTTTGAGGCTTCTATAGATGAACTGTCAGTGAAGAGACGCCACTCGTTTGGGTTACAGTCGAGTCGACTGTAACCCAAACGAGTGGCGTCTCTTCACTGACAGTTCATCTAGAAGCCTCAAAGCCGTGCTGCTCCAAAACGGGAACAAGTATTCGTCTCTTCATCTTGCTCACTGCACGCACCTCAAAGAGGATTACAACAGCTTCAGTACCTTGCTAGACGCCTTGAAGTATGAGACGGCTGGGATGTCATCGAAGACTTCAAAATGGTAGCATTCCTGATGGGTCTCCAAGGCGGTTTAACCAAGTTTCCCTGCTAGCTATGCCTTTGGACAGCAGGGACAACAAGTTCATTACCACGGGAGGGACTGGCCACAGCAGACCGAGTTCTCCGTGGGGACGAACAGCGTCATGTGGTAGCCACTGCTGGACCCATCAGCACGATGCCACCGTTCCACGTCAAATGGGACCTTCTGAAACAATTTGTTGCAGACATACATAAAAGCAAAATATATGCATACATATACATATAAACAAACATGCATGCCCGCCTGCTTCTTATGCCTACATACACACACAAATCGGAGGCTTGGCCCTTCCCCCCCCTCTGTCTCGTCATCTGGTATCCGGATTTTGGTCTTCACGTGATGTGTTTTGGCGCAGTTTTGACTTGATGCAACGATAGTGAATACGCTGGTGCCATGCGCGTATCGCTTGAGTAGCGCTTTAAAGATTTCCGAGCTTACAAAACTTTCTTCATTAGTTAAACATTATTTAAAAATCGATGTACTAAAAATACTTACATGTTTGTACGCCTTTATGAGCGAGACTAGAGGTGCTATATTCAGCAAAACACACAGAGAGTGTTGGAGAACGTAGAGATAAAAAGCACCACATCCAGACAGACAGAAACAGTGGTTCGCACACTTCAGCGCACTCCATTAGTTAAACATTAGAAAGATGCAATATAGATTATGAGGTCACACAAACAAGCACGAGGATAGACAGACAAGGACATAGACAGGGGCATACATGCAGCAGGATAAGAAATGATGTCTTAGTTGAGTTAGTGATAGATTACTATGACTTCTTGACATCAGATCTCTGAGATCGATAGATAGCCGCAGAGATTGAATGATACCACGCAGATAAAAGGAAAGATAAGTAGATGTAGACAGAGAGAGACACATACAGACACGGGAGGGCAAAGAAAGCGACACATACCGGCTTCAACTTTAAAGTTATTAAATATACTGTAGCCTTATCAGGTACGCTTTCATGTCTAACCCCCCCCCCTCGTCGTCATCCGACGTAACTGCCATTAATAAGAACCTAAATGAAGCGATCGAAGTCTGCCGAGGTAAGAATAATGTACGGTCGAAAATCGGAAGATCTTCGACTGATTTAAATAGCCAAAGCTACCGTTTATTAGCGACCACAGCTTTCGTCAATGAGTTTATGGACAAAATGGACAAGCCTTTGGAACTGAAGCCTTCGAAGAAAGAAATTCTCGATAAAGTGAGTCAAATGATTTGAATGTATTTTAAATGAAGCTGGAGTATTAATTAATGGCCGACATGTATCTGGGCTTTCATAAAGCGCATTTTAGGAAGCCTTAAAACGCTGTCTTCAACTGATAGGTTCCTCTCCTCAAAATGTACAACTGAAATTGTTTTTTACTACAAATTGTCTCGGACAGTTGAAATCCACAATCATCGTCGTCGCTTTCGTTCATAATCATCATCATTGGCGCCATCCCTCACCCAACCAACTTGGTGGAAACGTCGGCGTCAGTGTCACTATTATCATTTGTCGTCGTCGTCGTCATCATCGTCATCTTCTACAAATTCTACATCTTCCTCTTTTTTCTTTTCATCGTTATCACATTGTTCTTGTTCTTAACCATCTTGACCTAATTGTTTCATCTTATCTTCAACGTCGTCGTGGTTTTTTCAACTGAAAGTAATTGTTACCGTAATCGTCTCACGTCACACGTTGTGAAACTGATGGACTTCTGTGACGATGCATAGGCAACTCTTGTTGCACTTCTTTCGATCGATGGTTGAGTGAAATAATTACAACTGAAAAGCTCTCAATTAATTGTTTTACTGTATTCGAAAACTAAAACGTGTTCTGTTGAAACTGCAGTTCAAACTGAAAGTTAAAGACATCACAAAGCCGGAACATGACGATTTCTACCTCGTAAAATGGCTCCAAGGTAAGCAAGACGCAACAACAGTTCTTCTCTATATCCATGCTGCGTCATGTTCTTCATCGTCCAGAGTTTGAAGATCATTCTGTTCCATCGCGGTTTTGTGTTACCGGGTGGAGGGCGCCTCAGAGCAGTACGGTATTCTTGAAGAAAGACGACTATATGAACTAGTGTCATATTTCTACGAAGATATCTAGCTTTACCTTTGCAGTGCAATATATGTGCCTCTGACTACTTATATTGCATCATCTAGTTTTAGCATTTAAGAGTATCAGAAAACCCTTAATACTGAGAGGCACACATTGTCTGACAATTACATACACGTAATCGATGTGACCTAATGTCAGACATTTTTGGCTTTTTGTCTTTGTAATTACCTGACTTAAGGTCGTAGGTAGCGTTCCTGCGAATCAGTTGCTTCTAGCTTACCCTAATCGCACAATAGTGTCTCGTCTTAATCAACAGTTGTAAGGTCACACTGACGAGATGATGGCGTGTTTTTTCTTTTAACAGCTCGAAAATGGGATGTAGATAAGGCTGAAAAGATGTTTCGAGCTGTAAGTCCACATCCTTTACGACTATGATACTGCGAATAAATATAGAAAAGAAACAAGTAAATGAATTATTAATCAAATAACTAAATACAGTGAATAGTTATGTTTTGAACACGTCTAAATAAGTTATTTAAAAGCAAAAAATGATTTTGTTTGATTCCAAAAATCAGAGACGAGTCAGGAACTTGCGCTTTTCCATTATTTGTTCCTTCTTCATAAATAAATAAATAGATAAATAAATAAATAATAAATAAGTTATTACGTAATTCGAACTTTGTCAATCAAATCTGACAGTTGTCGTTCATAATTTATGTAATAACTTTTTATAGCGTCTATAGGAATGCACAAATGATGAGCAATCTAATGATCTTTTGTCTTGGATTGTCAAATCAGGATCAGGAGTGGCGGAAGGAAATGGACATGGACAGCATTCTGACGTCATACGAACCACCGGAAGTGTTGACCAAGTACTATTCGTGTGGCGTCCCAGGACATTCGAAGGAAGGATATCCCATTTTTATTGAGAAACTCTCCACAGTCGATCAGAGAGGTGCAAAATCTATTTCCAAATGGTCTAAATTATTGGCGACCTTAAACCGCTAATCTTACGGTTAGAATCCCGTTTGACGCCTTATGCTGTCCAAACGGTGAACTAGTAAGTACTACGTAGTGAATGTTATCGTTATACAATTCATCCGAAGATCCCTTTAAACGGTGACTCTTTAATTCATGCGATCATGCAACACCTGTAGGCCTAAAATTATGCTAGTTTGACAAATGCGCAGATGTTTCGTAGTCTAATTCGGTAATTCTTTTCTTTATCAGTTGGATAATAAGTTAGTGAATAATGCTGCTTCAAGTAAGTATTCTATACCTTCAAAGCCCTGACTATATTTCAGGTCATTTCTCGTTAATGTTACAGGTAATGTTCCTATTATACGACAATGCATGCATGTATAAATACATGTGCATACGTACACATACACATGCACATAAGTAAATATGATCTAGCAGATAAATGAACCCAGAAGACTCGACAGTTCATTTAGATGACAACCTTTTTTTTATCAGATATAGCCAATTCGTGGGGACTATATCACTATAAAAAACGCGCGGTTATAGGCGCATTATTTAACAAACAGCTATTATCAAACAATGCTTATTGATAGCGTCCTTCTAATGGTGCAAAACAAACAGGTTGCCAAAATAAGTTTAGCGTTGTGGTTTAATTTCGCTTGAACACGGTTTAACTTAAGAGTTTAAACGATCATGGTATTTAGTGGGGAGCTAGCCGTGCGATCCCCATTGTTGTGTCACGTCTTCCTATCTACGTCCGGTCTCTTTTGGACCCAATGGTCTTTAAAATTATAATCAATATGCACATATGAAAATTTTAATTCAGAACATGGCATTACTACGTCATGTTATCCCATTGTTATCCGATTACCCCATGACAAACGATAATTGCTACCATGGTGACGGTTGGATAGCAAGACGTCAGTAATCTTCATTTGAAGTAATGATGTAACACAATGAATTAAACTTAAACTGTGCGTTTTGATTACAATTAAGCGTTTGCGTTGGGGTAAAGAGATCGACCGAGAACAGGAAGCAGTGGCACCACACCGTGGATACGGGGGTTACGCTCATTTGAGTTCGCTTCTAAACAGAAAGGGTGCAAGACCGGCTCAACTGTTAGAAATACCCCCCACACTAATCACCACCGAAACAGACACAAAATGGGAGATAGGAACCCATGCATGCATTTCTATAGCGCCTCTCAAATCGTTAGCGTAACTGGTGTCAGAGGATCAATAGAAGAACAGCCTCTTAAACTAGCCTGAGAGACAACTATGGGTATGAAGTGTTAGCGACTTCATTTTCTTAGGCTCGGCATATGAGGGCGGGTGGCCAGTCCTCTCCCTAACCGTCTCGTCTTGCCACCGACAGTGTACGGTCAGTGTACTCATTAAAGCTGAGTTTACTAGAGGGTGCAGATGAAGAAGATATCTCGAACAAACTTTTCTGCCCTGGCGGGGATTTGAACTTCCGATCTCTCGGGTGGCAGTCAAGAGCGCTTACCACTAGACTATTGCGTCCAGCAAAGGAACGATATGTCTCTAGATGAATTTGAAGCTGACTTCGGTCTATAACGACTAAAGTACCAAGTGCATGTTTTGTTTTATTTGGTTGTCTACTCGATAGGTTTCTACAACAGCGTTACAAAGAAGGAATCCGTGCGGTACCAGATTTACTTAATCGAGCGGTTGTACAAGGTCACCTGCTCAGAACTCAGTAAAAAGGTCAAGGTCATGCTCTGTGCACATAGACGTGTTTGAGAGGAAGCTTGATGCTGACGATGATAATGACGAAGACGACATTGACGAAGACGATAACGACGACGTTCACAATAACAGTGGCACTAACAATAACAACAACAACGACAGTATTGACAACAACAATAGCAATTATAATAATTATAATTATGCAATATTAACATAATATTGCAAAATAATAATAGTGATATTGTTATCGTAATCATGACTTCGCAATTTCTGTAGCGGCAAAAACGCTTAGACGCAGAAACCAGCTTATTCACACGCGCCTAGTCAAAACAAAATCGGTAGGCAGGTAAGATCAGAATCAGTTGCAGGTCAAGACCCAAGGGGCAGGCAGGCACAGTCAGAGGGCTACGGTGGATGGTGTTTAGAATAGGTACGGCGAGAGAGGTAAGGGAAGAGGATGAATCAGGATAGGATTTGCGGAAAAGGAGCGTCTTCAGTTTTCAGTAGAAGACCATGTGGAGAGACTGAAAGAGTCGCCTTTTTGTTGATTTCGTCGAAGGGTACAGATAACTACCGTAATCTGGCGATCACTCCATATCTTGCAAATACGGTAATAGTTTTCTCCTCTGGATTTATTCTTTTCACTGTTTCACTACGGTTTACAAAATAACAATGCTTATTAATTTAGTTATCAATAATGCTATTTAAACCTCAGGGAAACTAGATGTGATACCATGCCTGGCATACATTCAGTGCATACCCTGCGTGTTAGCATTGAATCCATTTAGAACAGTTGGTTTCTTTCTTCTGTGTAGTTTGGCAAACGTATCGATCAAGTAGTTTACATAGTTGACCTCGAAGGATTTGGTCTGAAACATCTCTGGAAACCAGGTATGGCTCACAATTCCACTGCGATGTACACTGCACTCGGTACTACCATCTACATAGTTTCCTGTACACAATTATATGTGCACTGCCCTGTGCACTGGTCAGCATGCAATACAATAATACAACACAACTGTATTTCGATATTGCCCTCCTTCCAAAGTTCAGAAGTGCACACGACCATACGACAGAACATCGATGTTCCAACCTGCGACCCTCTGGCTACACGGCACAAAACATACCACTACACTGCCGCGTCCCCCCCCCCATACACTGACTGTAATCTCATTTAAATACTGGTTTATACGCTGGTCTCTATTTTACGCTCATCTGTACACACCGATCTGTACACTGCCATGTTTACAAATCTGTACGCAATGGTCTGTTTTCTCCTATATGCACTATCCCTTGCACAGATCTCTGTATAATTATATGTGCACTGCCTTGCACAACAATCTTGCATGCACTCATCAGTAAAGCAGACATGAGGACTGATATTTTGATTGATTAATTGCCTGATTGATTGATCTGTATATTATAATCCGTACACTGATCTGTAGGCCATTCTCATCTCTACTTTGTTCTGTACTCTCCTAAACACGGTTATGCATGAACTTACCTATATTGGGGGTCTTTACTCTTGTCCATACTCAGCTTTGTACATACTAATCGGTTCCATGTCTTGTGCAAACTGATCTGTACACTGTAGTGTACACTGTCTGATAAATCGATTCATGCTGCATGCTTTTATTTCTTTTAACTCGATGTAGGAAAGAACCCTCACGAACAATAGAAAACCCAGGGTCAACTGTCAGTCTCCCAGTAAGTAAGCAAGTCAGTCAGTCAGTCGACCAAACGGTTAGTGAGTGAATAAGCAATGCCAGAAACATTTACGGGTGGAACTCTCGATTGATTGCTCGCTAAACAAATTTATTGATGACGATGTCTAATCAATTTTCGGATCGATTGTTTGATTGACTAATCGATTGGTTTAAGTGATCGACATATTTTTTTTATAGCTACTGACATCTATGTGGAGTCGTCGGCTATGGTTGAGGAGCATTACCCGGAAGTTCTACGCTCTGCCTACGTCATCAACGGTTCGTACCATTAGATTCGCGCCCACCATCGTTGGAATTGTCACCATCGTCGTCGTCATCATCTTCGTTGTCATTGTGTTTGTAACCATCGCCACCTTCAACTTCATCATCTTCTTCGTCTCCATCATCTACTAATTCTAAATCATCGTCATCCTTGTTTTCATCATCGTCATCATTTTCGTCATCGTCTTCGTCGCCTGCATAATTATCATTATTCATTGGTAGCATCGATGTTGCCGACATCACCTCGTCAGCGATATCATCGACATCAACATCATCATAGTCGTCTTTACTTCTCACTGATATCACCATCATCTTACATGTCATCATCAACATTAGCAACCACATAGTCATCTTCGTTATCGTCAGTTGTATTACTAGCATAACGATAAACACTTTCGTCATAATCAGAGCAGTTTTAGTCTTTCATATCCTTGATTTTATTGCGATATTCATCGCGGTTCTGTTGGTGAATCTTAGCTCCAGCGATTTTCCCCATCGCCTACAGTTTAATAAAGCCTTTCTTGGGAGAGGACACGCGAAATAAGATCAAGGTCATGGGAGGTAAGTCAAAGGTCATGGGAAGTATGTCAGGTTCTCGAAAAGTGGGTAATTGTAAATGTAACTAGTAACTTCCATCGAGTACCCACTCTAATACGCAAGGCATTAACCGATGGCTCATCAAAACCAAGCCATAGCCAGGTCAATATCCAGAAGATCAGTCCTCTTAAACAAAAAGGCAGTCTGTTGTGGATAAGCAATTTGAAACATGTATTTCTTAAATTGAGAATGAAATGATATAAGCGACTGAGCAGATTGGACAGATACTGGAAGAGAGTTACAAAAACCTAGGACTGCATCTGAAAAGCTCGTTGACCAAGAACAGTTCTATTCTTAGACCAGATTAAGATAATCACATGATTATCTTAATCATGTGATCATGTCCTAAAACAATTAGGACTGATTTTAAGAACTGCGATTGACCTGAGTTTAAATGAGTTTAGATGTTATGAACTATGCACCCCAGTTTGAAAAAAAGCCTTTTTCTAAAGAGGAAACTAATGCAAAAAATGTAAGCACTTAGCTTATATCGCTCTAACCAAACAGCTCTTAGAACTTTCATTGTATTTGACTCGTGTATACCAACAAGAAGCGAGTTACTGTAATCAAGGCCTCTGGAGACTAATGCGTTTGCCAGGGATATCGTTGAAGACATGGAGATATTACGCCTAATTCTCTGTCTGTTACGAATCTATATATAGATGGACTTAAACTACCACTTAGATACTCAGTGAGAGACATAGCATAATCAAAAACTACCCAGCGTCAGCCAACTTAACAAGTGAGTCACCGAGTTTCAAAGTGTAAAGCCATCTTTGATGTCACTCAGGTCTAAGCTTAAAACTCAATTCAAAGCTCAAGTGGGTAAATTGAATACCCATAGAAATCTTTTCTGATATCTCTGTTCCATCGGATTTCAATCTGACTTTTCCAGTTGGTATGATTTGTGAATGCAATCACTTGACGCGACCATTTACTTGTGGCATTAGAAGTCATTGTGTCAGGTTCCATCAGATCGGATAGGATCTGATCAGGTCAGATTATATTAGATTAGGTTTGAGTTCCGAGGACATAAATCACGAAGTCAACGTCACCAGCCACCAGAGCGATGTCAGACGTCAAAAGGCTAATGTCACATTTGGTCTAGAGTCCTAACATCACTGGTAAACAAATATATAAAACTGGTCATTTCTAGGAAATGTGTACAGTTCTTGTCCTGTTCTACAGCTAACTACAAAGAGCAGCTACTGAAGGACATAGACGCGGATCAGTTACCTGTTCACTGGGGCGGAACAGCTACGGATCCGGATGGAGATCCCTACTGCAGATCAAGGGCAAGGAATAAAAAATGATTTGTCACATTCCAACACACGCATTCACCCACAGAAGACAGACACACAGACAGTCATCAAAAGACATTAAAGTAGCAACATTCAGACATACACAAAGCGGTGTCAGATATACATACAGGCATTAATAAGATCAATACGAATCTCCTAAACGCATAATGCAAATAATTTACGACATCGTTTCAAATAATTAAGTGTGCTTCAACGTTGAGGGATCATTCCAACCTGAATTTAACAATTGAAGGGTAAACATAATCATATTGAACTGACAGCCAATTAAAAATATCATCTAGATGGAATTGTCTCACTTTGGGTGTGCATAGACATCTGGAATTGGGTCTTGTGGGATGCAGCCTATCGCTCATGGACCATCTTCCATAGGACGCTTTTATTGTGCTTCTGCTCCTTCCCATGACCAACATCACCAACAATTTCCTCAGCAGAACAAGCGGTCTCTTTGGTGGCTTGACTTCCCCGATTCTGACTTGGCACCGAAACTCACCAATCTGCCTCTTGAGGACTTGATGACATAGCGCCGGTGCTTAAGCTGGTCTCCCTTACCTGGTTTTGTGTGACGCTGAGAAATATTTAGGGGTTTTACATTATATTGTATGATCAGTTGCATGCACGCACTTTGCAAGATGTAACATGACAAGAAAAATAGAAACAAAACATGGTTAATAAAAAGCAAGATTTTTTCATATTTGCCAGATGTGCTTGGGAGGAACAATTCCGGAAAAATACTACAGGAAGAATATGTTGGAGGAAAACAATGATTTGAGCAAATTCACGGCAGTTACGGTTCAAAAGGGATCAACTCTACAGCTCGACTTTCCAGTCACGATCAAAAACTCACTACTCAGGTACTCATTCGATGACCACTGGTAGACTACAGGCAGACAGATAGATAGGCAGACAGTAGGACGGACAAAGAGGGAGATATCCAGAAGAACAGTTAGAAAAATAGATAAACAGATAAACAGGGCGTCAGCAAACAGATTGCATTAAAATTGCGATTATTTTATATTTGCATTTAACCGATTATAGGTTATATGTAGAGTGTAAACTCCTGGAAATGTTTCCATCTATGTCATTGGCTTTTCTATCTTAAGGATTATGACGAACAATTATACGTTTGGATAATCCGTACAATTTTGGCTGTGTATTATTATGACATATTTTTTAATATAGGCCCTAATAACATTATGCAGTTGGAATTTCTACACTGATTACGAAGATTTTACATTATGTGTATATTCTACCTGTAATTTACAATAGATCGTAAACTTTGATTTGTAATATTATTTACTCTGCATCTTATAACATTCCTGTCACATATCATGTCATTAAATAATTACAGTATCTTATAATATGTAGTTGGAATTTCTACACTGATAACAATGACATTGGTTTCGGCGTCTTTCGTCGAACATCGGCCGACCCGAAACAGAAGACATCCGATATGGAGGTCATCGTCCCAAGCGAAAGGGTCAACAGTCACGTCATACCAGAAGCAGGAAGAACTCAGTGCGAAATTATTGGAACTTGTGAGTAATATATGCTCGCATGAAGTGCTTGCAATATCATTTTCTGAGCCTCCGCATATGAAAGTTGTGATAGTCCTTTCTCTCGTCCTATAAACGTTCCACCGACAGTGTGCAGTCGATGTACTCATTTTAAACTACTTCACTAGGAGATGTAATTGGAGTAGAACTCTCTAAATATTTTGTAGCCCTACCACCATGTCATCTTGTATAATCGTGCGACACAAAGTGATTTTTTTTTATATTTGGAATGTTTTTAGAGTTTTGTTCCGTTTATATTACCAGATGTTGTAATTAATTTATGGAGTTACTTTGTGTTCGGTAGATGTCGTTCGCTTTGAAAACAGCTACAGCTGGATAAACTCCAAGAAGCTTTACTACTTGATCGAGGTTGTTGAACCAGACGCTGGAAAAGAACTACGTCGTGTAGAGTCGACATACCTCTAGCAAAAGAAACTCGTTTTAATATGGAAAACAAGTTTCAACTTTAAAGCAATATTGACGTTACTTTTCAGCAAAACTTCAAAACAGAAAATGGAAGCACTAAAATCAAAATACATAATTGATCTAAATAAGCTACTTATTATTATAATAATTATCATTATTATTATTAACACGCCCAAAGTCACTCACAAAGCGAATCGGAAGCGCGATTAGTCCGTAGCCAGGTGAAGGCCAATGAGCAATAATGAGATTTGAAGCGTTTCTTGAGAGAGAAAAAGGAGTTCAAGCAACCCGAAATGTAGGAGAGCCTATGACAGTGCTGAATAGAAGCTCAAACAAAAGACCCATAACCGAAGACTGCGGGGCGGGATGTACCGGGTACGTAGAAACTAGTGGCTGAAGGCAGGTATAGGAGTGATCATTGCGAGGGTTTTATAGGTCAGACAGGCCAGTTACTCTGAATTCGACAGGAAGCCAATGCAGCTGACCGAACAGAGTTAAGGAGTTTGAACGAGAAGATGCACGCAACACCACTAGAGCCAGAGAATTTTGGATGCGTTGAAGCCTGTTGACTTGAAGATCTGACATGCATACAAACACAGAATTGGCATAATCAAGGCGAGGGCAGACAAGAGAACAGACCAGTAACATGTCCTTAGTAAGAGCTGATGTTATATGACCCTGATGTGGTAAAAATAAGATTGGCAAAGGTCTGTTATGTGGAATTAAAATGTGTCCAAAGTAACCCCTTTCCTTTACTGAGTTCGAGTGAGTTGTTTAGTGAAGTTTGTGATTACGATTAAGATTCTTTTGCAATCTGATTATGATCGGAACAACAAAATTGTGTGTTTTTAGTTTTTTTCCTATGAATAATGATGTAAGGTAGGCCCTATTTTTAAGCAAAACCAGAATAAAGAACAATGATGACGTATAAAGCTGAAATTACGTCATTTTAACAAATTCTAAGTCTCTCTTCTTCACTATGGGATTTGTGAAATTAGCAATAAAATATAAATTAGATTGGTTGAATGATTTGGCTACAAGGGCTAAGCAGGGGTGGATCTAGACTTTTACTTTACGGGGGGCGATTTCATGGACGTCCAAGGTCAAAGGAATTAAAATTAAAATTACTTATCAAGTTTAGAGCATGATCAAGCAAGAGCGTGTAGAGGTAATATTCAAACTGCAGTACGGCGCTGTGCATGCGTTTAAATTTATCACATAACAGTTATCCTGTAGTACAGCATATCAAATTTTAAAATTTTAAATATAAAAAAAAATTTTGTTTGACCCTTAGGGGGGGGGCGATCGCCCCAATCGCCCCCCTCTGGATCCGCCACTGGGGCTAAGTGGCATGATCTTATGATAATAATTTCGAAGTTTTGTAGTGGCTTGCAGTTCTGAATTCCTTGCAATTCCATGGAGTACAATAGTCCCAATTAGTCGATGAGAAGCCAGGATAAAGAATGATTGATACACACTACACAGAGTATGATAATCGATAAACTCTTAATTAATGGACACCCTACTCTTCGCCTTTAAGTAGTAATTTTAACAATTTAGAGTTTACGATTACAATTATTAACGTCTTCTTTAAATTTTATCACGTTCTTTGAGTTTGGTCGTCGCAGCGTCTTAATCACTATGGATAGTGACGTCATCAACGTCCGTTGGAACTGTAATCAGTAGTCTGTCTCTTTGCCTTCCAAGAAACTATCTACCTTTAATCGCTAATTAGCTGCATCGTCTTGTCTTATTGATAGTTTAATTAAACTCTTTATACTTGATGAAATACTGAATTAATAATTTTAATAATAAATATTAATCTATTGGACAATTGAGTGAACATCGCTATATAGACACAGCAGCAAATACAAGCACGAAGCAGGATAGGCTATTATCTCCTGGCTGGTTTAATGATAGATTAGGCCTAATATGATTTCTAGGCACCAAATCTTTGAGACTGATAGCTGACCGTCAAGTCTGAATGATAAATATGCGGTCAGAAAGAAACACAAGTAGGCAGAGACAGAGACAGAGACATACAGACACGTGAACGAGCAAACACGTGCCACCTCTTTTTAAAAGTTATCACAGATTAAATATACATATAAGCTTAACTTTATTCTAACCTTGTTTATCAGGTAAGCCTTCGTGTCTAGGTCACTGACGTCAGTCGATGTCCTGGCCATTAATAAAAAATATTAATCAAACGATCGAAGTCTGTTGAGATAAGAAAAAAGGACGGTCGAAGATCGAAAGGTCATCGTTCGATTGATTTTAAAAGCCAGAACAACCACATAGAAGCGTCCAGAGCTCCAAAGCCGGGCTTTGTCGTGAGGCGCTAGATGAATTGATAGACAGAATGGACAAGCCTCTGGAACTGACGCCTTCGCAGAAAGCAGCTTTCGATAAAGTGAGTCGTATGCTTTGTATGATTTTAGAAATAAGTTCCAATTATAATTAATATTATAGCATAAAATTATTATTAAAATTATACTATAAAATTAAGTGACATAAATTAATGGCCGATCTTCAATGGCTTGATTCATCCTCCTCAAAATAATGCAGCTGAAATTGTTATCAACTACGAATTGTCTCAACTAATTTCATCGTCCTCGTCTTCTCTGTCATTCATAATCGTCAGCATTATTACCATCACCAGTAGTTGGCAATGTCGTCGTCTTCATTAATCATTATCATTTATCGTCATCGTCATCATCACCTTCAACCAATTGTTTTTCTTTTCCTCTTATAACAAATAATTCGTCCTCATCAGCGTCCTCACCCTCCTCTTCATGTTCATTATCATTATGTTGTTCTTCTTCATCTATATCAGCATTATCTTCTTCTTCATCATCATCATCTTCTTCTTCTTCTTCTTCTTCTTCTTCATCATCATCATCATCATCATCATAATCATCATCATCATCATCATCATCATCATCATCATCATCATCACCATCATCATCTTCGTGGTCGCCTTGGTTATCGTAATCAATAAGTTGAGGGTATCATTTTCGGAATTGTTACAGAAATCGCCCGTTGTCACAAAGATTGAAATTGATCGGTTTCTGTGTCGATGTTTTACTCTTACATCAATCGATCTTTGAGTGAAACATTAATTACAAGAAACTCAATTAATCGTTTTACTAGACTCGAAAATTAAAATTTATTATTTTAATTTTTTCAAATCGCTTGAAACTGCAGTTCAAACTGAAAGTTAAAGACATCATAAAGCCCGAACATGACGACTTCTACCTTGTAAGATGGCTCTTAGGTAAGCAAGATGCAACAACTCTTCTCCATCGATATCCGTAGTTCCCAGACTAAGGTAAGTTCTTTATCGGTCTCCATTTCACAAGAGGGTTATTTTGCTCAATAGTGTTTCTGTGTTGCAAAGTTTGGAGAGCCTCTAAGTGACATCCTTGGACTACTTAACATAGCGTTCAAATCCACGCAAATCTTCTTCCAAGCAGCTAACGGTTCGTTCCTGGGCTACGCTAGAAAATCTACCTTCACACTCGTATTGTTATCGAACAAATAAATTAATAAGGCTACCAGATATAGTCTCTTAATATTATACTGAATTGTATTCTGTTAAATAGAATAAAATGCAGTAAAAGTTTTACGAAAACTCCTCGGAGTACCTTTTTCAATGCACTGAATGTCTTTGAATCACCATATTACATAATCTAGTTTTCGCACTAAAGAGTAGGCCTAAAATAAAGCGGGAATTCTCTTAGACTTAAATTGTCTGGCAAAGTACAGCACGAAAAATGACCTAAAGTCAGACAATTTTATCTCTTCTCCTCTTTGTCTGACAAATTGTCTGGCTGGGGGTCTTAGTGACTGGTGCAACGAGAATTTTTCTTGTACTTTCCTCTAATCACACAGTTATGTCTTGTTTTAATAAGCAGTCCTAAGGCGGCGCTGTGAAGATTCTGTCGTG
>OY744603.1:56829833-56842333 GCA_963556255.1 Allolobophora icterica | reverse complement strand
GCGTGTGCATTGAATCCATTTTAAATAGTTCGTCTCTGTCTTCTGTGTAGTTGAACAAACGGATCAATCAAGCAATTTACATCCTTGACCTTGAAGGACTGGGACTGAAACATCTCTGGAAACCAGGTATAACCCACAGCGCCGCTCACTGGCATTGCACACGGCACTCCCAACTCCAATATATTGTCTTCTACCTCTTATGTGTGCACGGCCCTGTCAATCAATCAATAACCATGGACTCAGCACCCGTAGGTGTCTGATGCCTTCCTGACAATGTCTTGTGTGTGCATTTTGAATTCCTGACATCAGATTTCAATCGTCTTGTCTTTTTACTGCCAGACTATCGACACCCATCTGGCAAACCTTTCTGCTTTGTCCATGCTTATAGGACCGGCACAGAATACTGATGGTTTGCAGCTCCCGTGGCGGAGTTAGCTCGCAATGCACTGTCTGTATTCTCACCTAAACAATGCTTTGTTCACGGCTTTCTATTCTGCGCTCATCTGTATAAAAAATTGGTATGTACAAACTGATCTGCATACGCCGACGTTTACAAAGCTCAGTACAGGAAAAAAACTGACGAGAACACCTTTCTGTCGCTATGAGTTGTCGCTGCCATCGTTACTTTCTTACTGACATGAACATCATCATGCATGCAGTGATCTGTACACTCTACTATACTCTCCCTGTACACTCTATTATACTCTCCTGTATTCCAGTACTCTCCTATATGCACTATCCTGTGCACAAATCTTTGTGCAATGATATGCACTGCCATGAAAAGTAATCTTGCATACACTCATCTGCAAGCTGACATGAACACTGATCAGCATATAATAATCCGTGCACTGATCTGTAGGCTATTCTCATATCTATAAACTGTTCCGTATTCTAAACGTACACGGATCTGCGTGCACACTTACCTATCTGTACTGAGCTTCGTACATATTAATGTTCATGTTGTCTAGTACAAACTGATCTGTACACTGCAATGTACGCTGTTTGATTAATCGATTCGCATTGAATGTATCTATTTTTGTGACACGACGTAGAAGCTATAAAATCTTCTTTTCCTTCAGGCTCGAATTAATCCCTCTTTGGAGAGGGGTCAGCCACTCGGATCCTTCTCTTCCACTTGTTTCTTTCTTGAGCATCTTCTTTCTTCAGTTTTAGGAGTTTTAGGTCTTGTTGTATCGTGTCTTCCCATCTCTTCCTCTGTCGTCCCCGGCTGCGGCGTCCGTATACCTCTGCATTCATGATTCTTTTCACACAACTATCATCCTCTTTTCTCATTACATGTCCATACCACCTCAGCCTGGTCTCTCGTACTTTGTCAGTTATACATGCCACCCCGAGCTTCTTTCTGATGTCCACATTTCTTTTCCTGTCCTTCAGTGAGATCCCAAGTATCCATCGTAGCATTCTCATCTCTGTTCTCTCCAGTAACCCTTCATCCCTTTTTGTCAGCGCCCAGGCCTCTGCTCCATATAGCATCACCGGTCTTACCATTGTTTTGTATACCATTCCCTTGAGTTGAGTTGGCATTTTGGCGTCACACAACACTCCCGTTAGTTCTCTCCATTTCTGCCAAGCCACCTTAATCCTGTTCCTGATGTCATGCTCGCAGCCACCCTGTGCATTCATGGTCGATCCCAGATATTTAAATGTTTCAACCTGTTTCAGTGACTTTCCTGCAATGTCTCTGATCTCAATTGCTTCCGTTGTTTTTGAGCAGACCATGGTTTCTGTTTTATTGATGTTTATCTTAAGACCCTTGCTCTCCACTGCCATCTGCCAGTCTGTAAAACGTGCTTGCATCTTCGCCTCTGCATCGTCCGCCAGTATAAGATCATCCGCATACAGCATGTCCCAAGGTACCTCTCTCCTTACATGTTCTGATATTGCATCCATCACAATAATAAACAGTAGAGGACTCAGGCACGATCCTTGATGTACACCCACTCGTATCTCGAATTCTCCTGTGTTGCCTATACTGCTCCTCACTGTTGTTCTTGCACCTTCATACATTGACTTTACCAAGCGCACAATTACCTCCGAGACTCCCTTCTTCCTCAAACTCCAGTAAACGACATCCCTTGGAACTCTATCAAAAGCTTTTTCCATATCCACGAAGGTCCAGTATCTTTTGTTGTTTCCTTCTAAAACCTTTTCCTGTACCTGTCTCAGTATGAACACTGCATCTGTTGTACCCCTCCCTGGCCTGAAGCCAAACTGGTTGTCATGTAGCTCAACCCGCTCTCTGATGCGCCTCTCAATGATCTTTTCATACACCTTGAGTACGACCTCCAACAATTTGATTCCTCTGTAATTCCCGCATTCCAGCACATCTCCTTTCTGCTTGTATAACGCTAGTATTTCACTTTCTTTCAAATCTTGGGGTAGTTTTTCCTGCTTCATGAAGTTGTTTAAGATGACATATAACCATTCAACCCCATTTTGTTCCAGTGCCTTAAACATTTCGGCCGTCATTCCAGATGGCCCCGGTGCCTTGTTGTTCTTCATCATTGCAATTGCTGTCTCAATCTCTTTATAGGTGATTTCCATCTCTGGTCCTGCTACAGGGTTGGTCTCCTGTAGAGGCTCCCTTGGGTTTTCTTCATTTAGCAGTTCCTCGAAGTATGTTTTCCATCTGGATCTGATTGCCTCCTCATCGATGAGTATTTTACCATTCTTGTCCTTAATAACATTTACTGACTGTTTATCTTGTCGACTTCTTTGTCTTGCCCTTGCTATTTTATATATCTTGCCCTCCCCTTCTTTGGTGTCTAGCTCCTGGTACATATGTTGTAACGCCCTATTTTTGGCTATTGCCACAGACCTTTTAGCTTCCCGACAGGTTGCCTTGTATTCTGCTCTCCGTCCATCATCGTGTCGATTCATCTGCCAGTTCTTATAGGCGGTCTTCTTGCTTTGTATTGCCGTCTGCACCTCTGCCTCCCACCACCAAGTATCTCTCTCCTTCCTTTTTTGTCCCTTTGTTGTTCCACACACCTGCTTTGCCGCCCCCAGCACGCCGCTTTTCAGTTTGTCCCATGTCACCTCCTCTGCTCCAGCTAATCGTGCCTGCACCTCCAGTTTGTAAGCATCTTTTATATCTCCCTTCAGTTTCCAAGTTCTGATACGTTCCTTTTGCTTGATCTGTTTTCTTTTCTGATGTTGAGTTTGCACCATCATGTCCATGATCAGTACCCTGTGTTGGCTGACCACTGCCTCTCCTGGTATAACTTTGCAATCACGTATATGCTTTCTATCCTCCCTCCTCACCAGTAAGTAGTCAATCTGGCTTGCATTTCTTCCACTGCGGTATGTTATTCGGTGTTCATCTGATTTTCTAAAGTATGTGTTTACAATAGCCAGATCCAATCCCTGTGCAGCTTCTAATAATCTGTCTCCTTCTTCATTAAATTTTCTTCTACCGAAACCGTGACCTCCGTGTACTTCCTCAAATCCGTCAGCCTCTATGCCTACATGTCCATTCATATCGGCGCCCACAACTAGGTGCTCCGTGTTCGGTATGTTTCTAATCAAGGTTTCCAGGTCTTCGTGGAACCTGTCCTTTTCCTCCTGTGTACATCCAGTCTGCGGGGCATATCCAGAAACCACATTGATGATCTGCCCCTGTATCACCAGTCTTAGAGCCATAAGTCTGTCACTAACTCTTGTCACATCCACCACCTTCTCCTTAAACTCAGGGTCCAATATCACTCCCACTCCATTCTGTTTGTTTCCACCTCCACTAAACAGTAGCTTGAATCCATCTCCCAGCTCTCTGGCTCCCTGTCCGGTCCATCTGACCTCCTGAACACACAAGATATTTATTGCTCTTCTCTGCATTACATCAATGATCTCTCTAGATCTATAAAATAACTTAGGGGTAGAAACTATTGATTTAATAATTCAATGTCAATGTCAGTCAGTCAACCAATCGGTCAACCAATCGGTCAGTCAGTCAACCAATCAGCCAGTCAGTCAACCAATCGGTCAGTCAGTCAACAATCGGTCAGTTAGCGACTTAGAATGCCAAAAACATTTAAGAAACTGGTTGAATTCCTCAGTGATTTCTGGATAAACGAAATGATTTGTTATTATGAATGATTTGTTTTGGGATCAATTGCTTACCTGATCGATTGATTAATCGATTTATTGATTGATTGATTGATGGATTATTTCGTGTAGCTATTGAGGTCTACATAGAGTTTGTGACTGTCGCAGAGGCGCATTATCCGGACTACCTACACACTGCCTACGTCATCAACGGTTCGTGCCACTAGATTTACGACCACCAACGTTGACATTGACGCCATTGTCTTCATCGTCGTCGTCGTTATCGATGACATAGTTATAAACATCATCATCTTTACCTTCATCATCTTCTTCGTCGGCATCATCGTCGTTGTATTCTTATACTTCATCATCGTCATCGTTTTCTTCAACGTCACCGTCACCGTTATTGTCATCATTATTCGTCGATAATCGTCAACGTCGTCGTTATCATCTCATCGGCGATCTGATGAGATATGAGTCGTCGTTGCCATCGTTAATTTCTTACTGGCCATTATCTTGAATGTCATCATCATCGTTCACATGAACAATGTTGAACATCAACAATAACTCTCAGGCCCGACTCAAGACATTTGGCGGCCCTAGGCAAACCGGCGGCCCTAAGCACAAAAAAGTTGATGCCTTTTTCTAGCAATTCGCCTCAAAAAAATTTCATCTTACAAAAAATAATTAGATAATTTTTCAAAAATGGAAAATTGGCGGCCCCTAAAAATTGGCGGCCCTGGGCGGCTGCCCAGTTTCCCAAACAGACGAACCGGGCCTGATAACTGTGTCATGTTCAATTTCATCGCTACTGTTACTAACATAATGAGGTAAAATATTCAGAGCGCCTCTGAAGAGTTACCATGAACAGCTCGCTATATAAATGTCTAGTTGATTGAATGATTGATTGATTGATTGATTGATTGATTGAATGATTGATAATTAAGGCACTTTGGTCGTCATGAGGGTAGTTATAGTCATCGATATTTTCGATGTCATTACGATATTCATCAAGGTTTTGTTGGTGAATTTTAGCTCCAGCGATTTTCCCCCTCGCCTACAGCTTAGTAAAGCCTTTCTTGGCGGAAGAAACGCGAGAAAAGATCAGGGTCATGGGAAGTAAGTCAAAGGTCATGGGAAGTAAGTCAAAGGTCATGGGAAGTAAGTCAACGGATATGGAAAGCATGTCTGGTTCTTGGAAAGTAGTTGTAGTTGTAATTTCTAAGTGCGTCGGAGTCTCATGCACAAGGCATCAACTGATGGAGCACCACAACCAAGGCGTAATGAGGCAATAACAAGAAGATCAGTTCTCTAGCACAAAGAGGCAGTCTGTGGTGGACAGGCAATTTGAAAAGGTGCGTTTTAAATTGAGAATGAAATTACATAAGAAGCGACTGACCAGAATGGTTCATGAAACAAAAAATCTCGTCCATTAAGAACAGTTCTAGTTTTTCGGTATGACCAAAGAGAGATAATCAGATCACTTGGTTGAATAATGTTAAGACTGGGGAGAAAGGACTGATTAATAACTAATTTTTGTTGACCAAAGCTCAAATGTTTTGTAAACTACAAGCCCCGATTTGAAGTAAATCTTTGCTTAAACATGAAACCAATGCAAAGATTTAAGCACAGGGGTTATACGCTTATAATCTGACATATTAGTTATGGCTCCAGCCAGGAGGTTCTGAACATTTTAAAGTTTCAGTATATCTGACTTACTGATGCCATCAAGAGGTAAGTTACAGAAATCAAGGCGATGGGAGACCACCATGTGTGCCAGAAATATCTTCAAAAACATGAGGTCATCACGCCTTATTCTGCTTTTGTTATGAATGTACGTATATCAGGACTTACAAATACCATTTTCTTAATCAGTGAGGGATATAGTAGAATAAAACCAACAACGACCAAATTACGAGCAACGAGCAGCATCACCCAACTAAAAAATGAGTCGCCTAGTTTCGTCCAACCAGCAACTTCGACTGATAATTATCGTAATCTCATTGTCTCATATCCAGATTAACAATGTGCATTACACATTATTGCTTCCGCCCTTCAAAAATGCTTTCGAGGTCTTGGGTCCAATCATCACATTTATCGTATCTTCAACCTCGCAGTTTTGCCAATTGTGCTCATTCCATGGTTTGACCTCTTACATGATTTGCTTCCTCCCATTAAGGCCATAAATTATTCCATCCGCCTCCGGAACCACGACCGAGTTACACCACCGGCTGATAGCTTGATGCGTAAAACCTTCATCAATAGGATGATAAACTTAGTGATAATCCTAGTGATATATATCAAATTATCTGTACTCTCAATTTCATTTCCACACTTAGAAAAAGTAGTTGCTAAACGCCTGAGCTGCCATCTCTCGCTCCACCACGTGCATCTTTCTTTGCAATCCGCCTACCGCAAATACCATTCCACTGAAACTGCACCACTTACCATTCAAAATCACGTACTGAGCCTCACTGATAACGGAAAGTGACCGGTTCGGTCCATCTGGTCTCGCTCTCCCTTAGTTCGTTTCTTCAATACATCCACTCATTCTGTCAATTCAGAACATTAAAAACGTTCATTTCTAGTAAATGTGTACAATTTGTTTGGTCATGCTCCACAGGTAACTACAAAGAACACCTTCTAAAGGACATAGACGCGGACCAATTACCTGCTCACTGGGGTGGAACGGCTACGGATCCAGATGGAGATCCCTACTGCAGATCAAAGGCAAGGAACCGGAACTAATTTGGCACATTATAGCACATACATGCACCCACAGAAAGACATTCACGCAGACAGGCATGGACACAGAGAAACCTATCTACTGAAGGGGCTCCCAGCACAGCTCCGGAGCCAGAGTTTTCAAGCGTCGGTGATTGGTGTAAATAGCATCCAAGGCCAGATGGTCATGCACACTCACCATCCTGGAAGACACAAAACAATGTCATATGGGATCCATTGGAGCTCTTAAACTCAAAATACAAATATTCTCTAAAGCGTGTTAAATAGTTAAAGGTTGTTTCAAACTTAAGGGATCATTCCTATATCGATTTAAACAGAGTTAATAATTATAATCATATTGAGCAGAAAGCCATTTATTGAAATATCATCTAGCTGGAATTGTCTCACTTTGAGTGTGCATGACCATCTGGCCTTGGACGCTACCTAC
Source organism: Allolobophora icterica (assembly GCA_963556255.1). NCBI lineage: Eukaryota > Metazoa > Annelida > Clitellata > Crassiclitellata > Lumbricidae > Allolobophora > Allolobophora icterica. Next base: position 56,835,096 of record OY744603.1, on the reverse strand, counting down.
ACCATTTACCAACGCTTGCAACTCTGGCGCCGGAGCTGTGCTGGGAGCCCCTTCAATCACCTATCTAGGTGATATGGAATGGCCGTAAGAATTGTTATGGATGCGCTTAATGAATGAGTAAATAATTTTTGGTAATTGTAATCTAACATTTATGAAGCGCCACTTCAAGAAAAAACTCACCAGTGGCGCTCCCGACCCGAACAAATGAAATTACAGTCGAATGATACAGACTTCAGGCGCTTGCGAAACTGTGGAAGGAACAAACTGAGGAGCTCAAGCCGCTGCTCTTCAGACAGACGATTCCAGCTGGTGGGTCCAATATAGGCAAAGCCTCTGGATTGAGCTGTAGCAGACAGAAGTCCATGAGCAGCGGACCGAAAAGACTGAAATGCAGAAGTCCTTAATAAATAACCAACAAATGAATGAACAGCGTTATCGTAGTAACTGTACTTTCAAAATGAGAGACACTAGTGCTGAGGGGACCGAAAAAGAGCGACAAAGTTTATTGCTGTTCGCATTCCCGTCTATAACACATACTGTTTGATGCTCTAACAACCACTAATCGTTTACCTACTACTTCACAAAAAAAATGTTGGTGTTAAAGAGTCAATTTTACTGAGGAATCAAATTTGGCCAGAATCTTATCACTGTAAAATGCGGTTGAAAACAGTAACTTTAGTACATTACCGTATCATATGACTTCCTTTCTCATTCAAACAGAATAAGTTTAACTCCCTGATCGAGTGAGTTTGTATATAGGCTATGTCGAAGAGTCTTGTTAAACCGCCAAGAATATTGCATAAAAACGGTAAGAACATAAATAAACAGTAGGAAACATACACTTCGCAGGATATAACATGACAAAACAGATACAAAGAGATACAAAAAATATACAAAGAGATACAAAAGATATACAAAGAACAAGGTTTTACTTTTACCAGATCTGCATGGGAGGAACAATTCCGGACAAATACTACAGGAAGAATATGTTGGAGGAAAACAACGATTTGAGCAAATTCACGGCAGTTACGGTTCAAAAGGGAACAACTCTACAGCTCGACTTTCCAGTCACAGTGAAAAACTCACTGCTCAGGTACTCATTCAACAACCACTGGTCTAGACGACAGACAGACACGCAGACATGCAGGTAGACAGATTGACAGACAGATAGCCAGAGAGTCAACTAACAAAATACTGAGATAAACAGATAGATTTAATATAATTATAGGTATTCGAACGGGTTGCTTCAAACTACGACTTTCATTTATATTTACATTGATGGTTAATCCCTGAAAGTGTTTCCTTTATGTTGATGGATTTTCTGTCCTAAGAATTATGACAAATAATGATGGGTATGTACCACTTGTATAATCCAGGCTATGTGTGTTATTATAATATAATTATATTGCACCTGATAACATAATCTAGTTGGAATTTCTACACTCACGCAAAGACCCCGTATTTTCTGCATGTTCTACTTATGATTCACAAATAGTTGTAAATCTTTATGTCTAATATTATTTACTATAAATCTTGTTACATTCCTGTGCTATAATGTGTAGTTGGAATTTCTACACTGATGACAATGACATTGGATTCGGCGTCTTTCGTCGAACATCGGCCGACCCGAAACAGAAGATATCCGATATGGATGCTATCGTTCCAAGCGAAAGGGTCAACAGTCACGTCATACCAGAATCAGGAAGATTTCAGTGCGAAATTCTTGGAACTTGTGAGTTACATTTAATCACAAACTGTCGGTAATATATTGATGTCAATTTGTATCTTTGTGGTTCACGTACGGCTCCTCATTCACTGTCCTATAGGCACATTACATGTGAAGCCCTCGCTAACGACCAGTCCATTAAGAGAACGCCGAGATGCAGCCGAAGGTATGAAGTGCTTGCGATGTCATTTCATTAGCCACGGAATATGAAATCGTTGCTCATGATTCATTTCTGTCGTCCTATAAAGTTCTCCCGACACACTGTAGCGTCAGCATGCTCGTTTTCTGCGTCCTCTACAGGGCGTAATTGGATTAGAATGCTCCAAATATCTTCTAGCCCTGTCAACATACCATTCTTTGACTCTCGTGCAGAACAAAAAACAGCTGAATTTTAAAGTGTTTAAAATGTCTTTAATGATTTTTCCGTGTGTATTACCAGATGCTGTAATTAATTTAGGGAATTACTTTGTGTTCGCTAGATGTCGTTCGCTTTGAAAACAGCTACAGCTGGATAAACTCCAAGAAGCTTTACTACTTTGTCCAGGTTGTTGAACCAGACACCGGAAAGGGACTACGTCGTCTCGATTCAACAGACCTCTAGCCAAAAGAAATTTATCTTAAAATCGAAAATGAGGTTAAACTTTAAAGACATTGACGATATTTTTAAACTAAAACGAAGAACAATATCAATTACCTAAAACGAAACAACAACATCGATTTAAAATAGGGTAGGCCTTTCCTTTGCTTAGGTTTTAGCGAAGTGTGTTATTACGATTAAGATTCATTAGCAAACTGATTATGATCGTAACTGCAGAGTTTTGTATTTTATTTAGTTTATTCGTATTCAATTATGATGCAAGATATTCTAACGCCAAAGAAGAATAAAGAACAATGCTGACGTGTAAAAATTAAATTACGTCATTGAAACAAATCTTAAGCCTCGCTTCTTGACTATGAAAAATGCAATCTATACATAATATATTATATATTATATATTATATATAATATATTATATATTATACATAACTATATTATAGTTTCCTTATATGCAAATTTGTCCGTCGTATGACGCTACGTTCTGTTCTATTGTGAAACCGTTTGTGACGTCAGTACTGCCGTCTTGACGACGGTCGTCTTGACGACGGCGATCAGAGTATTTTAACCAACGATACATATAGGCCCATAATGATACACTGTCGTCACGTCATAATTATGACGGGCAAATACACTAGTAAAATATAATTTAGGTTGATCGGATGATTTGATAACGAGGAATATATGGCATGGCCATCTATACATATAATATCCATTAGGGCTGTACCGAATATTCGCTTCGTATTCGCTTCGGGGCCGAATAGTGAGCCAAATAGCTATTCGGTATTCGGCCGAATAGTAGCGGTCGGATCGAATACGAATAGTGGTCACGTGACATCTGTTTCTGCATATGCGGCTGTTATAGCGAGTGGAGTGAAACTTAAGTAAGTGACAATTTCTAAGTTTAGTTAAATTATTTCCATTCCTAGTTTACACAGACTGGCAGAAGAATGCAAAAATTACAAGTAGTTAACTGTTTACTTTTAGTTTATCCATTAAATTTACTGAACTGAAACTTTTGCTTACATTTGAAATTTTGAATGTTGTCGGTGGCCCTATTTTGTACACTATTCGTATTAGTATTCGTATTCGGTCGAATAGTTGGTCCAATTATTCGTATTCGGCCCGAATAGTGATAATCACTATTCGGTACAGCCCTAATATCCATATAGTGTCCGTCCGACGATAAACGCTACGTCACAAACGGCTTCTGTTCTGTTGTGAAACAGAAGCCGTCTGTACTGCCGTCTTGACGACGGTGGTCTTGACGACAGCATTTTAACCAACGACACATATAGACCTATAATATGACGGGTTAATACTCTAACACTATATACTGCCGTCATAATTATGACGGGAAATACACTAGTATGATAAGACTTATGAGATTTTTTCAGGAGTCATATCACAAGATATCTGGGAATAGCCTCAGAACAAAAAACATTAAATCCAGTGTCATCCAGGGATCTGCGATCGGCCCTGTACTCTTTGCCACTAATTCCTCAAACCTCAACCCAAAACATCCAATTAGTTTCATTACTAAATTCGCTGATGATACCTGGCTTCTTATTGGCTCCTCCTACATAGATACCGCTCAGGGAGAATTCGCCCACATCTCATCCTGTGCTAACACTAATGACCTTCGCCTAAACCCCCACAAAACAAGTGAACTAATAATTTCTGCTAGAGGAAAAGGACACCCCTCTACCTCCCCCAAATCATTTCAGGAGCAATTCGGGTCACTTCTCTGCGAGTTCTGTGAATCATAGCCTGCTCCGACCTTGGAATGAATATTCATCTTGATAAAGTTCTATATATCTACCTCTTCGTCATCACTTCATGCACTACGAGTCCCCCGATCCCACGGTTTTCCGCCTGATGTCTTGCAGGAAACAGCAAGGACCACCACCATAGCTTCTCGGATGTATGCTTCCCCGGCCTGGTGGGATTATAAGGAAAGGGTCTCTTAAAATGGACACCTGTGTAATACGGACCATGATGGGTATCTAGACTTTAGGATATTAGTTGCACCATTCAATTATGTTTTTAGATTGACCTAATCTTGTCTAAGTTCTTTTCCGTTTCTGCATTCGTCCGGGAAGCAACAACTGGTTGCTAGATTGGATGATAATGATGATAGTGATTATACATGTGACATTTGTAAATAGCATGTTTAAACAAAAACTTAGTACGCCTGAGGATTATTGAAGTCTATAGGACCATTGTTAACGTTTTGATAGGTCTAAGTCTATAGATTTTATTACTAGACCTACTTTAGTGGACATTTCATTTTGCTACTAGGCCTACTCTGATTGATGTTTATTACAAGTAGGCCCGAATTAACTATTACAAGTATTCTTGGAATAATTAGGCCTATAAGTAATTAATCCATTGAAATGTAGGCCTAAATGTTTCAATATTCAAGTTCAAATATGGACCTGCGAAGCTTCGATATTCGATTCGAAAACGAATCGGATGGCAGTATTCGATTCGATTCAAAAGTGACGTCATGAATCGAAAAATGATTAGCCCTTGACGTGCTCTATTGTAAACTAATTGTTTTAATTGTTTCCTGCGAATTGCTGCGTGCAACGCGGTCCGCGATGACATTATTTTAATTCAAAAGCAGCTGCGACCATCGCAATGCGGCATCCAAATGGCCACCTATCGTCGATATTCTAGCGGGTGCAGGTTAGAAATGCAATTGGCTAATATTTCGTCGTGTGACACATGCTTAATTAAATTGACTAAACTTAATGAACATGAAACCAGAACAGAACAGTATAATTGGTTTCGATTTTTAAAAATTATTTGTTTTATCTTGATTCTGTTAATTAACTCAAATTTTGGTGTCGTTGATTTTAAACTTCAGAGAAATTATTAGGCCTACTTTGATATATTGATAACAATGTAACGCTGGTGCGCCTGTGCCATCAAATAGGC
>OY744603.1:56639833-56824833 GCA_963556255.1 Allolobophora icterica | reverse complement strand
TGCAATCTTTAACTTCTAATTTCTAAAGCTCTAAAGCTAAGCGCAAAGAACCAGTCTATTCACAAGCGCTGCGTCGTGTTAGAGGGGGCGTCTCATCCACTAGGTACAATTAGGCACTAGGGCGCTTTCTGTGCCTAGGGCCAATGCAGCTTTCAGAGGCCTAAAAAAGTCTGAAAATCTGAAAATGAGATATTGAATGATTGACCAAGAAATAATGTGAATGCGTTTAGCTTTAAATCAGAGTTGGCAGTTGAGTTAGGTTCTACGAATGCAAGAGTCCCTAGGGCCTACGAAGACCTTAAAACAGCCTTTGTTAGAGGCCTAGAGGGGTTCAGGTAATAAAGCAAAAGAGGTTTTGCTGTTGCTGGACTATCTGTCTGGAACATCCTACCGTCTGGCATCCTCAGCAACCAGCATCAAGTATCTATGAATGTATGTATGTATGTATGTGTGTAATGTATGTAACTATGTATGCATGTATGTATGTATGTATGTATGTATGTATGTATGTATGTATGTATGTATGTATGTATGTATGTATGTATGTATGTATGTATGTATGTATGTATGTATGTATGTATGTATGTATGTATGTATGTATGTATGTATGTATGTATGTATGTATGTATGTATGTAGACCTATGTAGGACTTAAAACCACAACACTTATCCACATGATTCAGTGAGCCGTGACAACCCAGGCTGTAAAAATTATGAAAACTAAAATGGCTATTACATATAAAAATGCTATACATTGTGGACTTTGCTTGACACAACCGTCGTGCATAATTTGCATTCGAGTGGATACTAAACGCGTACAGCTGATCGGTGAAGCGACTGTCGTTGTTCTGTTTGCAGTTCAAATCCAAAATAGACGACCTTAAAAAACCACATCACGATGACTTCCACCTCGTCAAATGGCTTAGAGGTAGGCAAGCCTGAATGAATGCATGTCTGTAAATGTATATATGCATATATGCATACATATAACAATGCATGCATAGATACATATATATGCATGCATATATACATACATGCACTGAAATCAGTTTACTGATCACCAAGTAGGCCCTACCAACAGTTCAGAAAATGTATACAGAGAATCAGGTTTTACATCATTAGATGTCAAACTTAGAGGAGACAAAGGGAGAATGCGGAAGGAAATATGCGAGTTCCGCCATACATAGTTGTCCAGTTACAGCGTAACGTTGTGCAGGTTATGTCATCAATGGGGTGATTGCCAGATATAACTTTTAAGGACATGGAAATCTAAACCAATGCCAGACTGGAGAGTGGAGGAAGTGACCAGGGAGGATAGGAGATAGCTGCGCCCGGAGAGAGAAGAGAGATTGCGAGTGGAGTTGGGCAGTTGAGATCGAGCAGTTCTCGCGCTTGGACGCTGGCAATAGACCACAACATTCTGGGCGAGAATTAAGTAAGTAAGTAAGTATATTCTTTATTACACCATTAGCAAACGCACAATGGGACAGTAGCTAGAAGCATTGAATATAAAACATAGAAGTAATAAATCGAAATAAAAATTATAAAATCAGACAGACTTTGCAGAATCATGTCTAATCCCAAGTATACATACTAGGCGTTCGTCTTGAGAGTTTAGAATAGAAGTTTTTGCAGTTATCGCTGTATCGTATACCTGTCTCACCATCGTCAGTGTAATCGAACAATCGTCTGCTATTGAACTGTGTATTCGAAAAGAGACATTCTTATTGAATGACAATAAAGTATTCTACAGACAGAATCTAAGTCTGACACATGCACGAATACATTCATACATGTATGCCAGCGTAAGCCAACATACAATGTAGCAAATAATTAGCCAGTCACTCTTTTATATATAGGCCTAGTCAGTCGAATCAATCAACCAATCAATGATTCAATTAAATCGATCAGTCAAAGCAATTATCATAAAGTATTGTTTCATTTTAAGTGAACTTTTCTTGCAGCTCGTAACTGGGATGTTGAAAGTGCGGAAAAGTTGTTTCGAGATGTATGTATCAATTTTTAGATGGCTGATTACAAACAGTATTGTCTGATCTAATTAACGTTGATTAGGCTTGCAGAGCATACATTAATCTTACAAAGCCTGACAGTTTTTGAATGCAATCTAATATATAAAAGATAAGAAGAGGTAAGCTTAGATGTATTCTTGTGCAGGTAAAACGAGTATGGCCACCTGTTGATTTCATATTTCCTTTGGTGAAATCCAGTAATCAGTGATTCGTTAAAATCTTGCGTCGCTTATTATTTAAATAATTTTCAGTCAATCAGTTAATCAACAAGTGCTCGTTCAGTCAATCAAATCTCAATGAATCGCACAATGAATCAATCAATCATGTTGATCAATTTATCTCATCCATCGATCGACTGATTTTTGATTATTTGTTTACTTTCTGTTTGACTCATTATTTGCTTAATTTAGGATCAGGAGTGGCGCAAGGTAAACGAAATTGACAAACTTCTGTCATCCTACAAACCCTTAGAGGTTCTTGTCAAGTACTATCCAGGCGGATACTGTGGTGTTTCCAAGGAAGGTCTTCCCGTGTGGATAGAACCCTTGGCAAGAGGCGATCAACGAGGTTTTTCTGGCTGTTATCAGATATTAATAATAATGTTTGCTCAATTTCATTAGTAACTGACTATAAGCAGTCATTAACTACCTCCAACGACTGATTAACGGCACTTACAGCAATCACATATACCTGATAAAATTAATCAGCAGGTTTCTTGTTTGGATTTGCCATCATTTGAGCTCAATGTTTATAGTCAACGTCGTTTTAATCATATATGTAGCATTTAAAATCAGCAGCGCTTTCGTGTCTTTCTTTTCTTTCGACTGTACCGTAAAGGCGTTATATAAATTACGATGTACGTAAATAAGGAGAACGAGAAAGACACTACAAATGTTGCAACATTTTCAGAAACGACATACTGTGCAGCAACAACAACCATTAATTAATTAATTAACTCTTTCATTAAAAGCCCTTATAAATATATCGCCCTTTCAGTTACCTATATTCTCAGTGGCTCTTCCAGCCCTGTCCGCGCGAATGAGAACAGCTTGAAATTATTGGTTAAAGGTACATTTAACATACCTGGCCAGGTTAGCGTTGCTGCCCAACATTCTTTAACAAATGCGCTATAAGAATCTTCAATTTTTATTACGCAGTCTTGTATACGCCTTGTCGCGTCTTGCGACCTCTCGTGGACTGACTGCTTCGCAGTCGCCCTGTGGCGACGACTGCTTCGCAGTCGTGGACTGACTGCCGTGCACTGACTGCTTCGCAGTCGAAGAGGGTGAACCCGGCGTTGGCGGGTTAAAGAAAACGCCAGAAATCTAGCCCTCACTGCCCTTAGTAAAGCAGAGTCTTTGAACAGACAATTTTGCTGTAAAACGATGAATATAGTTCGAATCGATCGTAATTAAATTTTGTGCGAAAGTAAACAACTTCGTTATGCGCATTATTAATGACGTCGGGGAATACCGGCGCCATAAATAGAACCGCTTTGCAGTGGAAGAGGCGAGCTGGGGCGTGAGGGACGGTCGGTTGGGTAGAGTTTTGGGGGATTTTCACCATTTTAGCGGTGAAAGGGGGGTACGCGAACCCCTCCACTGGGTGTCCGATGCCGAGGCCGACACAGTAGTGAAGGTTTCGAGTGAAAAGGTGCAAAATTGTAGAAGTTAATCCCGGTCAAACAGACAGACAGACACACAGAATTCTCGCTTTATTTATATAGATATATTATGGCTGATATGATTTGTCTGTACTCTTGATTCGAGGAATTAATAAACGGTTTCAAACAGAAGAATACGTAGATATAGGCCTAATTTATGGCTATGATTGTTTTCAAACAAAGATAATAGGCTATGTTGATATGGTAACGATTGTTTTCAAACATAGATTATACGTAGATATAATTATCGTTATAAATGTTTGCGAACAAATATAATACATATGTATATGGTAATGATAGTTTTCAAACAAAGAGAATACGTAGATATACTGCTATGATTGTTTTCAAGCAAAGAGACTAAGTAGATACTAGTGTATTTTCCCGTCATATCATGACGTCTTAATATAGGCCTATAACGTATCGTTACTTATCCCCGTCGTCAAGACAGCCGTCGTCAACACAACCGGTTTATGTTTCACAATAGAACAGAAAGCGTTTGTGACGTAGCGTTTATCCGTACGGACACTATATGGAAACTATATGTATAGATGGTAACGATTGTTTTCAAACAAAGATAATACGTAGACATATGGTTATGATTGTTTTCAAAGATAATACATAGACATATGGTTAAGATTGTTTTCAAACTAAGAGACGATAATATATATATGGTAACGATTGTTTTCAGACAAAGATAATACATAGACATATGGTTATGATTGTTTTCAAAGATAATACATAGACATATGGTTAAGATTGTTTTCAAACTAAGAGACGATAATATATATATGGTAACGATTGTTTTCAGACAAAGATAATACGTAGACATATGGTTATGATTGTTTTCAAAGATAATACATAGACATATGGCTACGATTGCTTTCAAAGAGACTACGTAGATATGGTAACGATTGTTTTCAGACAAAGATAATACGTAGACATATATTTATGATTGTTTTCAAAGATAATACATAGACATATGGTTAAGATTGTTTTCAAACTAAGAGACGATAATATATATATGGTAACGATTGTTTTCAGACAAAGATAATACATAGACATATGGTTAAGATTGTTTTCAAACTAAGAGACGATAATATATATATGGTAACGATTGTTTTCAGACAAAGATAATACATAGACATATGGTTAAGATTGTTTTCAAACTAAGAGACGATAATATATATATGGTAACGATTGTTTTCAGACAAAGATAATACATAGACATATGGTTAAGATTGTTTTCAAACTAAGAGACGATAATATATATATGGTAACGATTGTTTTCAGACAAAGATAATACATAGACATATGGTTAAGATTGTTTTCAAACTAAGAGACGATAATATATATGGTAACGATTGTTTTCAGACAAAGATAATACATAGACATATGGTTAAGATTGTTTTCAAACTAAGAGACGATAATATATATATGGTAACGATTGTTTTCAGACAAAGATAATACATAGACATATGGCTATGATTGTTTTCAAAGATAATACATAGACATATGGTTAAGATTGTTTTCAAACTAAGAGACGATAATATATATATATGGTAACGATTGTTTTCAGACAAAGATAATACGTAGACATATGGTTATGATTGTTTTCAAAGATAATACATAGACATATGGTTAAGATTGTTTTCAAACTAAGAGACGATAATATATATATGGTAACGATTGTTTTCAGACAAAGATAATACATAGACATATGGTTAAGATTGTTTTCAAACTAAGAGACGATAATATATATATGGTAACGATTGTTTTCAGACAAAGATAATACATAGACATATGGTTAAGATTGTTTTCAAACTAAGAGACGATAATATATATATGGTAACGATTGTTTTCAGACAAAGATAATACATAGACATATGGTTAAGATTGTTTTCAAACTAAGAGACGATAATATATATATGGTAACGATTGTTTTCAGACAAAGATAATACATAGACATATGGTTAAGATTGTTTTCAAACTAAGAGACGATAATATATATGGTAACGATTGTTTTCAGACAAAGATAATACATAGACATATGGTTAAGATTGTTTTCAAACTAAGAGACGATAATATATATATGGTAACGATTGTTTTCAGACAAAGATAATACATAGACATATGGTTAAGATTGTTTTCAAACTAAGAGACGATAATATATATATGGTAACGATTGTTTTCAGACAAAGATAATACAAAGACATATGGTTATGATTGTTTTCAAAGATAATACATAGACATATGGTTAAGATTGTTTTCAAACTAAGAGACGATAATATATATATGGTAACGATTGTTTTCAGACAAAGATAATACGTAGACATATGGTTATGATTGTTTTCAAAGATAATACATAGACATATGGTTAAGATTGTTTTCAAACTAAGAGACGATAATATATATATGGTAACGATTGTTTTCAGACAAAGATAATACATAGACATATGGTTAAGATTGTTTTCAAACTAAGAGACGATAATATATATATGGTAACGATTGTTTTCAGACAAAGATAATACATAGACATATGGTTATGATTGTTTTCAAAGATAATACATAGACATATGGTTAAGATTGTTTTCAAACTAAGAGACGATAATATATATATGGCAACGATTGTTTTCAGACAAAGATAATACATAGACATATGGTTATGATTGTTTTCAAACTAAGAGACGATAATATATATATGGTAACGATTGTTTTCAGACAAAGATAATACATAGACATATGGTTATGATTGTTTTCAAAGATAATACATAGACATATGGTTAAGATTGTTTTCAAACTAAGAGACGATAATATATATATGGTAACGATTGTTTTCAGACAAAGATAATACATAGACATATGGTTAAGATTGTTTTCAAACTAAGAGACGATAATATATATATGGTAACGATTGTTTTCAGACAAAGATAATACATAGACATATGGTTAAGATTGTTTTCAAACTAAGAGACGATAATATATATATGGTAACGATTGTTTTCAGACAAAGATAATACATAGACATATGGCTATGATTGTTTTCAAAGATAATACATAGACTTATGGTTAAGATTGTTTTCAAACTAAGAGACGATAATATATATATGGTAACGATTGTTTTCAGACAAAGATAATACATAGACATATGGTTATGATTGTTTTCAAAGATAATACATAGACATATGGTTAAGATTGTTTTCAAACTAAGAGACGATAATATATATATGGTAACGATTGTTTTCAGACAAAGATAATACATAGACATATGGTTATGATTGTTTTCAAAGATAATACATAGACATATGGTTAAGATTGTTTTCAAACTAAGAGACGATAATATATATATGGTAACGATTGATTTCAGACAAAGATAATACGTGGACATATGGTTATGATTGTTTTCAAAGATAATACATAGACGTGTGGTTAAGATTGTTTTCAAACTAAGAGACGATAATGTATATATGGTAACGATTGTTTTCAGACAAAGATAATACGTAGACATATGGTTATGATTGTTTTCAAAGATAATACATAGACATATGGCTACGATTGTTTTCAAAGAGACTACGTAGATATGGTAACGATTGTTTTCAGACAAAGATAATACGTAGACATATGGTTATGATTGTTTTCAAAGATAATACATAGACATATGGTTAAGATTGTTTTCAAACTAAGAGACGATAATATATATATGGTAACGATTGTTTTCAAACAAAGAGAATACGTAGATATATGGTTACGATTGTTTAAAGAGACTACATTGATATGGTCATGGGCGTCCGCAGGAATTTTTCTAGACGGGGGCAAACTTTTCTAGGGGAAATTGTTGTAGGGGGAGCAAAATGACGTTTTTGCGTAGCTGATTTATAATTAAAGGTTTGTTAGCATTTAAAATCGTGTTGGGAGTGTTGGAATAATCATAATAATCAAAAGGTTTTATTTTTGTAGAATATTTTCTAAATCCAGAGGGCAAATGCCCCCTCCGGACGCCCATGGATATGGTAACGATTGTTTTCAAACAAAGAGACTACGTTGATATGGTAACGGTTGTTTTCAAACGAAGAGGATACGTTGTTATTTGGTTACGATTGTTTTCAAACTTTCAAACAAATAAAATACGTAAATGTATGTTTACGATTGTCTTTAAACAAAGAGAATACGTAGATATGGTTACGATTGCCTTTAAGCACAGAGAGTAGGTATTATACGTACGTAGGCCTACAGACAAACCATGTCAGCCATAACATAGGCCTATTTATAATAAGAAAGCGGAGATTCTTATAGCGTAATTTCTAACAGAATGTTGGTTTGTATGTACGTTTGATTCCAGGCCTCTATAAATCGGTTTCAAACAAGGAATTGATGCGACTCAAGATCTGGGAACTAGAAAAGCTTCATCGCGTCATGTGTCCCGAACTCAGTCGAAAGGTTACGCAGCAGCGCTACAGAAATATTTCCATCGCAGTTCATTACATTACATCGTGTAATGTACTGTATTGGAAACCGGTTTCTCCAGCAGATTACGATTACACTACAGTTTAACTTGAAACGACCATCGACTGATGCCTTGTGCATTATAAAAACGGCGCTATAGAAATCGTTAAATTACATTACCTCACGTACAACATAATAGTTTATTTCACTTCATTATGTTTGTATAGATTTTGTAAACGACTTCATCACTGATGGCGCAGCCTCAGAGAACGTTCTCTGAAGTTATCCACCCCTTCACCACGATCAGACCTGGGACAAAACGATTGCAATTTGAACATACTTTGTGTTCTACCTCACTTATATACTCCCCCACCCCACTCCCCCATTAAACTATTGATCTGTGAGGTTTAAAAACGAGACAGAAGAAGAGAAGTCCAAAGTGCGCTTCAGCCGAAAAGTCGTTCTTTGTGCGATGACCTCAATAACCACGCAATGCTATGATCTTATCTTACCTTATATTACAATGCCTTACTTTACCTGACTAAATTACTTTAACCTAGCTCAACTTGACCTAGGGTTGCCCAAGCTTAGCCTATAATATAAGATAACACGGTTCCCACCTTCACATTGTTCACAGTTTACAGTAATATTGGAATTATTTCATGATTTCAGTTTGGCAAAAATATCGACCAGTGTGTTGAAGTGGTAGACCTCGACGGATTTGGACTTAGACATCTCTGGAAGCCAGGTAAATTACCTCACTCTGCCTCATTTAAGTCTTTCGTCGTTTCACTCTTCTTCGTGTCTTCTTATACATTATCATTAAAAGTTTTATTGCGAGAAACGTGTTCAAATGAAATGAGCGTAAATGTGCAAAATAAGTTTTCTGCATATTTTTTAAATTCCTTTTTGTGCTAGCAATAAGATTGCACAGTCCTATTTTAGTGTTGTCTGATTTTTTTTTATGAAACTCTGCACGAAACGTGTGAGGTATTCCATAGGTGCGGTAATGACATTGTGTAGGAGTATCCATAGATACTTATGGAAATATGTTTTCATAAGAATTTTATGATGTATGCAGCACTTCAAGCCCAATCCGGAGTATTTCAAGCCCAATCTGGAGTACTTCAAGCCCAATCTGGAGCATTTCAAGCCCAATCCGGAGCAATACCAAGCCCAGTTTTGACTTTTCTCGCGGTTTTGTGGTGGTTTTCTGAAGCACGTTCACATATTTTACCTTACGTTACTTGAACTTAACTTGCCTTACTTTACATAGGCCTATCTTATGCACCATCGCCATACTTTACCTCAGGTTTATGTTTCATGTTGTTTCATTGCTTAGCTTGTTGTACCTCAACTTTCATACCTCTGCGAATTTTGTCTTACCTCACCTTATACGTTATATTACCTTCCCTTATTGATCTTATCTTACCTTATCTTTCTGCATCTTATGATACCTAACCTAATTACTGCACTGTATATCATCTTATCTTGCTGTTATGTTTAGCTTGTCTTATGGTACCCACCTTATCTCCCCTAGCTGCACGTTATCTGGCCGTGTCTTACCTTATCTTACCCCACATTAAATTGAAGTAAAACGTACAGAATTGTTTCGCTAGAGTGGTATCAACAGTGCCACTGTGAAATTGTCCTCTTTCAAGTTCATATATTATGCCAGTCTCTAGTAGATTGCTGTCATCGCCTGTGATAGACTGATTGATTGTTGACTCATTTATATGCAGGGTTAAGTCAATTAATTGGATCGACTAATTACGTGATTGATGGATTCTATTGTTTGATGGATTCAATGATGGATGAATTGATTGTTTCGTTGATTTCAGCCATCGATATCTTGTCCTCCTTGGCTCGAATGGCCGAAGAACATTACCCAGATACATACCGCACAATCTATGCTATCAATGGTTTGTATCTAGTGTGATCTTCTTTTATCTAATCTAATCTTGTAATGCTCCTGAGTCCCACAGTGGTACTCATCGGCCCCTAAGCCAGCGGTGGACGAATCCCAAGGTCCTGGATGCACGGCCATCATATGGCAGGACTTGATGTCTACTTATCAGCTTAATCCAGCACCACATTATTTTTGCTGGATAGCAGACAAGCACATGCGTAGGCGAACAGCTAGTCCAGATTCGTTGGCCAAAGTTCGCTCAGGAAGCCAAAACCCGCAATCGTTTGACAATGATTGAAATCCACTATCGAATAACCCAGATTTCTGTTTACCTGTCTCTTCTTCTGTCTTTTTTTATTCCTTCCTTCCTTCCTTCCTTCCTTCCTTCCTCCCTCCCTCTGTCTCTCTGTCTCTGTCTCTGGCTCTCTCATTGCGAGCTCAGTTCGCAAACAGCGTAACCATGTCAATGAGGCTACACCAGGCTGCTCTGTTCTGCATCTTCTTCTATACTGTTTGAAGGTCAAACTTTGGAAATCATATCTTTCTCCACGACTCTAGAACTAAGTCGCGGCTACTTTATCTCCTCCAATACTTCGGGGCTTGTTCATTTCGGTCCACATGGGATTTTCTCTTCAGGACCCCGAGTGACATGCCCGAATAAACTAGTCTGCTTTTTCGAACTGTTGCAGAGTCTGATACTGTCGCCGTTATCATCCTGATCCCCATATTGCTGACGTGACCCGTGCGAGCAAGAACCACTGTGCCACACATAATCTAATCTAATCTAATTTTTGTTGTTGTTAAGCTCCGGCAATTCTTCCGGTGGCCTACAATCTCTTCAAACCTTTTCTGTCTCAAAACACGAGATCAAGAATCAAAATCTATGGAAGTGAGTGGCTAAATATAAATTATTGTTCAAATTAACACACAACAGCAACAACAAAACAACAACAACAATAATAAACATAATTATAATGGTAATGATAATAATAATAATAATAATTATTATTATTATTATTATTATTATAACATAGTCTGGGCACGTGGCCAAGATGGTCGCTCGTTTCTCAAGCGTGTCGTTTTGATCAATTAGTTGGTCACATGCGGATTTTGTTCGTTCGAATTTCTAACGTTACTAAGTATGTATTCATTTGGTTATTTCTCTCTTTCGCCGTTGTTTCTGAGTGTTTGGACGATGTTCGCACGCTTTCGAGGTCTTGCATGGTAACGGTGGATGGATCCGCCCCCTCGGAGGCGTTTCAGTTTACCAGTTGACAGTGCCAAGCTCCGTTTGAAAAGGCCAAGAGAATCCTTGGATTGGTGCTGACCATTCTACCACACTTTGCAACCAGCTTTCGACTACGGAGAATGTCATCCTCCAGAGACCCGGCGGCAGAGGGATGCCCCGATGCAGCGCGGCTTCTACCATCTGTGACGGACTGTTCGATGTTTGGGATTATGTGTTGAGGCTCATCATTTGTCGTTGCTTCTTTTCTTCGGAAATTCTTATTCCAGTGACTATATGAACATCGTGTCTAATATCAGCTGTGGATGAGAATCCCTTGATTGGTCTCTGCCTATCCGCCGGAGCTCGCCATTGGTTACCCTTCTGGGTATCTGAGCACAGTTCGCGTATTGATTAACTCTGTTCTTACTGACTTTGACATCATGTAGGTTGTCGTGGGAAGAGTTTTGTGAGGTATTTAAATGCTGCTATACACTTACTTATTGTCTACACGCATGCATACGCATTACGCAGATACATGCGGTGGATGGTATCCTTTGAGTTCGGATATCCGTGTCTGCAGGTGTGAGTGTTTGACAGAGACCTTCCAAAATGTAAAAGCATCTTTCGCTGCAATGTATACAGTAGTCCACACTGATTGTGTAATACGGCAACAGAGACATAATCGTAATTTGATGGACAAAGAGACAGGACATGGATAGACGCACACAATGATACAAGAACAGTCTAATTAGACTGTGCTGTGCGTCGTGGCCCAATAGAAACGGAAATACCTTATATCACAGGTAACTACAAGGAACATCTGTTGAAGGAGATCGACGCGGATCAGTTACCTCTTCACTGGGGCGGAACAGCCACGGATCCGGACGGAGATCCCTATTGCAAATCGAAGGCAAGATTCCAGAATCTCTTTTACAAAAAGTAACTAAGTTAAACGTAAATACGTTGGACTTTCAACAGCTCAGACTTACACATTATTAATGCATATATTATGTAATTCTTTTCTTCTTTATGTTCTCTGCCCTTGTAATACATGTAATTACAAATATATTAATAACACAATTAATATGAATATATATTATATAATTTATATTCGCTGTGACATATTTATGAAATATGAACTATAGGCTGTTGGCTTATGGGTATATATATATATATATATATATATATATATATATATATATATATATATATATATATATATATATATATATATATATATATATAAACAGTGTATATATATTTGTCAATGTCCATTTGCTATAAATGCCTTAGGGCGTCTTAGAATTTTAAATATCGTAGCAGTGTTTCTTTCAGTTTGCCTCATCAAAGTATTTACAATACAGGCCTAACACTGGTGTCTATGATATGTAGTCTATGTTCATAGATCTGTATGGGAGGACCTGTTCCAGATAAATACTACAGGAAGAACATGCTGGAAGAAAACAACGATTTGAGCAAATTCACTTCAGGAACGGTTCGAAAAGGATCCGCGCTTCAACTCGACTTCACAGTCACCGTCAAAAACACCCTACTCAGGTAGGCCTACTCATTCAACATTCACTCATAGATGAGTATTGATAGGTAGACAGACAAACAGACAGACAGACATATAGAATATAATGTCTTTGAACAAGTAGAATATAATGTCTTTGAACATATTTTAACGGCCATTTAAATTTAATACCTAACCCTGAGAAGATACAGACAGACAGAAAGATTACATATTCTGAGCACATTTTAGCTCCCATTTATACTTTATGCAGTCAATGTACAGCCCTACAGCGTGGCTATCCCTGAGAGAATGTTTCCTGCATGTAGATGGCGTTTCAGTCCTAATGATTATGGCATAGGCTGCTTATGTACAACTTGTGTATTTGAGATCTGTCTGGTTTTATATAATCGGTAAACAATTACAAATGATGTAAACTTTGATTTATAATATTATTACATTCCTGTCGTATATTATATAATTAAATAATTATAATATGCCATAATATGTAGTTGGAATTTCTACACTGATAACAATGATATTGGATTCGGCGTCTTTCGTCGAACATCGGCCGACCCGAAACAGAAGACATCCGATATGGAGGTCATCGTCCCAAGCGAAAGGGTCAACAGTCACGTGATACCAGAAGCAGGAAACATCTTGTGCGAAAATCCAGGAACATGTAAGACAACCAGATAGATGGATAGGGAATCACACATGCAAAGAGATACAAACAAACAGACAGACAAACAGATAAGGAGAAACGTATAGTCAGAGACAAATAGGCAGACACGCCTTGGCCCTCACTGTTCCGACTGCCTTAGTTGACGCCATGTTCAGAGCTCATGGTCCGTGTTGAATTGAGAATGAGGATTGCCGATATCTGTTACATAATATGCATAATTAAAAATACAGGGTGCATGTATTTTCTATTCATCTATTGGCTATAGGAACACAAAAACCTTTTCTGCAGCGTTTACGTTCGTCAGATGTCTCTCGTTTCAACACTGATTTGTTTTTCTTGCATATTCGCCAGATGTCGTAAGCTTCGACAACAGCTTCAGTTATCTAAAATCCAAAAACGTCTTTCACTTCATCGAAGTCGTTGAACCGGATACGGCAGTGGACATGCAGCTGGCTTTTACTGATCTCTGACCCAGGAAGACGCCATCAACCTTCGGCTTTCGATATAATTTTGTAGCGCCATGGTTTTTCTGCATCGATTTTTAGTGTAATATAAAGTATTCTAATTTATTTAAATATGGCAGACAAACTTGTTTAACGTACTGCAGACATAATAGCGAATTCGTTTTCTGTCTGTAGGCCTACTGCACAGGCTGATGGTTCTGTCAGAACCTCTCGTATGCATGTATTCGAGACCCAGCTTATAGTGCCTTTTATACCTTACAAAATTGTTGCTATATACGCTAGCCTAAGTGGAATAAAGGAGTTGAATAGTGAGCTCAGCATAATGGATTACACATTTCATTCTGTTTGTTGCATTATTTACACATCAAACCGCAACTGTCAGTTTCTATCCTCCCTAGCTTCTGGTTGTGGGGTCTGGTTGTGTCAACAGCTGCCCGTCCGGAGAAATCATTTGAATTATTAACTGCTGGACACACTAGAATGTCTTGCAATCAGCCCTATATCAGCTTTACCTTATACAGCATTCGATTTCTAATTTAAGTTTACAACTACACTGGAATGCCTCCTACGTTGACATGCGTGCTTCTGGTACAGACAGTTTGTTGCTCTTGTATGGATTGGACAGTCTCAAGCAGTCGGCGATTCAATGCAAGAAATTTCTATTGAAATTTTGTAGAACCACAGGCTGAAGTTGACTGTGATGAATTAGTCGACTAACCCGCCCATATCGTTTAATCAAGAGTGGTCCTCTCCACGGTTTCCCTGGACGAACAGACTGTGACAGTGATCAAACTGTTTCTCAAAATTCTTTGACGGAATTTCGATCAACCACAAACAAGGAACGGAATGTCTCTTATTGTCAATTCTCAACACCCACAGTTCAGTTACGACCATTACCTCTAGCTTCATCTCGCCTCGACTCAGCTTCGAGCCTCGACTCAGCTTCGATATCATCTGCACTGTCAAATCACCGTGAACAACTGTCCCACAACTGTACAGATCGATCTTCTACTATTGAACTGCCATTTCCGCATGTCCATTTTTATTCGACTTATAGGAAATTGATTAATATTCGTGTAACACCTTTACCTTTCGACGAATTCCGTTCATCTGAAGTGACATTGTCTGCTCATTGACACACTTTGTAAACATCGACTGCTTCAGACCTAACGACCATGAGCCAACCGTTAATTCTATGAATATATATCTTTTTTACCCACCGTGTATACTCGAAGCACAGTACACAATTTCCTCAAAGCCTATGATTAATAATTTGATCCACCGTGGTGCTGGAAATATACACACAGATATGGTAGACATTGTACTTGCAAATCTACCTCTATATTATGACCATATACAACAGTACAATATAGACTTCAGAGTCAAAAACAAAGGCATAATTCAACGCAGATAAATGCGTATATATAAGAAGAAACGCTTTTCGCCCACGTCGACGGCTATCAAAATTGATCCTCTTCGGCTTGGCTTTCTGGTTGAACGATCTTTCGACTGAAGCGCATCTATACGACATCAGGTTTTAAGTATTTCTCGGTGAACGCTAGTTCATGATTCAAAAAATTCCTATTCTTTATGTTTTTTGGAAGATGTTTGAAAAATCGTGTTTAACATGTTTCATTGTCTTGTATCTGTATCTGTTGCTGAGCATTTTAAGTCTGTTTCATGACTTTGGTAAAATTAATTAGAAACTTGATGGAGGACTCATTATCGGAAAGTAAGCCAGTCTCATCCAGCTACCTCGTACAAGAGACAACCTGTTTGATGTGATGTGTATTACAATGACGACACTATAGACGATTTGACTTGAATGGACTAGGTTAGACTAGAAAGGTCAGGTTAGGTTAGACTAGAAAAGGCCATTTTATGTTAGACTAGAAAGGTCAGGTTAGGTTAGACTAGAAAAGGTCAGGTTAGGTTAGACTATAAAAGGTCAGGTTAGGTTAGACTAGAAAAGGCCAGGCTAGGTTAGACTATAAAAGGTCAGGTTAGGTTAGACTAGAAAAGGCCAGGTTAGGTTAGACTATAAAAGGTCAGGTTAGGTTAGACTAGAAAAAGTCAGGTTAGGTTAGACTAGAAAAGGTCAGGTTAGGTTAGACTAGAAAAAGTCAGGTTAGGTTAGACTAGTAAAGGTCAGGTTAGATTAGACTAGAAAGTCCATGTTAGGTTAGACTAGAAAAGGTCAGGTAGGTTAGACTAGAAAAGTCCGTGTTAGGTTAGACTAGAAAGTCCATGTTAGGTTAACTACATTCAATGATTCAAAAATTCTTACTTTTGGCCGAAATATTACCAATTATTTGAGATGTGACTTAATGTGACTTTTGTTACTTTTTGTTGCGTTACATGTTTTTGGAACATCGAAAAACAGTAGGTGGACTCAGCAAAAGTGATATAACTTTGGTTCTGTTTGAAATATTTTGGTGAAATTTGGCTGCCATACGTAAACATGAATTACGTTTCAGCCAGTAAAATTTGATATAAAACTTCTTACTTTTGGCCGAAATATTAGCAAAAATATCTAGGGGTTACTTTTTTGGCCCACCCTGTACACCAAAATGCGGATAAGAATTGGTTTAATAAAGACTATTCTTATCTTATATAGATGATGGTTAGCTGTAACGTATGTATTCAAACGTTTTCGTAATTGTACGTTTACATACAGCCTCTTCAAGCAAACTCCCTCGAGGTACTGACAAAAAAGACCAGGCAGCAATCAACTAGAATAGTCTTCCAACGCAGGTGAAATAGAGGCAGAGAGAGGACAAGAGGCACATGTCACAGGTTGCGTAGCAGTTCGCCCCAGGGAGATAAACCAAACAAAGATGTCTACATAGTAGATCTGTGAATCTCTTAAAAGGCGCTGGAAATCCCTGGAAGATGTTGATGCAGTGTAAATAAATTAGCGAGTAGGTGTACACTGTATATAGCATAGTGATCCTTGTTCGATGGTCAATACGGTGGGTTTGCAATCTCACGATTGCAGGTTCAGATAAATGACTGCACGCGCAGCAAATGAAACAGATAAACAATTCAAGATCGCTGAACTTCAGGACAAAAGCTTCGTCAAGGAGGCCACCGTTTATAAACGTCGAATCCACAAGAGCCGAGTCGTTAAGTCGTTTGCAGTGTACGTAGTATCGTATCCCTACTCAAACGATCACTTGTTGCCTATCGCATGCCGAGCAAAGTCCAAGCCAACTAATGACATCGACATAATTATAAAATCATTCGATAGCAGTTTAGAGGCCGGAACTGTTGACTGCATGTATTACAAGAGCCCAAACCCTTTCATGAGTAACGGTTCAGCCGGTGTAGACCTGCTTGCCTGCCGGCTCTCATGGCCTCTTAAATACAACTAGCTACATGTATATAGCCTACCAGCAGTAACTGCACATATAAACCAAACAGAAATAGGCAACTTCAGTGGTCGTAAACAGGGACATAGTTTCTTAACTATGAAAAGTGACTAGAGTTGCGTAACTTCGTACTACTTATACTGAAATACTTAAGCCACGAAAAGTACGATTATTATTTTAGGTATATAAGTGAATCGTGCTTACTTCAATCGGAAACAAGAACAAGGAACATGGAAGGACCGGATCTGACGTCATCGCAGCAAGCCATTCTTGAAAAGGTGAGATAAATATAACCCATCTCACTCTGCTGCCACTAGACTAGACTTATCTATGACAATATATTCATATTTAGGACAATTTCAATTATTATTCTTTTGAATATCTTTCAGTTAATCCCTCTCATGTACATAGCGCATACCCACAACGGTTAAAGGCCGATCTACAGAAATACATAATTGGCTTGCCATTAGCTATCGCACAAAGTACATAATGAGGTCAGCTGTGACTGATCTACAACTGCCTTCACCAATTGGCCCAGACAATCTCAGCAAATTTATTATGCACCCTCATTTCTTTACTCCACAAACGGTGTCATTTACGTTCGGCAACTCATAACAACCTCCTGATTCCTGCAACGACAACTAGACGATCCAAATTGTAACCTTAAACTCAAAATTTCTAAAGCTCTGCTCTAAAGCTAGGCGCAAAGAACCAGAATTATTCACGAGCGCTGCGTCGTGTTAGAGGGGTTGAGGTTATAAGACCCAAGGAGTTTTGCTGTTGCTGGACTATCTGTGGCATCCTCAGCAACCAGCAGTCAAGTATGTATGTATGTATGTATGTATGTATGTATGTATGTATGTATGTATGTATGTATGTATGTATGTATGTATGTATGTATGTATGTATGTATGTATGTATGTATGTATGTATGTATGTATGTATGTATGTATGTATGTATGTATGTATGTTGCATGTATGTATGTATGTATGTATGTATGTATGTATGCATGCATGTATGTATGTATGTAGGACTTAAAACAACGACACGTATCCACGTGATTCAGTGAGTCCGTGCAGCAGTGCATATTTTAAGAAATTTACACTACTGGGACAAACTCTGGCGTCTGGTTGATCAGTGTTTAACCTCTTACGGAACAAGGGCGACCTTTTTGGAAATTTCTTCCTTTTTTTAGTCATTACTCCCAAAACCGTTAAACTTTCCTTACTTTCTTGCGCAAATCGTTCCTCAAAAAACCTCATGACCTTTTTTAGGAATTCGTCTCCCCAAAATTCATGACCCTTTTTAGGAAATCACCCTCGAAAAAACTTCATGACCTTCTTTTAGGAATTCTTCTCCCCAAAAAAATCAACCGACAATGCATTTTACTAATTTTCATTTTAATGCTGGGACACATCTTAAAACTCCTCCGACATTTGTCCCACTAGTTATAGTTTACATTGCCTGGTACAAATCAGCCTCACTACTGGGACAAATCCTAACACTACTGGGACATTTGTCCCACTAGTAAAAATATGCCCTGCCGTGCAGCCCATGGCAGGCTGTAAGACATGAAAACTTAAATGTTTATTAGGCCTACATATAATAGTACTATACATTGTGGACTTTGCTTGACACAACCTTCGTGCATAATTTGCATTCCAGTGGATACTCAACGCGTGCAGTTGATCGGTGAAGTGACTGTCGTTGTTCTGTTTGCAGTTCAAGTCCAAAATAGACGACCTTATAAAACCACATCACGATGACTTCCACCTCGTCAAATGGCTTAGAGGTAGGCATACCTGAACGAATACATAGATACATGTGTATATGTGCATATATACATACATATAACAATGTATGCATACATACACACACATACATATATATATACATGTATATATATATATATATATATATTCAATTCAATTCAATTCAATATTTTTTTATTGCAACCAAATCAGTAAAATTACATAATTACAATTCAGAAACATTTATTATTGCTCCACTAAATAAGGTGAGACAGAACAGTCGGAGATGGAAGCAATGGGCGGCCCCAAAGGGATAATTATCCCGCTAGGCGGGGACACCCGACAGGTCCTTTAACATAGTTCAGTGTATGGCATATTATAAGTTATCCTTCCCGACGTGACTAGAAAAAAGATTAAAAAAATTGCCTGGGCATTAAAGGGGATGGGGGCTCTGAGAGGTAGGAAGAAATGGAACAAATCTTAACTAATCTTATCTAAACCTTAACTAAGGAACTCAAGGGCCAGTGCGCGGAGCTGACGGGCCCAATCTATAGCAGAACCTATAAGAGGAGGAGTCTAATCAAGGCGAATTCTAGGAATGCATAATAAATGAGCGTAAACGTTTTTTAAACTGATATCTGGTAGAGGAAGAGCGGATTTCTAATGGAATGGTATCCCAAAGTATTGGTCCAGCTGTTCTGATGCAAAATTCTCGCGTGTTAGTGCGCGCTTTTCCTGGTCGATACGAAGAGGCTTTCCTAGTAAAATGGTCATGAATTTGGGAAGTGAGAGTGAAGTATCCCACGAATGAGGCAGGTAGTAGATTGCGCTCATAACGAAAAAGGAGGTCTCCTATTTGGGCGAAACCTATTTGCTTTAAATCTAGTAGGTTCCAAGTTTTGAATATAGGGGAGGTATGTTCGCTTCTTCGGGCTCCCTGAATTAGTCTGACTGCTTTCTTTTGTAAAAGTACTAGTTTATGGAGGCGGGATTCGTAATTAGAGGTCCAGATTAAATTACAGTAATTTAGGTATGGATAAATTAATGTATAATACAGGTTTAATCTAACTGTTTTAGGGAGGAGGTATGAAATTCTAGATATTATTCCTATGTTTTTAGCTATTTTCGTTGAGATGTAGTTAATGTGAGTCTTCCATGTTAGATGTTGGTCAAGAAAAACCCCCAAAAACTTAACGGAGTCCACCTGAGAGATGGGCCTCCCTTCAAACGCTAAATCTATTTTTATCGGTTTAATTTTCCTATGAGATTTAAATATTATGAAATTTGTTTTTTCAATATATATATATATATATATATATATATATATATATATATATATATATATATATATATATATATATATATTAGGGTGTGTCTATAATTTGAAGTTTCAAAATTAATATCGGCCAGGTTGTTTTTGTGTTCCACCTTGAGAAACATTAACATTTGCCAAATTAGATGAAAATCAAAAGAGATTTAGAACTGGCGCAAAGCCCGGAAAAATTACCACTTAGAAAACAATGTCATACATTGTAATTCTCGAAGATCCAAACAATTTCAACACTTAAACATAAAAAATAAGGCAAAAGCAAACCAAGAGCCTTCAGTTATTTGTCATTACTTAGTCCATTTAGTGCTTTTGGGAATCTATTTCGATGGTATTCAACCATTTGAAGAACAAATTGTTTCTCTTCCTCATTTCGAACCAGGGCTTCATTGAAGGACTGCATTAGAGCCAGTCCTCTCTCCGCTAAATCGTTCGTCACTCTTAGGGCGGATATAATGTCTTTCGCCTCATTGAACGAATGCTCTGACTCCCATTGTTGTGGATCTCGATCAAGAAAAGCGTAAACGAATTTGAGGAGCTGGAAGAGTTTGATGGTAGAAGTGGTAAAAAAATCGGATAGCGCTTTTGTAGATGGATCATTTATGGGAGGAAGCCTCTTTGGAGGTTCGTCGGATCCCTGATTGTTGCGCATGTTATAGACCATGCGCTGTTTTTCGTCGAAGGTGACTGAATCGTCAAAAAGGCTGAGGCCAACCAAGGTCTCCGACAAATACCAAAGGTGTCGGGAAAATGCTGTTCGGGCGAACTGTGAGGCTTCCTTGTCTGGGTAAGTATGGATTGCCTTCAAGAATTGAAGATCGTTCCTTGGGGCTTCATTGGGTGATGTACAGGTGAACCAGTACTCCACGTAGGTTGTGGTCACAAAAAGTGAAACTCGAAGTAGATGATTCCACATCTTTTGAGAGTAAGATTGTCGAGATGCCCTCTGGTGCTGTTGAATGGGAAACTGCTATCTGAAAAGCCACATCTTGCTAGCATAAACCGCACGTGACATCCAACGCGCGCGGTGAAATGCCCCTGGGTACCTGAATTTTATTCCTTTCGGTGGAATTCCTCCTAGGAAAATGACTGTTAGTTCTAGTAGCTCTTCGTAGTCGTCTCTGTGGTATTCAGCATTCAGTTGCTGCAGTGCGAAGGTGATGACATTCTCTCGAATTTCTTTGACTCTTTGTGCTGCGTCTTTATCTTCCATTGCTGTGCGATACTTGGTCTGATCGATTTGCGGCCAGAAGTCACGGAAATGACTGAAGAGTTCCAATTTTGGAGACCTTACAGAATCATGCAGTGAAAATACCTTTTCCAGAACAATTTCCGAAACATGATGTCGACAGGCAAGGTTAAAGAGGTCTTTTCCTAATTCCGTTTCCAGCTTGATGCATACGCAGCCCTTGCAACCCGTGTTACTAGCCGTTGTGTCGAAACACATGGCCACGATTCTGTCTTCCAATCCCCAACTTCTGATCTCGGCCAAACACGCATCTGCCATGAAGGCAGCAGTCCCGGATTGGAGTTTGGGGATGGCCAATAGTTTGGTCACATCCTTACCAGATACCATTATTGGAAGACGATCAACGCACACTCATCCAGTTTATAGTGAAATCTGGCATGATCTTGCCGTCCCAGTGGATAGTAAGGGGAACCTTCGGATCGAAAGATTCACGAATCTCAGCTGCTAGGGCTGCACGGTTATCCTTCCTTGCTCGATGGATAGCAGAAGGACTGATGATCAGCTCACCAGCTGGTGCTGCATATAGATTGGATGCAGCGAGAGCAGAGAAACTGTGAGAGGCATTCCTGCTGCTGGTTTTGGTACGATCTAGAGCTGCTGCAACATCACGGGTAACTACAGAGATTGTTCCCTTTCGCCGCTTTGGTGGTCCAGCTGACGTCGAAGGTTCTGGTTCTCTTTCTGAGCTATTTGATGACGCCTCTTCCCCAGATGATGTTGCTAACAGAGAAACCTCCGTCGCTACCGCCATGCTTGCACGATATCGTCATGGGCGAGGGAATTATTGTTGTAGACAGATTACTCCGATCGGAAACCACGACATTATCTGATTGGCACAAACTCATTCGGGGATCAAACACATACTCTTACCAAGGGAGACAGCCACTCGCGTTAAATACCATGCTATTGATGTAGCACCAGGTGTCTGCTCTAGAAAACCACAATAGCTTAATTAATTACTATAATTATGTTGAAGATCGAAAACACGAAGAACAGACATCGTAACGTCTAAAATTTTGGCCAAACCGAGACAGGTCACCGGGTTCCTAATTTCGGTCGCCTTGCGCCAGTCCTAAATGTTCAGCTATCGCGATATAATTTCGGATATGGCGTTTATACGCTAATTGGCATGATAATTCGACCTGGCCGTTAAAAGATCTTTGAGTTAAAAAAATCATGTGCATCATAAAAACACCCTAATATATATATATATATATATATATATATATATATATATATATATATATATATATATATATATATATATATATATATACAGGGTGCGGCAAAATAAAGTAATCCCCCTGCAGTGTTTGGTTGATATCTCAAGAACGAAGTTGGATTTTTATAAGAAAATTTACACGGCCATTGGTCATTCATATATACGTACAATTGCCAAATTACATTATATTATCACAACAATTGACTAAGTTATGCTATTTGAACAGAGACAAGCCCACGCTTTATAACGTGCAAATTTTACGGTTGAGTTATTGGGAAAAGTTTGCAAAACACATTATGGTGTCTGCTGGGGTCTGCTTTGGGGGTAAAGGTCGGCTCCACTTCATCGACGAGAAAGCGAAAGTTAACGCTCAGTATTACCTTCGTCGACTGCTTCCGCAGCTCATTGAGGACTGCAACCAGTTGATGCCAGTCGGGTTCATTTTCCAGCAGGACGGCGCTCCAGCGCACACGGCACGTGTCACGCAGGAGTGGCTGCACGCAAACTGTCCTGAGATCATTGAGAAGGACCAGTGGCCACCAAATTCCCCAGATCTCAACCCCCTTGACTATCACGTGTGGGGAGCCATGCTGGAAAGGTATCACAAACTCCAGCCGAAGCCAAAGACAATCGCCGAGTTGAAAGCCGCTTTGCAGTCAATATGGGACGATATGCCACAGGCGCCGATCAACAAGGCCATCAAGAACTTTACCAAACGGCTGAAGGCATGCGTGCAGGCCAATGGTGGACACTTTGAACACTTAATGTAAAATTGAAAGTGCAATTCGTAAAGCTTTGTTGTAAAAATATTTCAAGTTGTACCATTTATTTTTCTTGTTTCTTTACAAAGTAACTATTTTTAACCATGTAAAATCGTGGGGGGTGTCGTGCTTGAAATAACATAACTTTGTCATATTTCAAGATTGTTAAATAACATTTGGAAGTTATATGTAGATGTGAACAGACAATATCATTACCAAGTTTTATATAAAAATTCTAAGCGGTTGCTACCGAATTTGCAACACACTGCAGGGGATTACTTTATTTTGCCGCACCCTGTATATGAGACAGCTAGATGGCGACGTAGAAGTTAAAGAAATGCACAGTATAAGAAGGTAGGTGAGTGCAGGTTAATAGACCATAGACTGACTGGTAAGAAACGATATTTCAGTTGTTGGGATGATGAAGTGAGATTGTTAGATCAGCGGTCTGGTTAGAAATGCCAAAGGCATAGCTGTCTAAGAAGTCGGGGTATCTGGAATGGTAGGGGAACACCCGGAACAGGTATAGAAGCTTACGGTCAAGCTGGTATAGGGAGAAATGGCTGCATAGTTAGTTAGAGTTAGATGGTCAGTATGGATTGACAGAGAGATAGGAAAGGAAGCAAGCAGTCAGATGAAGTCAGCAATGTAATGACAGATAGAAACATAGTTACAATGTTAGGAAGACAGGAAGATAAGTGGTCAGAATGGTAGGTAGTGAGATAGAGAGATACTCAATAGGCAGCTTTAGTTAGGATCGGGTTATCGGAAATCTAAGTTTAGAATAGTGATCAGCCAATGGGAATGAAGCGTAGGACGGACTCGAGCGTGGTGGCAGTGGTAGCAGTAGTAGCAGTAGTAGCAGTAGTAGCAGTAGGAGCAGTAGGAGCAGTAGTAGCAGTAGGAGCAGTAGGAGCAGTAGGAGCGGTAGGAGCGGTAGTGGCTATGCTAATGGTATGACGTATGTAATGGCCTAGACAGCCAGAGATGGAAGAACAAGACTTAAATGGTCAACTGGAAGACAGTCTGGCTTGGGAATGAGCTATAGGCAGAAAGAGGATAGCGAGTTTTCCTCCGGGAAAGAGAGCTAAGCCTAGGTCTGAGGATAGGGCTGGCTATTAGTCTCTTAGAGGACTGGTTGAGGAAGTTTTGAGATATAGGTTAAGATTGCGAGTTCAGTGGGCAGATGAATTATCGCAGTCCTTGCGGTTGGACGCTCGCGAGCAGTACAGCATTGTGAGCGAGAATGGACTCAGAGAGACGTCGAAGAGTAATGTCTAATACCAAGTATAGATACTAGGCGTTCGTCTTGAGAGTTTAGAATAGAAGTTCTTGTAGTTGTCGCTGTATCGTAGCTATCTAATCATCGTCAGTTAAACGAACAATCGTCTACTATCGAACTGTGTATTCGAAAAGAGACATTCATATTGAATGACAATAAAGAATTCTACAGACAATCATAAAGGCTGACACACACATGCACTGAAATCATTTTATTGATCACCAAGTACCAACAGTTTAGAAAATGTATACAGAGAATCAGGTTTTACATCATTAGATGTCAAACTTAGAGGAGACAAAGGAAGAATGCGGAAGGAAATATGCGAGTCCCGCCATACATAGTTGTCCAGTTACAGTGCAACGTTGTACAGGTTTTGTCATCAATGTGCACTTTGTGCAGATTCTTCAAAAAAAAGTTGTTATGTTAATTGATACCTTCAAGTCCATTATACTGCGACGATCATTATATCAATCTTATTAGATGCCGTTTTAAAAGCACTTTGAACTGGTGCAAAGGGGAGTGTCGAGTAGGAGCATGATGCATATATATATATATATATATATATATATATTATATGCATGCATGAATACATGCATGTATGCATACTTGTATTGAAGAATCTGCACACTGAAGACATATCTTGAACAACATTACACTGTAACTGGACAACTATATATGAAGGGACTCGCATATTCCTTTAGCATTCTCCCTTTGTCTCCCTTTGACATCTAGTGATGTAAAACCTGCATAGGCCTACATACATACATAAGCCTATGTAAATACATGCATGTCAGCGTAAGCCTACATACATGCAGCAAATAATTAGCCAATCGCCTTTTATATATAGTCAATCGATGAATCAATCAACCAATCAGTATTTCAATTAATCGATCAATCAAAGCCCTAATCAGGCAATATTGTTTTCATTTTAAGAGAACTTTTCTTGCAGCTCGTAACTGGGATGTTGAAAGTGCGGAAAAGTTGTTTCGAGATGTATGTATTAATTTTTAGATGGCTGATTACAAACAGTGTTGTTTGATCTGATTAACGTTGATTAGGCTTGCAGAGGATACATTAATTTTACAAAGCCTGACAGTTTTTGAATGCAATCTAATATATAATAGATAAGAAGAGGTAAGCGTAGATGCAGTCCTTCCCGTGCAGAGCTGCATAAGGACTAAGTACTAAGTAAGCGTAGATGTATTCTTGTGCATGTAAAACGGGTATGGCCACCTGTTGATTTCATATTTCCTTTGGTGAGATCCAGTAACCAGTGATTCGTCAAAATCTTGCGTCGCTTATTATTTAAATAATTTTCAGTCAATCAGTTAATCAACAAGTGCTCGCTCAGTCAATCAAATCTCAATGAATCGCACAATGAATCAATCAATCATGTTGATCAATTTATCTCACCCATCGATGGACTGATTTTTCATTATTTGTTTACTTTCTGTTTGACTCATTATTTGCTTAATTTAGGATCAGGAGTGGCGCAAGGTCAACGAAATTGACAAAATTCTGTCAACCTATGAACCCCTAGAGGTTCTTGTCAAGTACTATCCAGGCGGATACTGTGGTGTTTCCAAGGAAGGTCATCCCGTGTGGATAGAACCCTTGGCATGGGGCGATCAACGAGGTTATTCTGGCTGTTATCAGATATTAATAATGTTCGCTCACTTTCATTAGTAACTGACGACTATAAGCAGTAATTAGTTGCCTCCAACGGCTGATTAACGGCACTTACAGCAATCACATATATATCTGATAAAAATAATCAGCAGGTTTCTTGTTTGGATTTTCCATCATATGAGCTCAATGTTTATAGTCATCACCGTTTTAATCATATATGTAGCATTTAAAATCAGTAGCACTTTCGTGTCTTTCTTTTCTTTCCACTGTACTGTAAAGGCGATATACAAATTACGATGTACGTAAATAAGGAGAACGAGAAAAACGCTACAAATGCTGAAACATTTCCAGAAACGACTTATTAATTAATTACTCAATTAATTAAGTAATTAATTAATTAACTCTTTCATTAAAAGCCCTTATAAATATATATCGCCCTTTCAGTTACTGAGTTACCTATATATTCAGCGGCGCTTCGAGGCTCGAGCCCTGTCCGCGCGAATGAGAACAGCTTTCTATTGTTGGTAAAAGGTACATTTAACGTACCTAGCAAATGGCCAGATTAGCGTTGCTGTGCGAAATTCTGTCAGAAATGCGCTATAAGAATTTCCAATCTTATTACATTATATTAAAAATATATTATGGCTGATATGATCTGTCTGTACGCTTGATTCCAGTAATTTTTAAAACGGTTTCAAACAGAAGAATACGTAGAGATAGGCCTAATGTATGGCTATGATTGTTTTCAAACAAAGATGATACGTAGATATGGTAACGATTGTTTTCAAAGAGAATACGTTGATATGGTAACGATTGTTTTCAAACATAGGCCTAGATAATACGTAGATATAATTATGGTTATGAATGTATGCAAACAAATATGATACATATGTATTTGGTAATGATAGTTTTCAAACAAAGAGAATACTCAGATATACTGTTATGATTGTTTTCAAGGAAAGAGACTATGTAGATATGTAATAGTAACGATTGTTTTCAAACAAAGAAAATACGCAGATTTATGATTATGATTGTTTTCAAAGATAATACATAGACATATGGCTACGATTGTTTTCAAAGAGACTACGTAGATATGGTAACGTTTATTTTCAGACAAAGATAATACGTAGACATATGGTTACGATTGTTTTCAAAGAGACTACGTAGATATGGTAACGTTTATTTTCAGACAAAGATAATACGTAGACATATGGTTACGATTGTTTTCAAACAAAAAGACCACGTTGATATTAACAATTGTTTTCAAACAAAGAAAATACGTAGATATGATGACGATAGTTTTCAAATAAGAGAATACGTAGATTGTTTTCAAAGAGACTACGTTGATATGGTCATGGGCGTCCGCAGGAATTTTTCTAGACGGGGCAACATTTTGTGGGGGAGGGGGCAAATTTTTGTAGGGGAGCAAAATGACTTTTTGGCGTAGCTGACTTATCTAAATAGTTAAAGGTTTTTAGCATTTAAATAGTGTTGGGACTGTTGGAATAATCATAATAATCAAAAGATTTTATCTTTTTTAAATATTTTCAAAATCCAGGGGTCAAATGCCCCCTTACCCCTCCGGACGCCCATAGATATGGCAACGATTGTTTTCAAACAAAGAGACTACGTTGATATGGTAACGGTTGTTTTCAAACAAAGAGGATACGTAGTTATATGGTTACGATTGTTTTCAAACTTTCAAACAAATAAAATACGTAAATGTATGTTTACGATTGTCTTTAAACAAAGAGAATACGTAGATATGGTTAGGATTGCCTTCAAGCACAGAGAGTAGGTATATACGTACGTACAGACAAACCATATCGGCCATAACATATTTTACAATTATAGACTAAATGTAAGAAAAGCGGAGATTCTTATTTCTAACAGAATGTTGGTTTGTATGTACGTTTGATTCCAGGCCTCTATAAATCGGTTTCAAACAAGGAATTGATGCGACTCAAGATCTGGGAACTAGAAAAGCTTCATCGCGTCACGTGTCCCGAACTCAGTCGAAAGGTTATGTAGCAGCGCTACAGAAATATTTCCATCACAGTTCATTACTTTATATATCGTGTAATGTAGTAGCCTACTATTTTGGAAACCGTCTTCTTCAGCAGATGACGATTACGACTACAGTTTAACTTGAAACGACCATCGACTGATGCCTTGTGCATTATAAAAACGGCGCTATAGAAATCGTTAAATTACATTACCTCACGTACGACAAAAGTTTATTTCACTTCATTATGTTTGTATAGATGTTGTAAACGACTTCACCACTAAAGGCGCAACCTCAGAGGATGTTCTTTGAAGTTATCCACCCCTTCACCACGATCAGACCTGGGACAAAACGATTGCAATTTGAACATACTTTGTGTTCTACCTCACTTCTAAACTCCCCCTCCCCCCATTAAACTATTGATCTGTGAGGTTTAAAAACGAGACAGAAGAAGAGAAGTCCAAAGTGCGCTTCAACCGAAAAGTCGTTCAAAGCCGGTCTTTGTGCGATGACCTCAATAACCACGCAATGCTGTGATCTTATCTTACCTTATATTACAATGCCTTACTTTACCTGACTAAGTTACTTTAACCTAACTCAACTTGACCTAGACTTAACCAAGTTTATAATGTAGAGCCTGGTGCGCCTAAGATAACCATGGTTCTCGTCTTCACATTGCTCACAGTTTAAATTGATGTTGGAATTATTTCATGATATCAGTTTGGCAAAAAGATCGACCAGTGTGTTCAAGTAGCAGACCTCGATGGATTTGGACTTAAGCATCTCTGGAAGCCAGGTAACTTACCTTACCTTACCTCATTTATGTCTATCATCGTTTCACTCTTCCTCGTGTTATCTTCTTATCCAACACCACTAAACGTTATTTTGCGAGAAACGAGAAATTTTCATATTTTTATTCCTTATTATGTTAGCAATAAAACTGCAAAGTCCTAATTTAGAGTTGTCTGAGTTTTTTAATTATGCCCTGCACAAAACCTTTAACATACTCCCTATGTGCCGTAATTTGTAGGAGTATCCATAGATAATTACGCACGTGAGCTACGCACGTGAGCTTTTATAAGAATTTTAAGATGATGTAGGCCCTATGCATAATTTCAAGCCCAATCCGTAGCATTTCAAGCCCAGTCCGGAGCATTTCAAGCCCAGCCCGTAGCATTTAAAGCCTTGTCCGGAGCATTTCAAGGCCAGTCCGGAGCATTTCAAGCCCAGTCAGAACATTTCAAGCCCAATCCGAAGCAATACCAAGCCCAGATTTGACTTTTCTCGCGGCTTTGTGGTGCTTTTCTGAGGCACGTTCACATATTTTACCGTACGTTACTTGAACTTAACTTGCTTACTTTACATATCTCATGCACCATCGCCATACTTTACCTCAGGTTTATGTTTCATGTTGTTTCATTGCTTAGCTTGTTGCACCTCAACTTTCTTACCTCTGCGAATGTTGTCTTACCTCACCATAATTATACGTTATCTTACCTTCCCTTACTGATCTTATCTTACCTTATAACTTCCTGCGTCTTATCTTACTTAACCTTACTGCATTTTATATAATCTTATCTTGCTGTTATGCTTAGCTTAGCTTAGGTTACCCACCTTGTCTCCCCTAGGTGCAAGTTATCTGACCGTGTCTTACCGTATCTTACCCCCACATTAAATTGAAGCTAAACCTACAGAATGGCTTCGCCAGAGTGGTATCAATAATGCCCCTCTGGAATTGTCCACTTTCACGTTCATATAAATTATATACCAATCTCTAGTTGATTGCTATTATCGCCTGTGATAAGGTGATTGACTGTTAACTCATTTATAGGTAGGGCTGAGTTAATTAATTGGACCGACTAATTACGCGATTGATGGATTCTACTGTTTGATTGATTGTTCAATGATGGATTAACTGATATTTCGTTAATTTCAGCCGTCGATATCTTGACCGCCATGGCTCGAATGGCCGAGGAACATTATCCAGATTCACTCCGCACAATCATTGTTATCAATGGTCTGTATCTAATGTGGTCTTCTCTTATCGAACCTAATCTTGTAAAGCTCCTGAGTCCCATAGTCCTACTCGTCGACCCTTAAGACGTTTCCCATGGATACGGGGCCATCGTATCGCAGGACTTCCAGTCACTTCTCACCCTACTTCACTACCAAATTATTCTGCTGGATAGCAGATAGGCACATGTGTAGTTAGAAACCGTTAGTCCAGATTCGTTAGACAAAGTCTCCTTAGCAAGATTGAACCCGCAATCGTTAGAATCTCTCTCTCTCTCTCTCTCTCTCTCTATTTCTCTCTCTCTCTCTCTCTCTCCTCTCATCTCTCTCTCTCTCTCTCTCTCTCCTCTCTCTCTCTCTCTCTCTCTCTCTCTCTCTCTCTCTCTCTCTCTCTCTCTCTCTCTCTCTCTCTCTCTCTCTCCTCTCTCTCTCTCTCTCTCTCTCTCTCTCTCTCTCTCTCTCTCTCTCTCTCTCTCTCTCTCTCTCTCTCTCTCTCTCTCTCTCTCTATGGAACTCAACTGAGCGCAGCCGTAAAAACCATGCGAAGCCAGGCTGTTCTGTCCTGCGTCTTCTTACGCAAACTGTTTGAAGACCATAATTTGGAAGTCACGACTCTAGAACTAAGTCGCGGCTATGTTATCTCCTCCAATATTTCTGAGACTTGTTAATTTCGGTTCATATGGCATTCCTTGTTCAGGACCCGGAGTGACATGCCCGAATAAACCAGTCTGCGTTTCGGACTGCTGCAGAGTCTGAAATTGCCGCCGTTATCCTCCTGATCCCCACATTGCTGTGGCATGTTCTGTTCCAGCACAAACTACTGTGCCACACATAATCTAATCTTTGGTGTTGTTTCAGCTCCGGCGATTCTTCCTGTGGCCTACAATCTTTTCAAACCTTTTTTGTCTCAAAACACGAGATCAAGAATTAAAATCTATGGAAGTAAGTGGCAAAATATAAATTATTGTTGACATTAACACACAACAACAACGTCAATAATAATAATAATAATTATTATTATTATTATTATTATAATAATAATAATAATAATAATAATAATAATAATAATAATAATAATAATAATAATAATAATAACAACAACAACAACAACAACGATAACAACAACAACATTGTCTAGGCACGTGGCCAAGATGGTCTTACGTTTCTCAAGGGTGTCATTTTGATCAATTAATTGGTCACATGCGGATTTTGCTCGATAATTTTGTTCGTTCGGATTTCTAATGTTATTGAGAATGTGTTCATTTGGTTATATCTCTCTTTCGCCGTTGTTTCTGAGTGTTTTGGACGATGTTCGCACGTTTGCTTTCGAGGTCTTGCGTGGTAACGGTGGATGGATCCGCCCGCTCGGAGGCGATTTAGTTTACCAGTTGACAGTGCCAAGCTCCGTTTGAAAATGCCAAGAGAATCCTTGGACTGGTGCTACCACATTTTGCAGCCAGCTTTCGGCTGCAGGGAATGTCATCCTACAGAGACCCGGGGGCAGAGAGATGCCTCGATGTAGCGGCTTCTATCATCTGTGACGGACTGTTCGATGTTTGGGATTATGTGTTGAGGCTCACCGTTTGTCGTTGCTTCTTTTCTTCGGAAATTATTATTCCAGGGACTCTGAACAATGTCTGACTAATATCAGCTGTGGATGAAAATCCGTCTCTATTCTTAATGACTTTAATATCATGTAGGTTGGTGCATGAAGCAGTTTTGCGAGGTATTTGAAAGGTGCTATACTTACTTGTTGTCTACTCGCATACATACTTACGTACATGCATGGTTTGCATACATACATACAATTACTTATGATTCCACCGCCATCGAGTCTGTATACATACCAACGAAAAGATAGACATATAGATAGTCAGACAGACAGATATGCAAGATGACGGACATGTTTATATATATATATATATATCTCTCTATATATATATATATATAGAGAGAGAGAGAGAGAGAGAGAGAGAGAGAGAGAGAGAGAGAGAGAGAGAGAGAGAGGAGAGAGAGAGAGAGAGAGAGAGAGAGAGAGAGAGAGAGAGAGAGAGAGAGAGAGAGAGAGAGAGAGAGAGAGAGAGAGAGAGAACAATAAGGAAACTGCCAACCAAGACAGATACGGAGTACGGTCCGATATGGTCGATCATGATATCCTTCTTCGTCGTTTGCAGCTATCCTGTGGCATCTCTAACACTCTCCTCTTCTCTGGGTTAAATCATATCTTTCTGATCGCTCCCAGATGGTTGTCTTTGATGACTCTAGATCTCAATGGGTTATGGTTAGATTTGCCTACCCCAGGGCTATGTACTTGGACCTATCCTCTATATCCTCTATATGGCTGACATTTCCCTCATCTTTACCAAACATGCTGGCGACGGGCCACCCTCTATGCTGATGACGCACAAGCTTTTGTTCATGGTCCACCAGCTGATCAACTCTCCATTGTTTCCTCCGTTGACGCACATACCCAAGACTTGCACCTTTGGATGTCATCAAATCGACTTTGCTTAAATTCCACCAAGACTCAATTGATTTGGTTTGGCACTAAGCAACAACTAAATAAGCTTGACTATTCACTGCTGGTACTCAAGTTTCCTTCTTATACCTACTCCTCAGTGTACGCGATCTGGGTGTCACTCTTGACTCCTCCCTCACCTTACTGAACATATCTCGACTCTGACTCGCTCCTGCTTCTTTCAACTGAGACGACTGAGAGCTATCAGGCGATCCACTGTACCTACTGTCTTTACCTCCATTGTGCATGCATTCATTTGCTCTCGGGTTCACTACTGTAACTCGCTCCTCCTCGATCTCCCCATGCTACGCCTCTTCCCCCTCTAATCAGTTTTAAATGCTGCTGCAAGGCTCATAGCACGTCTTCCCCGCTTTGCTCATATCTCCACATATGAGATTGAAGTCTTACACTGGCTCCAGATTATTTCGCGTATCCAGTATAAGATCCTCCTTCTGGTTTCCAACTCCCAGCTACGGCTTGTCCCTAAATACCTCTCAGATTTTATGCGGCAACCTCTCTCTGCAACTTCTGCTCGTCCTTTGCGCTCTACTGGCCGTCTTGATCTCTTTGTCCCTCGTACTAGGACCACCCTGGCCCAACGTCGACATTTTGCTGTCACAGGTCCCTCTGCCTGGAATGGTCTTCCCTCTCGACTACGAACTAAACTCATTATGGGAATCTCCCCAGCATCTACTCGCTTGCTCAAGACGTTTCTGTTTCCACGGGGCTCATGCACTGAGGTCGCCTCTGAATAGTTTATACTGCGAGAGGCGCCTTATCAATTACTAGATACGATACGATACGATACGGTGGATCCTTTGAGTCTGGATA
This sequence comes from Allolobophora icterica, assembly GCA_963556255.1. Taxonomy (NCBI): domain Eukaryota; kingdom Metazoa; phylum Annelida; class Clitellata; order Crassiclitellata; family Lumbricidae; genus Allolobophora; species Allolobophora icterica. The sequence continues at coordinate 56,790,945 of OY744603.1, read as the reverse complement.
TCCGTGTCTGCGGATGTGTGTTTGTCAGCGGAGACATCGTTCGCTTATGCCAGAGGTGGGCAGATCCGGTCCGTCAACACCTTTTATCCGGCCCACACAATTCTTCAGAAAAATAAAAAAAATAAAAAGTTTTCCTCGTTTTACTCACGTGACGCTGCTTTCTTACTTACTATTATGGGAAACTTGTTAATGCATGTTCATAGTTGCATACACAATGGCCAAGTAGGCCCTATATTCAATTTTATTTAACTAAACTTTTTTCATGTTAGTCGTTATTAAAAGTTTAAAATTTTTACCTGGCCCTCTTAATTTTTTTTCGTTTAATGTGGCCTAATGTGCAAAAAGTTTGTCCACCCTTGGCTTATGCAATATATACGATGCATCACACTGATTGTGCAATGCGGCGAGAGAGACATAATCGCAATTTGACGGACAGACAGACAGGCAGGAGAGCAGACATGTAATGATACAAGAACAGTCTGACTAGACTGTGTTGTGCATTGTGGCCGAATAGTAACGGAAATACCTTATATCACAGGTAACTACAAGGAACATCTGTTGAAGGAGATCGACGCCGATCAGTTACCTCTTCACTGGGGCGGAACAGCCACGGATCCGGACGGAGATCCCTATTGCAAATCGAAGGCAAGATTCCCGAACTCCTTTTACAAACAAAGTAACTTAAGTTAAACGCAAATACTTTGGATTTTTAACAGCTCATAACATTTAACATTATCAATGCATATATTAGGCAATTATAAATGGCTGTGACTAGCGGACCGCCAGGCGGCCCACTAGTATTTCGAAACTTGCGGGCCGCCTGGCGGTCCGCTAGTCAATACGATATTTTGTGACTAGCGGACCGCCAGACGGCTCTGAAATTTCAAATACTAGCGGCCCGCCAGTAACGTGATTGCGCCAGAAGCCCTTTCAAATCCGAATCATTGGGCCAAAACATTGGCTACACTAACCCTAAGACTAACCCTAAACGTCTGAAACCTGGAACTGAAAGACCCCCAGTCGGACGTTGCATTGTCGTACGTTTTTAATACTTTCTGCGGCCATAGGCCCCCGCTTCGTGCAGCATAATCGCAGCGAGGAATACCGCAGTTCATTCTTGGCACGTGCAGCCTTCTTCTGCGCATACTTTTTCTTGGATTATAACGTCTTGGCGTCACGCATTGTAAGAATACTAAACTTAATCGGTTCATACAGTTTTTTGGAATTTTTCTAAGCAGTTAAAGGTAAAAATTTGACCAACATAAATGAAACTGTCCGTAACGGCCGCCATGTTGCTTATGAAAGTAGCCACGTTCTGGAATCACGTGAGGTGTTACACGTGACTGGCGGCCCGCTAGTTTTTGGAAACTTGCGGGCCGCCTGGCGGTCCGCTAGTCACTTCGATTATAAATATATTAATAACATAATTAATATGAATATATTTTATTCGCTGTGATATGTAGTAACTATAGGCTTTAGAGTGTAGACCTATGGATTATACATATTTTTCAAAGTGTATTTGCTATAAAATATAAAGGCCCTTAGGGTATCTTAGAATTTCAAAAATTCCGTAGCAGTGTCTCTGTTAGTTTGCCTCAACAATGTATTTATAAAACAGGCCTAACTGTGTTTTCTATGATGATTATGTAATCTCTATTCCTAGATCTGTATGGGAGGACCTGTTCCAGAGAAATACTATAGGAAGAACATGCTGGAAGAGAACAACAATTTGAGCAAATTCACTTCAGTTAAGGTTCGAAAGGGATCCACGCTTCAACTCGACTTCACAGTCAACGTCAAAAACTCCCTACTCAGGTACTCACTCTTTCAATATCCGCTGTTATAGATGAATAAGTAGATAAGTAGACGGACAAACAGACAGACAGACATATAGAATATAATGTCTTTGAACATATTTTAGGGGCCATTTAAATTTAATAGTATACCTTAACCTGAGAAAATACAGGCAGGCAGAAGCTTACATATTCTGAGCATACTTTAGCTCCCATTTATACTTTATGCGGTCAATGTATAGCCCTACAGCGTGGCTATCCCTGAGAGAATGTTTCCTGCATGTAGATGGCGTTTCAATCCTAATGATTATGGCACAGGCTGTTTATGTACAACTTGTGTATTTGAGATCTGTGTGGTTTTATATAATCAGTAAACAATTACAAATGATGTAAACTTTGATCTATAATATTATTACATTCCTGTCGTATATTATATCATTAAATAGTTACAATATGCTATTATACTTAGTTGGAATTTCTACACTGATAACAATGACATTGGATTCGGCGTCTTTCGTCGAACATCGGCCGACCCGAAACAGAAGACATCCGATATGGAGGTCATCGTCCCAAGCGAAAGGGTCAACAGTCACGTCATACCAGAAGCAGGAAACGTCTTGTGCGAAAATCCAGGAACATGTAAGACAACCAGATAGATAGATAAGGAATCACACGGAGAGAGAGGAAGAGAAAAAATATACAAAGAGACACAGACAAACAGATAGACAAACAGATAAGGAGAAACGTATAGTCAGAGACAAATAGGCAGACACACCTTGGCCCTCACTGTTCCGACTGCCTTAGTTGACGCCATGTTCAGAGCTCAAGGTCCGTGTTGCATTGAGAATGAGGATTGCCGATATCTGTTACATATGCATAATCAAAAATATATGGTGCATGCATCTTCTATTGGCTATAGGAACACAAAAACCTTTTCTGTAGCATTTACGTTCGTCAGATGTCTATCGTTTCAACATTGACTTGTTTTTCTTGCATATTCGCCAGATGTCTTATGCTTCGACAACAGCTTCAGTTATCTAAAATCCAAAAACGTCTTTCACTTCATCGAAGTCGTTGAACCGGAAACAGAAGAGGACATGCAGCTGGACTCAAATGACCTCTGACCCAGGAAGACGTCATCTGCATCAGCTTTCGAAATAATTTTGTAGCGCCATGGTTTTTCTCTATCGATTTTAGTGTGATATAAAGTATTTTAATTTATTTAAATATGGCAGAAAAACTTGTTTAACGTACTGCAGACATAATAGCGAATTCATTTTCTATCTGTTACCCTACTGCACATGTTTATGGTTCTGTCAGAACCTCTCGTATGCAGGTATTCGAGACATAGCATATAGTGCCTTTTGTACCTTACAAAAGTGTTGCTATGTTAGCCTAAGTGGTGTTAGAGTTTATGAAGAATAAATGAGTTGAACAGTGAGCTCAGGATAGTGGATTACACATTTCCTTCTATTCGTTGCATCCTTTACACATCAAACCGCAACTGTCAGTTTCTATCCTCCCTAGCTTTTGGTTGTGGGGTCTGGTTGTGTCAACAGCTGCCCGTCTGGAGAAATCATTTAAATTATTAACTGGAGACACTAGAATGTCTTGCAATCAGCCCTATATCAGCTTTACCTTATACAGCATTCGATTCCTAATTTAACTTTACAACTACACTGGAATGCCTCCTACGTTGACATGCGTGATTCTGGTACAGACAGTTTGTTGCTCTCGTATGGATTGGACAGCCTCAAGCAGTCGGCGATCCAATGCAAGAAATTTCTATTTAAACTTTGTGGAACCACAGGATGCAGTTGACTGTGATGAATTAGTCGACTAATCCGCCCATGTCGTTTAACCAAGAGTGGTCCTCTCCACGGTTTCCCTGGACGAACAGACTGTGATAGTGATCAAACTGTTTCTCAAAATTCTTTGACGGAATTTCGATCAACCACAAACAGGGAACGGATTGTCTCTGATTGTCACTTCTCAACAGTTACAGTTCAGTTACGACCATCACTGGCGGCGATCTTGTTTGACGTGTGGGGGGACACTGTTGAACTGATCTGGGGAAAAGAGTTTTGAACTGATCTGCTCAAAAAAAGAGGTCATTTTTACCGTTTTGGGGAAAAAATTTGACGACCTTTTTGGGGATTTCTTCAAAAAGTGGGGGGGCAAATGTATGGTGTGTCCCCCACTCTTAAAGGTGGGGGACTTGTTCCCTTGGACCCCTCCCCATGATCGCCGCCCATGACGACCATTACCTCGAGCTTAATCTCGCCTCGACTTAGCTTCGATATCATCTGCACTGTCAAATCACCGTGAACAACTCATAACTGTAGGCCTACATATCGATTTTTACGATTGAACTGCCATTTCCGCATGTCCCTTTTTATTCGACTTATAGGAAATTGATTATTATTCGTGTAACACTATAAACCTTCGACGAATTCCGTTCATCTGAAGTGACATTGTCTGCTCATTGACACACTCTGCAAACATCGACTGCTTCAGACCCAACGACCATGAGCCAACCCTTAATTCTATGAATAGATATCTTTTTCCCACCGTGTATACTCGAAGCATAGACAATTTCCTCAAAGCCTATATCATTAATAATTTTATGCACCGTGGTGCTGGAAATATACACAGATATGGTAGAAATTGTACTTGCAAATCTACCTCTATATTATGACCATGTACAATATAGACTTCAGAGCCAAAAACAAAGGCATAATTCAACGCAGATAAATGCGTATATATAAGAAGAAACGCTTTTCGCCCACGTCGACGGCTATCAAAATTGATCCTCTTCGCCTTGGCTGTCAGTTGGTTGAACGATCTTTCGACTGAATCGCATCTGATACGACATCATGTTTTAAGTATTTCTCGGTGAACGTTAGTTCATGATTCTAAAAAAGTCCTATTCTTTATGTTTTTTTGGAGATGTTTGAAAAATCGTGTTTAACATTTTTAATTGTCTTGTTTCTGTATCTGTTGCTGAGCATTTTAAGTCTGTTTCATGACTTTGGTAAAATTAATTAGAAACTCGATGGAGGACTCATTATCTGAGAGTAAGCTAGTCTCAGCCAGGTACCTCTTATGATATGATGTGTATTACAGTGACGACACTATATACGACTGGACTTGAATGAACAAGGTTAGACTAGAAAAGTCATGTCAGCTTAGGTTAGACTAGGTCAGGTTAGGTTAACGTTGAAACGTAAGGTCATGTTAGGTTAGACTATATAGGTCAGGTTAGGTTAGGTTAGACTAGACCACGTCAGATTCGGTTAGATTAGGTCAGGTTAGGTTAGGTTAGACTAGAAAAGTCATGTTAGGTTAGACTAGGTAGGTCAGGTTAGGTAGACTAAACAGGTCATGTTAGGTTAGACTAGAAAGGTCAGTTAGGTTAGACTAGACTAAGTTCGTATTAGGTTGATTGAATTGGATTATATTAGGTCAAATCAGATTAGATGCTTGTTCTTTAATGTTTCATATTCGCAATCATTTACAATTGGAACTCAGTTGGGGCCCTAGATCCGATGACGATGGTCCCTCTTGAGGCCTATGAGTAGGGAAGGAACAAACTCGAAGGTCCAACGCACAGGGGCCGTTGTGTTCATGTACGTGCATGTTCCAAATTTGGTTTATGCGTGTCAGTGTGTCCAGAGGGTGTCCGTGATCAAGTATCGTTTGATCGAGTGAGATTGGCAGTTGAGATTACAAGGCAAGACTGGCAGATAGTATTGGGAGGTCAGAAACTGGCGACGGCTGTATGTCTGATGCAATATTCCGTTGAATATTCATACCAGTTAATTGATATGGAACGAAGGTCGATGACTTCGTGCGTAAAACTCATAACGTGTCTGTCAAGATCTGACATCGATTCAACTTGAACGGTCATGATAAGGGTCATCCAAAAGCATAACACGTTCACTCTCATCGAGATTGTTGGTTTTCAATGTCGCCTCAACTCGACCGACCGATGTACATAGCGAATCTGAATCTAGTGAGAACACAAGATTTAGTGAACTTAATACAGAAAATTTAACCATGAGATATCATGTAAAGTTCAACTCCTTCGTGTTAATCGGCTGCCTTTAATCAAATAATAAGTGCCTATATATATACATACATATATATACATATATATACAATATTATACATATATATATACATAATACAGTCCGTCACCAGGTACTAACAATGACGATATATAATATACAGATAATTAGGCCTAATTAATCGAGTAATACCTACCCTGCCAGCATACTCACGTGGACCCCCACAAAGGTCCCATATTCCCATATAGAACCCGTACAGAGCTCATCAGAGTCCCATATAATGCCCACGGAAATGATAGCAGGGAATGGCATTATTATAGTGGTGCTACAGAAGTTCAACAATTAGATTGGGTAATGCAACATTTAGTGTTACCAGTTTCGTAGCCATTGTTTGGCTGTTGGCCACAATGACTGGGTTGTTCAACTAGAGTGTATCTGTCAATGTGCTGTTTGGCCACCTTGCGGTTCAATGGTTCAACTGTATCGCGAGAGACCATGCGGGCAGTCGTCATTGGCAACGACAAACCTCTCGAACGTATTTGAACCGGGCAAAGAGCAATGAAAGATCAAAGTGTTCAGACGCGATCCGAGATTTCCAACTTTACATGTCGAAGGCTGAACTGACCACCTGAGTGTCTCTTGCTGACGTTTGGGCTTGGATCACTCGAGGGAGAGACAGAGAAGAAACTGAAAAGGATGGATGGACTCAAGGATCTGACGTCGGCAGAGAAAGCAACCTTCCAAAAGGTGATGACTGTCTAAATTCAAATTATCTTCGCTTGACCAACTGACGCTAGTTAGAGTCAATCTGTAAGAAAAAGTTAATTAGGACAGGTCACAGTTTCAACCTGTTCACCCGTGCTACAGTTTCACTTCCGGGTTCAGTCATCTGTTGGATTTTGACTGGACTTTCTAAACGGGCTGTGGTTGTTGACCACCGCTTATTATTATAATTTTTCGCCCCGAGGTACACAGAATGCCTCAGAAACTTACTCATTAATTAAGAAGCGTGAAATAACGTCTGAAACGACACCTATTCGTCGAGGTCCAGTGCAGCAAAAGTATCATGCAATAATTATTATTATTATGCATTTATTAAACGTCACTACCTAATGACAAAGCATCAATCGATGGCGCTGAGCAATTGTAAGTGAAGGACTTGATAGCAGTTCCTACACATTACTATGTAAGGATCGTCTAAGAAGAGGTTCGAACCCATCCTCTCCTCCGCTACAAGGCGAAAGCTCTAATAATTAACCAATCGGCTACCGCGTGTCTTGCTTGAAGCTCTTTCGATTGATGTCTTGTGCATTATGATAAATGCGCTGTATAAATTAATAGATGAGATTTGTTCAAAGATTCAGCATTTGTGTTGCGCTGCCGTGAGTTTCCTTATTTTTCCATTTAGAATTGCAGTTACGTTTGGGGTGCACAGTAGCCTAGCAGTGGCGAGCGCATGCCTTTTTTGTTTCCAGGGCATAGCCGGGGTAGTCATCCAAGTTACCAGCGCAGGGGAGATTTACACCCCAAACAAATTCTGGGTAGGGCAAAAATTCTGGCAGGACAACGACCAGAGCAAAAGGCTTTTTTACCAGGGCATATGCCCTGGCTCGCCCTGGTGTAGTGCCGCCACTGTAGCATAGTGCTTATAGCGTGCTGGACTGTCAACTGAGAGGACGGGGATTCAAATCCCTGCCACGGCAGACAATTGCTTTAGGATTTCGGCTCTACCTGTACTCCCTAGCCAACTCAGCCATGATGAGTACACTGATCGTACACTGTCAGTGTACTGTCTGTGTAGCCAACGGTTAGTTTGAGTAACTACTAACAGAGGAATTTTCAGAGTAAGTCTTAAAATAATTTAAGGTTAGGCATAAGTTTAATGTACGGTAACAAATCCTGATATACTTAAATGCAGTGTAATGAATTGCAATGTATGGTAATGTATTTTAATACAATGTTACGTCATATACCCGGATCTCTTTGTAGCGCCCTCTATGGTTGCTTAATATGCTAGTGTAGACAGCGTTTTTCTGAGGTACCTGAAAATAGTACTTTCTGTGCAGCCGCTGTTTTGGTAGTCTAAATAGTGAGATTAAGCCTGTGAAGTGTTCAGCAAGTGGGAAAAGTGGGAAACTGGGCATAAACACACTCAAACCCAGAGGCGTAGCTAGGGGGGAGCAGGGGGAGCGACCGCTCCCCCTGAGACCATTTTCCTAAATGTGGGGCCTTTTTCACAATTTATTTATTCCAAACGTTCTATTTATTGCAATCGTTCAAACAACATAAGAAATATGTCACCTGGTCCTTAAATGATAAACCTCTTTCAAACTGCACTACTGATGCTAAAGGTATTATTGCAACACACATGATATGTTGGCTGATGCTAAAGGTATTGTTGCAACGCATGATATGTTGGCTGATGCTAAAGGTATTCTTGCAACACATGATATGTTCGAATACTTAGTTCTTCTAATATTTCTGCGAAAAAGTGCTAGAGAAGGCTTTCACTTAATCTACATATATTTACACAGATGTAGCACGTACTGATTTACTCTCATTCAACTATTTGAAAACCAGATGAAAACATGCACAATGAATTTGAATCTGAGTTTGAACGGATTGAGAATGAAACAACTGAGCTGGCTGAAAAATGTGATTTTACTACTGACTATGAGCAACATATAGTTCGAAATTTCATGAGGAAATGTCAGTGGATGATTCCAGAAAAAATCATGGTTGAAACCTACGTAGTGTCGCTAGATTGTGCCATCAATAGCACAACTAAAAGATTTAATTCATTCATTCATTCGAGTATTTATATAGCACTTCTTTAAGGGGGCTACTCAGAGGTGCTCCCGACTCCAGCACGGCCAAATAGGACAGTTTTCAATCTTGTGTAGAACGTATCAGAAGGAGTTCTGGGGAGCAGGCGCAGCACCAGAGGGAGCCCGTTCCATGCCGTTGGGCCCACCACTGAAAAAGCACGATTCTGCGCGGTGGCTGTGCTGGCAAAAGGCGCAATGAGCACCCCTCCCCGAAGAACGAAGGTGGCGGTTACCCTGAACTCCCAGCAAAGGACCCGCAGATATGCTGGAGTGCAGCCCATCTGGCATCGCCACACCTGCAAACAACCCTGCATAACACGCGCTGGCTGATAGGAAGCCAATGTAGGACCTTAAGTATATAACCAAAGACCTGAGCATCTGAGCATTTTACAAATGTGGCTTCCAAATTTAGTTGTTTAGATCCAAAGCATTTTAGCAATGTGGCAAAATTAGAATCTCTAGAAGACACGTACTAAAATTCATGATTGCCAATAACATGCGTTCCTTTTATCCTAGCCTGTAGTCCACATATTTGTACCGCATTTTGCTGATCTTGCCAATAAACAACGCCGGTGTGGAACAATCCTTTAGCCGACTCAGTTCGCTAGTGAAGTGGATTATAACGAAGTAATCGATAGCTTTGCTAAAATTAAGTCTAGACGAAAAGGCTGTTGTAATTGGTTTGTGTTTGTATACTTTCATGTTAGGCCTATATTATACTGTGCTATTACACATTTACTCTACATATTGCTTTTGCCACCTTTGGGTGTTTCAGTGTTTCTATCTAAAAAACAAAATTAATGCTTAATCATAATGAATGTAATTAATTGAAATTATATATTTTGGTAATTGGGGCCTTTTATGTGCTCACTCCCCCTGGCGTTAAAACCTGGCTACGCCACTGCTCAAACCAACAATCTGAACCTAAATTTAATGGGTTGCAGCCCTTTATATTACACCATCATCCTTAAAGAATTCAAAGTTCACAACTGAAAATTACGAATTTCAGCCATGAATAATAATATAGTCGCTGGACGATGAAATATGGCAGATGAATTCGAAACAGCATGTAGAATCCAAATTAAAATTGATGCAGCAATTTTATGGCACCGTGATTTTTAAAATTAGGTTTAAAAAGTGCCTGATTTGAAACGATTAGCATAGTGCACATTATTTCCAGAGTGCATGTGCAACAGTATTATGTTAAACGTGGCCCAGAGACACACAATTTATGGCCGTCTGTCCAGATACAACGTTCAACAGTGATTTAGATCGTAGGTGCATGTATAGATGTGACAGCTGATTACAGCGTCACCGTGTCAATCGATTGAGCAATAAAGCGTAGTATACGCAGATTTTAGGTGTTTGAACCTTGAAAAGTTCAAACAAAACTTTAATGATTTAAAGCCATAATTTGAAGCCTGTCATCGTGTAATACCAATATACAAAGACAGAAGAAGCAGAAGAGCGGTATCTTAAGCTAGACACGAGAGGTACTCATGAGGATGAAGTGTTATAGCGACTTCATTTATCTTAGCATCAAAACATAAGTGCGGGTGGCCAGTCATTTTCCTCGCCAGCTGACCTTCTGACCACTGACAGTGAATGGTTATTGTCAGTGATGGGCACTAAACTATTTTTTTTAGTTAAACTAAAACTATTTTCCAAATAAAAAAATATAGTTTAACTAAAGTTGGAAACTATTTTTGGAAATTAGTTAACTAAACTAAAAAAAAGTAGTTAAACCTTTTCCAACTGTTTTCCAACTTTTTACAACAAACATTTTCACAATAACAGAGGCTAAGTGAACTGTAATAAAGCAGAGCGTCAATGACAATTTCAACATCAAACTATGCAATGTGTCCTGTTCTAGCATAGGCCTACAGTTACAGGTGTACTGTAAGTAGCGTATGAATTTGAAAACACATGTTGTCAATGCTAAAATCATGCAGTGTTAATCAATAAGTTTCGCGTTGAGTTGTTGACAGCGTTCAATGTTCATTGCGGAAAATAGTTGCATATTGCTAATTTTTTTTAGTTAAACTTTTTAGTTAGGAACTAAATTTTTTTAGTTAAACTATGGTTTTAACTAAACTATTTTATTTTAGTTAAACTTTAGCCTTAACTAAAAAATTTTAGTTAAACTAAAAGTTAGCAACTTTTTAGTTAACTATTGCCCATCACTGGTTATTGTACTCATCCTAGATGAGTTGGCTAGGGGAAGCAAGTGGACCCGAAATCTCTAAATAAATCCCTGTCTTGACTGGGATTTCACCTCTCGACCTCGTGGCTGACAGTCTGTCACTCAATCCACTAAACCAAAATCAACACATTTAGGACACTGTTTAATCATCTAATTTTTTATCTTTCAGTCTAATTTAAGTGATGTCTGTGACTCAGAAGTCTTAAAATACTTTTCTGTAACCAAAAATGTTTCATGCTTTCATTTCGCACAATTGAAAGAATGCTCGAAGCCTCTATCTTCAACACAACGCGAGACAAGAATATTGACGGTAGGCCTAGTCCTAGTTTTACAAGAGAAATTTTTCTAAAAGCATTTGATAATACTGTTACATGTTAGTGTGTAGTAGGGCCTAATTTCTGTGATTTTGGTTTTAGTTCAAATCTAATGTGAAGGACGTCATCAAACCACACCACGAAGACTTTTACCTGGTCAAATGGCTACATGGTAAGACGATTATAAACTCAGCTCCAAAATGATTTAATTTCTATGTTCGTTGTTTTAAATCCAACTATAGAGGAATATAGCATAGTTAGCACCTTGATCGTGTTGTGGTTCATTTCTTAAATTCGCCATCGCATTTGATTTCATTCTAGACCCCATAGAATAAATTGCCTTTTGAGACTTACCTTTTCAAGATTACATATCTGGCTCTCTGTCATAAGGACTGACCTTATGGGTATGATAGCTGAATACGACCTGGTTTTGTGCGCCATCGGTTGATGCCTTGTGCGTCAGACACCGGCGCAATAGAAGTTACGAATTACAATTACAATTTGAGTTGCTTCTTAAAGGCTGCATAAATGTTCAGAAGCACAATGGATTCACTCCTGTGTGCGTACGTATGCTGATCCCCACATAAGGTGACTATGGTCTCAAGCTAGCCGTTACCACAGCTCAGATCCACTTACCAATAGATGCCGTGTAAGCGTAAGAAAGCAAAAATAAATGAAAGAATCTGTTGTGATTTTCATTATTCAGCTCGTTCATGGGACTTAGCAAAAGCTGAGAAGATGTTCCGAGACGTTAGTATTTACCCCAAAAATTCTAAAACAACGAAATGTCGATAACAGTCAACGTGGTAGTCATAACCACTGATTTCTACTACAAGAATCTAAATTATAGAATAAAATGTTGCAATAATTTTCATTATTTGTTGCCTGCCTGCTATTTACAATACTTTATAAGAGCCACCGTGACAGCGTGGATAAAAATTATTTCGTGAATCAAACTTATATTTCTGTAGTACAAATGTGCAAAATACGAAGATTGAAAACCTCATCCATCCAGTGACCCAACCAATCACTCCACCCACCCGCCCATCTATTCATCCCATCCACCTATCAGCCCATCCATTCAACCATCCCTGTAGTTCCAACCCAATCACTTACTCTCTTAAGCAAAGTTCTTAAATCTTTCTAAAAGGATCAGGAGTGGCGTGCGAAGAACGACGTTGACAACATCCTGACCAACTACGAACCTTTGGAGGTTCTGACGAAGTACTACTCCGGCGGATACCACGGCCATGCGAAGGACGGAAGTCCGCTCTGGATCGAATGCTTGCCGACCAACGATCAGAAAGGTAAAACTATAAGGCCTGCTTTCCGCGGCAGGCGCTATATAAATGATCAGCTACCATAACATTTAGAAAATGGTTATATTTGGTAAGAAAAGTGAGATTTGCTTTCTTAAAGTTATGTATGTATGTAACTCCGAAACGCACACAGTGGAAGCAGGCCTTGAACGTAGAAGTATCGTCAATCAGAATCCGTATATTTGAGGAACTCTGCTCTCGAATTACAACTCTGGTTTCAGTTATAAGTTTATATAGCGCCGGTTCAAGAAACCGAACTAGATGTGTTCTCTACGCTGGCGTAAATTATATTAGATGTCTTTAAGAACAGAAATTTTATCCGTAAGCAAAACAATGCACAGAAAACTAGAAGAGTCGACGATATATCGGACTTAAACATACAGACAAGTGGAGACCAACCCACGGATTCCTTTCCAAAATCAGAGTCTCTAGCCTATCTAGAGCAAGCTGTGTCGATAGTACGAAGCGACGATAGATTAGATTACATTAGATTAGGTCAGGTTAGATACACTAGATACACTATAGCTATCTTCCTTCTCTTCCTTTCGTTTCTTGTGTCAATAGCAACATCTCTTCGACTGTTTACTTAAGAAATAATATTGAAATCGACTTCGTAAGTGTTCCAGGACGGACCAGGAGAGATATTGATTCACTATCCTCTTTTATTGGCTCTAGATAGGGTTTTCTTATAAATCGCGTTAAGGAAAAACTGTTGTTGCATTTTGCAGTAAGTCTTATGTAGTGACGAAACACATACATGCGAAAGCAACTTAACCAGACTATTACAAAATTATCCCGTACAAAATTACATTACATTCCAGGGTTTTTCAGTTGCGTGACGAAGAAGGAGATCGTCCAGTATAAATGTTACTTGGCTGAGAAAGCCTTCCGGGTCATGTGTCCGGAGCTCAGCAAAAAGGTCAGTAGCCTAAGTAGATGACCGGTAAATGGGAGCTAGAGAAGTTCCCAAGTCATGTCGCTAATAAATTAGTTGATTAACTAATTAGGCATTTACCATGGCTCATTCTTGTGAAACTCTCAAAGCGCTGTCTACTCTGCTTTTAAAGTTCATTAAGAAGAAGGTCATATATAACCGGTGTGAGAATTGTAGAAAAAAGACTGGGGTGGAGACTTTGACCCATGTGGAGTTGAATATTTTATTCGTATTTTGCAAACTGGTGTCAACGAAATTTGAAAGCATGCAGCAAATTTCAACGCAAGCAGTTTTGAATCAAAATCAATTCCTTTGTTGAGAAAATTACACCATGGAAATTTCTTCTCTTTGTCAGAGACTCAGGGTCAAATAATGCTAAATCCCACTAGCACAAACTGAGGGGGTCGGAACGACCCCCTGGGGTGTGCAATAAAGACTTAACTGTGGGGGTCCTAAGAAAGACTAGGAGTTGAATCCCCAACCCTCCGACAATTCTAACCTTGTATATAGGTAAATAATGGTCAGATAATTGGAACCGTAGTTGTAATAATGATAGCGTGATTACGCGGCTCTTAACGGAGCTACCTAAATGTCAAATAACACTCCTATACCATATTGCATGAGGTTATAGCAAATAGCATAGCATCGCTTTATGTTGCGCTACATCACAAAAGTCATCGCCTACCACAGTCTTTTTTACATAGTTTACATTACATTAAGTTACTCTACATACATCACGTCAAATGTCGCTACATTACATTAGGGCCTACAATGCGTTAAAATGTGCAATAATTTGTATAATGTTTCGTTACATGCAGGCATAATTTAATGTAATGTAATGTAAATCTTCAAAATTTCTCAGCGCCATATAAGAGCCAAGTCAGGAGAACCAGCTTAACACCGGAGTCCGCAATAGCCAGGTTGTTTGATCCGTTAGATCACACTGTGTTGTTACAGCTTGGCAAAAGAGTCGACAAAGCCATCCAGATAATCGACCTCGAAGGACTGGGGCTGAAGCACCTCTGGCTCCCAGGTTTGTCTATTTAACTGATCTCTTGCTGAACAAGCTTCGTGGATATCCTATTCTACATCTAATAGATAAAATAAATATAAATAAAATAATGAACTACGTTGTACGTGATAGGCCAAAACATAAGGAGACGGGTTTTCTTAGCATAGAGGGAAGAACGGAGGGAAGGACAACGAGAGATAGACCTAGACGGATGCTGCTGGAATGGATGCTGGTGAACGTATACAGTAAACTGAAGCTATAGTGAAAATGGGCGACACTGGATGCTTGAACCTACCCAAGGGCAAAGAACTTGAGGAGTAGAAGTGATATACATGGAGGTAGAACAATTAATTTTAACTTATTGTGAGACGCGGTTGAGTGCTTTGCATATAATCCGAACAATTCGTCACTGAGCCGAGACGGTTGCCGACCGTGACCAATCCCTAACGTACGATTATTATTACGTAGAGCAATCAGTTTAATGCTTTTCATTAGGTTTCGTCGGTCTAAGAGATTCAATGATTGACTTAAGGCAGAACAGATGTAGAAGATGATCGAAGCCTCGATAAACAATGAATAGCCTATCGCATGCTCAGATTATATTTTATGCTGAACATTTCAAAATGGCTGCGAATATGATGATATCAATGGCGTAGACAATGGCAAATTATGACGGAAGGTATAATATAGGCGGCGTAGGCCTAACGACAAAATGATAGCGACAAGTTCAAAATAATCCATTTTCATCGGTCAGTCTGAGATCACTCGTCCGTTTGCCCTCTCTCCTATAACCTTAGTGCACTCAAGACCGAAAATGGAACTTTTCAAACTATCCTATTCTACATCTAATCCTACAACCACCTTGGTTATCATAGTTGCTTTCCATCTTAGAATGACACCATCTCCCTTCAGTGCATATTTTAAGAGGTTTAGACTACTGGGACAAAGTCGGCCATGGGTCTAGTGGAACTCATCTCTGAAAAAGTTGATGACATTTCTTAGGAATTCCTCCCAAAAAAAGTTGACGACCTTTTTTAGGAATTCATCTCCTGAACAAAGTTCATGACCCTTTTTTGGGACTTTCGGAATTTCTCCTTTTACTGCTGGGACAGTAAAACTCAACATTTGTCCCACCAGTTACAGTTTAAACATACATTGCCTGGGACAAATCAGCCTCGCTACTGGGACAAATCCTAAGACTACTGGGACAGTTGTCCCACTAGTTATACAGTTAAAATATGCCCTGTCTCCCTTCGCATGAATCCCTACGTATCCTGACGACTTGGCATCGAAACTGATCATACAGATTTGCTTTGATATAGCGCCGGCTCACGCAGCTTTTATGTGGCGCTAAAAAAATCGGAAATTTTACAGTGAAATTTATAAGATGACGACGATATTGTTGCTTTGATTGTTTGTTTGTTTTGTCGGCAGCTGTTGACACTTATACGGAAGTCCTTAGACTCGGAGAAGCCCACTACCCGGATACACTCAAGACAGTCTACGTCATTAACGGTCTGCACTTAAATTTTATTAGTATACTCTAAAATAATAATAATAGTATAAGTGATAATAAATATAACAATTCTTAATGATGATGATGATGACGACGACGACGATGACAATGATGACGACGACAATGATGATGATGATGATTATGATGATAATAATAATAATAATAATAATAATAATAATAATAATAATAATAATAATAATAATAATAATAATAATAATAGTAATAATAGTAATAATAGTAATAATCGTCATCATCTTCTTCTTCTTGTTCAACATAATCGAAGATAATTATAATACCATGAGCTATTCCAAATCATAATAAATCTCTCTAACAAAACTTTCTCTTGTTTTTCCTAGAAACTTCAAATCTTGAGGAATCACTTTTACCTCGGCGAAAACTCATAACAATTGTCGTTGTGGCTTATGACTAGTTGCCTAATTTAGTTGGTTCTTTGGTCAGCACCGGCGATGTTTCCGATCGCCTACAGTCTGGTCAAGGCGTTTTTGTCGGAGGAAACTCGTTCAAAGATCAAGGTTCTCGGCAGCAACTATAAGCAGCATCTGCTGAAGGAGATCGACGCGGATCAGTTGCCTGTTAACTGGGGCGGAACGGCCACGGATCCGGATGGAGATCCCTACTGCAAATCAGAGGCAAGAATTCTTGGTTCAGTAACTGTAAGACTTAATACGTCACATTAAATTACATTACATTAAATTACATTACATTAAGGTACAGTAATCTCGTTCAAGGTGTTATTGTAATAAGCCGGTTTCTTCCTGCATTAGACACCAACAATGAACTTTAAGCCACAGGCGTTATAGAATCTGAACAATATTGGCATAGATATCATATCTACGTATGTCCTAGTTCGTATATATACAATTATATAAAGAATCTGAACTCTCTTTACGAATTAATGTTGCGCGTTTATAGATCTGCATGGGAGGACCTATTCCAGAGAAATACTACAGGAAGAAGATGTTGGAGGAGAACACTGATTTGAGCAAATTCACAGCAGTTACGGTTCAAAAGGGATCCACTACTCAACTCGACTTTCCAGTCGCCGTCAAAAACTCCCTACTCCGGTACTCGTTCAAAATTATTTAGTTAGTCTATAATGATAATTATACAAATACAGTAACTGGAATGTCTACACTGATCTTCTGATCAGAGATCTTCTGATTACGGCTTGGGTTTGGTGCGTCATCTGTTGATGCTTGTGCATTAGAGTGCGATAGAGGTTACTAATTAGTAATTAATACTACAATAATTAATTATGATTGAGACAAACAATTCTGTCGGTAGGCCTATAAATTAAATATCTGAGCTCGGAGTGGGATTAAAATCACTATGTTATTACTATAAATGGCAGCAATTTTTACACTGATGATGCTCTTTTACATTATTCATGTTACGTAGGCCCCTATATTTTAATTTTGCACACAGAACATCAGCACGTATCGGCGAAATTTCCGTGCTGAAGAAAGTGTCCTCTGTTGCTCCTTAATGTATCTTCCTCTTCCTCCTCGTTCACGTTCAACCTATAACATTTCTCTATAATTCTTTTTACTGTGCCCATCCTCCCTTGTGCATCCATTTGCCACTCTCTGTAGGCTACTGGCAATAAAAGTAATAGCCAAAAATATTTTCATATAACTCGCCAGATAGCACTAGGCGATAAGAGCAATTGCTAAAAAAAATAACGTTCTCATGCTATTCGCCAGGGTAAAAGTTAATTATTACATAAATTATTACATAAATTAATTATTACACTGGCGGATCACAATCATACACACGCACACATAATTATGTACGTAGGTCTATGTTCTATAAGCGTATTATTATTATTTAATACGAAGATTATACTTTACGATATTCGTGTAGTTGGAATTTCTACACTGATAACAATGACATTGCTTTCGGCATCTTTCGTCGAACATCGGCCGACCCGAAACAGAAGACATCCGATATGGAGGTCATCGTCCCAAGTGAAAGGGTCAACAGTCACGTCATACCAGAAGCAGGAAACATCTTGTGCGAAAATCCAGGAACATGTAAGTGAACGAACGGGGATATTGACAGACAGACATACAGACAGACATACATACAGACAGACAGACAGACAGACAGACAGACAGACAGACAGACAGACAGATAGACAGACAAATGAATAGACAAAAAGACAGACAGACAGACAAACAAACAAATGTTGGGATAATTTATCGCCTTATTACATGTAGTTCTGAAGTACTGTAGTATACCAGCGCTTTTGAAAGGTATTTGAAATGATGAATAGGCATCACACCTTCTTAAGCTCCAGTGTTCCGGAGATGCAGTATCTTTATGAAAGACGGTATATAAATGCACTACATAAATTTGAGTGCAATTACAGAAACTTGGTTCCCTATAGCCTACGTGTACTATAAAAAGGCAGCTTAGTACCAATTCACTACTATTCTTGAATTTCCAAACTACCGCTTCTGGTATAGTATATTCAGTGCCTTCTTTCAGCCGGAACGCGCCGGAACGGCGTTCCGGCACCTTTTTCAGCTACTAAAAAATAATGTATTTGTTTTAATAATAATAACAATAATTTAGCTATTTTAATTGAATTTGTGTTGTGAACTGTTTTCAGTGTTTATTGAGACCCCTCTCAACCCCCAATCACGTTTTTCTCGGGATTTTAGCCTTTCCATAATTGTTCAGTTCCGGAACTTATTGTTCAGTTCCGGAACCTTTTTTCTAGATAAAAAGCACTGAGTATATTGAATGTTGCAAGCAGCTATTTTGCAGTCTACTTATAAGACAGTTGCGACAAAGAACCGGCGGCACACTCAACTGTTTAAGTTTAACGCTATCAGACTAAGATGCCATCGATGGTGAAAGATTTAACTGTCGCCACACTTACATTATATATAGGCCCATAGGCCGGGTGATATGCGAGGACAGGCTCAAGAGTTACCCCGAAATAGTTGGCCAAAACGAGTGGCAACCCCGCCTTGTGGTTGCCAAACTATAGCACCAAGCCTGGAGAAAAAGAGGAGGGTCCCAGCCAGGAAACAAATTGGGTCAATGTTGGGTCGACGTCATTGCTTACGTAATGCAGTGGACACCATGGGCTTTCCGACTATGCTGCAGCTGATGATAACAACGACGATGTCGATGGCAAAATAATGATGAATGTGAATCTATTATCGATTCGCAGTTACACAATACAGTGTATTATTTTGTGTGTATTCGCCAGATGTTGTACTCTTTGACAACAAATACAGTTGGCTCAGCGGCAAGCAGCTCTACTACTTGATCGAAGTCGTTGCACCAGACACAGCAAGGGAAATACAGCGCGTTGACTCGACGAATTTCTAGGAGAAGGCAATCCCATTTTCAATTCGTCAGATGTTCGATTAACTTATCTGCCTCCTTCACGAGCTGCTTGACGTTGAATCGAAACCCATTTTCTGACAGAACAAATGTAATTTTTTTAAGATGGCTGTAGACTTATAATGCATCTATCGGTCAAGGAATTGGTAGGAATTATTTATGTAGTAATTAGTTTTTAACACGTATATGTACTTGGTCAGTTGTCTGTTTAATGCCTTTACAGCAGGGCCATAATTTATACGACGCCGGAGCCGCTCGGTGGAACCCGGGCGAAAGGAGGCCTGCTCGTCTGTGGACGTATTGGGGAAGGAAGAATTAGAGGAACCTGGAGATGGATTTGGATGTCCAGATGCAGCAATGGATAAGAGATCGTCAGGGAAGATCGGAAGGGACAGAAAGGAAAGAGAAAGGAAGGGTATACGGAAAAGAGAGATGGAGATGTCGCATATCAGAATTAAGGGACTTTTGCCAAACTAGCTACATGTATAGCCTATATGTATGAATGTATCTACACTTACTACAGCGCCTTCAAATAGGCTCCAGCCTCAACAACATTGAAGTTGTTAAGAACATTAACAGATTTAATCAAAAACCGAAGAGTACTCAATTTATCTGATTTGGAATTTGGTCAATTCCTTGACCGGGCATTATATTTAGTACCGGTACTCGGGAGTTCTTGGACTATGCAGCGTCGAAGAAGAGGAACAGTACACGAAGCCCCAACTCCAAGCAATCCCTTGATCGATCGCAGATGGGAGAAGACGCTGTGTCCGGGCATTATGGTTGTCCCTCGCATGCGATCTTCCACGGCATAATCCAGAAGTTTCGCCTATGTTGGCCCCTCTGCTTGGAACTGTCTCCCCTTGTTTCTCCGCCAAGAGCTTATTGCCCTCTCTCCTCTCCAGTTCCGTATACGCCTGAAAACTTTCCTTTTTGCCGGTGCCGGCATTGATGCGGGTTGAAAGCGCCGCTGATTTGAGTGGCGCTATATAAGTTTTCGGTTACAATTACAATTACAATTACTCAGATAACTTGATTAAACACCGGCCGGCGAACTCCCTCCGTCACGCAATAGTCGACGGTTTCCAATCCAGAGCTGAGAGTAGACACCATACTCGGGAGTTCTTGGACTACGCAGCGTCGAAGAAGAGGAACAGTACACGAAGCCCCAACTCCAAGCAATCCCTTGATCGATCGCAGATGGGAGAAGACGCTGTGTCCGGGCATTCCTAGCTCTGCCACGGGATCTGTGGAGGACAACATTCCCCGCAACTGGAAATGGTCGTAGAGCGTCACCGCAATAGAAAGGTCAGCATCACTCCACAGAAGCTATTGGCCTTTCCATATTGAGCCTGATACTATCTAGTTAGTATCCTGAAGGTCATTACGATGGTCCGTGATCCCGCTGAAAACCTTATTAGAAACAACGGCGGAAGAGAGAAACAATTCCACTAGTTCACATCAGAAGTCAGAGCGAACGTAAACTATGTATAGCACAATCTGGATAAGACCAATTAATTGACCTTATAATGACAAGCTATAGGAACTACGGAACATATGCGGCTATCTTGGCCACGTCACGTGCGCAAGGTCAAGCGTGCATGAAGCTCTGCGCGGGAAAGTCTAGTAATGTGTTGAAAGCGGGATTTTTTAATTAATCAAAAGCAATTACATGTCTGTCCGTATTATTATAGCGCTTCTCCTGGCATTAGCATTCATCGATATTAGATGTGACAGCTTCATTGTAACAGGTCATAACCGTTCTATGATGCTTGGTGTATATGCATGTATGATTGCATAATATTCTATAATTATTTGTGAATTGGTGGCCAGCAACAAAGTATGTGCCAGCAGAGGCGGATTAAGGCATGTTCAACATGTTCGGCCGAACAGGGGCCCCCACACTTGAGGGGCCCCACACATGCAAAGAAAAACAATTTCAGCATTTTACAATTATTGTTATTTGTTAAGTCTAATAGTAAAAATGTGCAAAAAACTCGGAACAAATTATTCGAAACTATTGATTTTAATATGCGCAAATACACAACTTTCGCACGTGTGTGAGCCCCCATTGGAGTTTCCATTATAATAATTAATCAGGCAGATTCATCTCAAAATCAGCCTTAAGTGCTAGTAAGACCAAAAGACTCGCAAAGTATGTGTGTAAATTCCATGACAATTTGAACGACATTGATTGTCATTGTCAATTCATACTTTCTTGCTGCTTTTAACTCTCTGTTAGTTTTGTTACAATATGTAAACTACAAACACAGTGACTAATCAGTAAAGACTATATTAGTATATTGTTAGCCTAAACCTATTAGACCTGTTTTTATTTTCTGTATTGTGGTAGGCCTGCAATTGCAATATAGGCTACGTTTACCACGAGTCACTTTAATATTGTTAAACCGTTAACTAAAGAACTATTTAACTAAAGCACGCATCTAAACTAAAGAAATATCTTAACTAAAGAACATATTTTAACTAAAGAACTATCCTAATTAAAGAATACATCTTAATTTTTTTTAAACCATCTTAACTAAAGAACACATCTTAGAGTTCTTTTACTTAAAGAACACATCTAAAGAACTATCTAACTTAAGAACATATCTAAACTAAAGAACTATTTTAACTATAGAACACATTTTAACTAAAGAACTATCTTAACTAAAAGCATATCTTTCTTAAAGAACACATCTTAACTAAAGTTAAAAACACATCCTAGCTAAAGAAATGTCTTAATTACAGAACATATCTTAACCAAAGCACTACCTCAACTAAAAACCACCTAACTGAAGAGCACATCTAAACAAAATAAATATCTTAACTAACAAACACATTTTAATTAAAGAACTATCTTAACAAAAGAACACATCTAAACTAAAGAACAATCTTAACTACAGAACACATCTTAACTGAAGAACTATCTTAACTAAAAGCATATTTTAACTAAGGAACTAACTTAACTAAAGAACACACCTTAACTAAAAACTATCTTAGCTAAAAACACATCTAAACTAAAGAACTATCTTAACTGAAGAACACACCTTAACTAAAGAGCAATCTTAACTAGAGAACATATATAAACTAAGGAACCTCTATCTTAACTTAAGAACACATCTAAAGTAGGGAACAATCTTATCTAGATAACACATCTTAACTAACGAACAATCTTAGCTAAACAACATATCGAAACTAAAGAACTATCTTAGCCAAAGAACACACCTTAACCAAAGAACTATCTTAACTAAAGAACACAACTAAACTAAAGAACTGCCTTACTAAAGAACACATCTCAGCTAAAGAAGAATCTTAACTAAACAACATATCATAACTAAAGAACACATCTAAACTAAAGAACTATCTTAATTAAAGAACAAATCTTAACCAAAAAATTAAATTAACTAAAGAACATATCTAAACTAAAGAACTATCTTAACTAAAGAACACATCTAAGCTAAAGAACTATCTAAACTGAAGATCACATCAAAATTAAAAAACCATAATAACCAAAGACCTATATTAACTAATGAACTATATAAACTAAAGAACAAATCTTAGCTAAAAAAACTATCTTAACTAAAGAACACATCTAAACTAAAGAACTATCTTAACTAAAGAAGACATCTTAACCAAAGAACTGTCTTAAATTAATAACACATCTAAACTAAAGAAATGCCTTACTAAAGAACACATCTTAACTAACGAAGAATCTTAACTAAACAACACATCATAACGAAAGAACTATATTAACTAAAGAACACATCTAAACTACAGAACTATCTTAATTAAAGAACAAATCTTAACCAAAAAATTAAATTAACTAAAGAACACATCTAAACTAAAAAAAACTACCTTAACTAAAGAACATATCTAAACTAAAGAACTATCTTACCTAAAGAACACATCAAAATTAAAGAACTATAATAACTAAAAACAATTATATTAACTAAAGAACTATATCAGCTAAAGAACACATCTTAGCTAAAAACAACTTTCTTAACTAAAGAACACATCTAAAGAACTATCTTAACTAAAGAACACATCTTAACCAATGAACTATCTTAAATAAATAACACATCTAAACCAGAGAACACATCTTAACTAAGGAAGACATCTTAGCTAAGAACACATCTTAAGTAAAGAACACATCTAACATCTTAAGTGAAGAACACATCTAAACTAAAGAAGTATCTTACTGTAGCTAAAGAACACATCTAAACTACAGAACTACCTGTACTAAAGAACACATCTTGGCTAAGAGAAAAGAAGGGCTTAAACTGACGAAAAAGTATGCAACAAATTACTAAAGAAAACCTGTACTGTTACGGTCATTACATGAACCTCCTTTACATTAAACTGAAGAACTAGGAATGGTAAAACTCTCATAAAGTTAACTGAACAGCAAATGACAGAAAATGTTTATGAGGATATACATTTGCTGGTTCCCCTAAAATCCCAGCCAGAAAGAAAAAATATTTCAAAACGTCTGTTTAAACAACTCTAGAAGCAAATTGGCCTTTAAGAAATGATTATAGTGACTTCAAAAAGTTTGGGCAATAAAATCAGGTGGGGAAGTAAAGATAAAAGTAGTGGAATTGCAATTTAAAAAAAAATCAATACCGCTGAATAGTTGTGTCCAAAAAGAATACCGTAGTCCCGCTCTCCATCACACCGTACAAAATTCACCAACCCAATGCCTGCACTCTGTTACATGTACCTCCTCAATATGTTTCCGCCCCACCATCTCCGCCCAAAGTCCCTAATCCACCACCCCCATTTTCGAGGCTCTGTGGTCGATAATCAGGATGAAGGATACATACCACAATTCTTCAGCTCATCGAAACCATCGTTTCAGTCAATTGTTCCACCACACCAAGTAGTACGCAGTTTGCACTTGCAGTCGAAAGCACACCTCTATTTCGTCGCACTATCACACATTTCTAAAATGAAAAGACTTCTGCAGTTTAGCAATTTTATTATTACATTATTATTGCCATTATTACTATTATTGTTACTATTATTGTTATAATTTTTTATTATTATTACTATTAATTTTTTGTTATTATTATTATTATTACTATTATTATAATTATTATTATTACTATTGTTATTATTATTATTATTATTATTATTATTTTTATTATTATTATTATTTTATTTATTTTTTATGCCCCGAGGTAAAAAATGATCCCGCAGGGACTTCAAGACTAGTAAAATTGTTAAAGGCATTGAAAAATCTAGTTTTACCAGAATTCTGTCGGCATCGAGGTGACCCAGCGGCGAGTTTGTGTACTGCTGCTTCGGCGCTTCCTGGCATGCGAATCCCCAGTCGGATAGGGCCGAGCAGACCAGACAATCTGGCAACAGCGTGGATGTTCGCGCATTTAGCTGCTAGGGGTCGCAACGTGTATCCGACCGCGATTGGTCTGATGCTTCCGTCTTTTTTCTTCAAAGCAAGCAGATTGGCCCCGTGTATGATTTCGTTAACTTCGACCGGTAGACTGCCTTTCAACATCAGATTGACCAATTCGCTCAGGTGGTGGATGAAGTTACAATCGACTCCAACCGAAGTTAAGTCTTTGAGGTGCTGTGGCGTGGACCAGCTGCCGAGCCTGCTGGAAACGAAGAAATGGCCTCGACGAGCGATCGTTCTGAAATCTGTCCGACGGAGCTGGCGGATGTTTCGCCTTCAGTCCAGCCAACGTCTCAGGAGTGTCGGGAGCTGGTTCGTCATCGCTGCAGATAAGGCGAATGGAAGCCTTGTAATTACCATCTTCCAGTTTGCTGGCTACTGCGTGTATTGCTAATTCACGTTTCATCAGACCTGTAGACCCCTAAGACGAACTGGCGTTGGCTTATTTTCATCGTCGTCTGTATCGCTTGCCGGTTCTTTCGAACGCCAGTTCGTAATTCTGGTGATAATAGTCCGTATTAGCTTGCGTTTGACTGTCCCCTCTTTTTGGCTTGGCCAGAATGCATCTTCCAAAGGCTAAAAGGTTCGACCATTTCTCAATGTCATCTGGTTTCCTTACGACCGCCTCTGTATACGAGTTGACCAAGGGGCGGCGCACGATGCTCTTGCCGAACGAGGAATTCTTTTGACGAGCGTGACTCTTACGACCGGGTGCAAGAGGTTCGATACTGCAGATAGGGCCTACAAGAATGCGTTGTCCGTCCGAATCTGGCTGCGTTAGGATGGACATGTGATTTTCAGGGTCTGCTGTAGAGGAAGGTGACAAAATCGCGCTGGGGACTAGTATTTCTGCCGGTGGCTGACCAGATTCGGGGCAAGGAGAAGGCCTATGCCCATGTGGGGCGCGGTGGCTCAGTGGTAAGTTCGACGCCTTGTGACCGGAGGGTTGCGGGTTCGAATCCAACTCTAGCCGCTGCGTACTGACCTTAGGCAAGTCCTTCACTCTCAATTGCTCGTGGCGCTTCGGCGTGAAAATTCCGGCACAGTATCAAATGATGTACTCTGAGTAGTAGGAGACTTCTATAGGCGTTATAGAAATATCCGGAATAAATAAAATAAAATAAATGACGATGTCCGATAAATGTTTTAAATTTCGCCCAGCATATACCGCGTTCATTAAAGTCTACAAAGACACTGTCCTCGCCCTTGACTTTGGATTCATCACAGCTTTACTACTATTGGATTCTCCACTGTATTTGACAGTGTGGATCATACCAATCTTCTTAAAATCGTCCAAGTACAGTTCGGTGTCGCTGCGTTAGCTATTCAATGGATTGCCTCGTTCCATTCCTCGATGTCCCATAGTGTTAAACTAGGTGGATGCTCAATGCTCATCAAAAATCTGTCCTCTCCGGCGTCCACCAAGGATCCATTTTCGGTCCACTTCTATTTATTCTATACACCTCCAATATGGTTAACATATTTTCGCAACACGGTCTCATGATCCACCTATATTCTGATGACACCCAGGTCTACATAAAGCTCTCTGGAAAGAACATTGGCAACATCGAAATTAAAATCGCGGCATAAGTCCGTAATGTCCAATCCTGGTGTGCTAAAACAGAACTCATTTGGTTCGACCGTCGAAACAATCCGGATGACGATAAACTAATGAAAATTCTCAATCTCGACTCAAACTGTTCTATTCCACCCTCAGATGTGGTTCGCGACTTCGATGTATTGTTAGACGGCAGTCTAAACATGACTCCAGTGGCGTAACAGCCATATAACGAGGGTGGACAAAGTCCAGGGGCCCCCGAGGTCTCAGGGGCCCCAAGCTTTTTTACTGCGCACCCTGTGTCATAGTCTGCTTTAGGGCCATATTCTTTCATTTTCCCCCAAGCACAAACTTTTTAATATGGTTAATTGTTCCGTAGGCTATACGGTCTTAAAAAGTGCCACAGCAAGACCCATCCATGTAGGTCTGAGCCTCTCTGCAGCCAGAAGTAGGTTAGCCTGTATATATATGACGGATGCTTCATGATATAGGGTATACACCATAGACGTATGTACGTGGTGTGTCTATCTATAGGTCACCGGGTCGCCGAGGTCGGGGTATCTGACCCTGATCGTAGTAGAATCAAGTTTCTATGAGTCAGATTCTCCCTTTCAGGCGTAACCACTGCATACACTACGGTGACTACGGTATAGGCATAGGCCTATCTCTCAGCTCCAGTCCTAAGAAATGCCTGAAATAATACTATATGCCTAATTGTTCGTCTGTGTTTTGCTCTCTCACTCCCTCTCTCACTCACTCGCTCGCTCTCTGTCACTGTCTCTCTCGTATCTCGCTCTGTCTCTGTCGCACTCTGTCTGTCTCTCTTTCTCTCTCTCTCTCTCAATGTCTGTCTCAATGTCTCTCTACATGTCTTGTGGGCTACATACTCTACACACGACTGCAGTCTTAATTTTTCATGTTCCTCAGCCTTATGTGAAAGTATAGTCTTTATTGTTCACTTACTTTTAAACAAAAAACGATTTCTAATTAAATTTTCAATCAACGTCTACAAGTGGCAGAGAATATGACTCAACTGACGGTAAGGAATTAACTTTTAAATTGAGAATAGCAGTTGCTGTGGCTTTGCTTTTTGAAGTAGTATAATTATATAAGTAACCTGCTTCACTTCGTGAAACCTTACTAATGCCTTTTACTTAAATAATAATCTTCTTTATTAGTTCAAACTGACATAGGCCTACGCAGGTAGATTATAGTGAAACATGACGGTATACAATCAAGATCTTAATTAAACACTCGTTTTGGCAACCATGCAAGGCTTCGCCCTATAGAGGGTGTTACGGGTATCGAACCGAAATCTAATGCTCTTCTGGCCATGAGTGTTACCATTACTCTATACCCTCCCCTTAAACGTTACGCTGTGAATCTGTTAAAATAAGAAAGTAGTAGGCCTATTCCGTGATTGTCTAAAATTCTATGCCTCCGGAGATCGACCTATCAGCCCAAGTATGTAGGCCCCCTATGGGATATCTGAAGACACCAAGATCACAATTCTAAGTGAACAAGAACCTGAGATATTGAAAAATCTCTTTTTGCAGTCGGTCATTTGAGAAAATGGCTGTCATTAATTTAAGGCCAGGGGCCACATAGATCTGCGATGGCCGTATAGCCAGTGGCAGAGCGCTCCTTCTCCTTCTCCATATTGAAACTTAGTGAAGCTAAGAATGCAGATGTACGCCTATCTTAGCTTCACTATCTGATTCTAACAGGACAGGCTTGATGGTCTTGCTCTTCTTGCGATCGAAAAAGAATGCGCAAAACAATTGAATATTGATGAATTGATAGACACATTTGCTAATAGTAAAGCTAGAATAGCCAAATTCATGAAGCAATTTTCTGAAGAAGCGCTTCGCACTGACAACGGTGACTGGGAGAGTGACAAACAGCACACAAGCAGTAGCCAGTTCTGGTATAGATGACATGATGTGAGAGCTCAATATGAGAACTACAACAGACATTACATTACTGTGTAGGCCTACGTAGGCAATAAATTTTTGGTGTATTCTTGTTTTGTCTTGAACCATTAATGTGACTTGAACTATGGACCATTAATCAGAACGTTTAATACTCTTTTTTTAAACTTAACTGCAGTTTAAAATAGCTATCTCATTATTTTCACTTTTTAATTGGTAAGGGCCCCAAGCTTCGAATGTCCAAGGGCCCCCGGCTAGGTTGTTACGCCACTGCATGACTCAACATATATCTTCCATTGCCAGAGCATACTGCTTCCACCTTCGCCGAATTCGACAGTGAAACGTTGCTTAGATTAAACTTGCCTTCGTATTCTCATTCAAGCTCTCGTCATCTCTCGCCTTGACTACTGCAACTCTGTCCTATCCCGTCTTCCTTCATCGACACTACAGCCCTATCATCTGTTCTTCACACGGCCGCTCGCCTAACAAAAGGTCTTGGTCCCAGAGATCACATCACACCATCCCTGCAAACACTACACTGGCTTCCCATCCGCAACCGTATCGCCTTCAAAATCTCCCTCCTCATGTACCATATGATTTATTATTATTATTATTATTATCAATGTAAAAAGATGAGTTTTTAATTTTGATTTAAATTGAGCAACAGATGTGCATTGGCGGTCTGAAGTTGGAAGATTGTTCCATTCTATGGGTCCTGAGACTGAGAAGGCACGACTACCAAACTTCCGGTTGGTGCGAAGTACTGTAAAATTTCTTCGCGTGGCCGATCGGAGTCCTCTAGAATTGGAAGCAGAACATGGCGTGACCATGGATGTCATGTACGAGGGAGAGGTTCCAGATGGATATGGTCAGGGCCGGTTTAACCACTAGGCGAACTAGGCGGTCGCCTAGGGCGGCACATTTCTGGGGGCGGCAGAAAAGCTACACAAAGAAATATTTTTTAAACCATTGCCGCCGTTTTGCCAGTCCAGAGGCGTAGGCCTAGCCGCCTAGCCATACAAGGCGCTTAAGGTGCGTACGCACCCCCTGTCACATTCTGCTTTAGGGCCCGATTCTTTCATTTCCCTCCAAGCGCACAAATTTTCAATTTGGTTAATTGTTCCATCTGATGACATATTTAGCTGCTGCATGCCTACGGTGTTCAAAAAGCCCGCGTACTGCGTGTATGTCTCAGCTTCTCTGCAGTCTGAACTAGTCTGTATGATGACTGATGCGGCCGGGATGCCTCATGATATCTGATACATGCCATATTGTATGTGTATTGTATAGGCCTATTGTATGTGTGGTATTTGTCTATACATGTACTAGGTTACCCTGATGTATCGGAGTAATTGACCTTGTTCGACCCCCCAGTCGAAGCGAACTGGGTGTTCGCTTCGACTGCACATGAGCTCATTTAGGTGTACAACCACGGCGCACTTTAACCGTATAATATCACAGCTCCAGCGCTAAGATATGCCTGAAATAGTATGCCTTGTTCGTCTCTCTCTCTCTCTCTCTCTCTCTCTCTCTCTCTCTCTCTCTCTCTCTCTCTCTCTCTCTCTCTCTCTCTCTCTCTCTCACTCACTCACTCACTCTCTGTCTCTGTCTGTCTCTCTGTCTCTGTATCGTTTTATCTCGTTTTCTCTCGCTCTGTCTCTGTCGCAGTCTGTCTCTCTCAATGTCTCTCTACAAGGCTTGTGGCCTGTACACTCTACATTGTCTTATTGCATTATTCAAAGCTCTCTTGAAAAAAGAAACTAAGACTCAACTGATGGTAAGGAACTTCTAAATTTAGAGTACCGGTAGTAGTTCTTGTTGCTTTAATTTTTTAAGTAGTGCAGACGATATCTGCTTCTCGTTTCTACATTTGCTGAAGAGAAAGCGCGATAAATCAAATTTTGAATTTACATTAGGCCTATATTTGTATAGACTTCGCACGTAGGTAAACGTTACTAAGTGTTCAAATGAAACTGTGCACTGTATCATTAATTAATATTTACATTTAAAATTACCGTTAAACGTGTTAGACCATACAACATAGGCTGCATAGCTAATACAGTTCCAGACTAGGCCTATATTACTTTAATTATGGCTAACTTTAAAATTTAAAATTTATCAAATGCCATATTTTTGTTTAATTTGGAAGCAATAATGATTCTTATATGATTACAATGAACGACGAATCGATGGTACTAAATTAAAGATGCAGCATTCGGCTGCATTCCTGTGTGAGGGTTATATTAACTTGATTAATTTAATATCAATTAGGCCTATATATATATATATATATATATATATATATATATATATAGTTATCGCACTTGCCAGAGGCGCGGAGCGACAGGTTCGCCTAGGGCGCCAAATACTCTGGCGCCGGCCCTGATAATAATAATAATAATAATAATAATAATAATAATAATAATAATAATAATAATAATAATAATAATAATAATAATAATAATAATAATAATTGCCCGACCCGGAGGAGATGCAACCATTCCAGAATAACTAGTTTTCTTTTGTCTCCTGACAAATTTTTGTGACGAACGAGGGATCATGTTTAACCCGGGGCAACAGCAAAAAAATGGCGCCGTAACAAAACGGCGTAGGACAAAACGGCGCAGACATAACGGCGCAGACAAAACGGCGCAGACAGAACGGCGCAATTCAAAGTACCCCGACAAAACGGCGCAGACAATACGGCGCAGTACAAAGATTATGTTTGCTTATTAGCGATCAAAAAGTGCCGTTCATCCCGCTTTTAGTTTAATTTTCATTTTAATCGTTCATCCCGCTTCTAATTTAATTCACATTTTAATCGTTCTTCCCGCTTCTCATTTTAGATATATTTTAGCTATATTTTAATCGTTCATCCCGCTTCTAGTTTAATTTACATTTTAATCGCTCATCCCGCTTCTAGTTTAATTTACATTTTAATCGTTCTTCCCGCTACTAATTTTAGATATATTTTAATCGTTGTTCCCGCTACTAATTTTAGCTATATTTTAGCTATATTTTAATCGCTCATCCCGCTTTTAGTTTAATTTACATTTTAATCGTTCATCCCGCTTCTAGTTTAATTTACATTTTAATCGTTCATCCCGCCTTAGTTAAATTTACATTTTAATCGTTCATCCCGCTTCTAGTATAATTTACATTTTAATCGTATAAGCTTAATGTCGACTTCGATACTTATATCGGCAGGCAAAGAAGGGATAGACGCGCAAATTTTATGACAACGTATGAACTATGAACTAAAAGACTTGATGAAGTTACATAGTTATTTCTAGAATATATTTTAGTATATATTAAACTACTATAAACTATTGTTCTTTAGTTCAGTTTTGCGCCGTTTTGTCTGCGCCGTTTTGTACTGCGCCGTTTTGTTGCCGCGCCGTTTTGTCTGCGCCGTTATGTCTGCGCCGTTTTGTCCTGCGCCGTTTTGTCGGCGCACCCAAAAAATAATAATAATAAGAACTTAGATGAACAAGACGACATAATAATAGTAATAATAATAATAATAATAATAATAATAATAATAATAATAATAATAATAATAATAATAATAATAATAATATTGTATTGTACTGTATTCGGATGTTTATTGTATTGTATTGTATTGTATTGTATTGTATATGGGCATTTATAAAGCGCCTCTCGCGGTATAGACCATTCAGAGGCGCTCCGAGTGCGCGAGACCCCGAGAGAAAAAGCAGGATTTAAGGTGAGAAAAAGAAGAAGCAACGCTACCAGAGAGAATGGTGGTGCGCACAGAAGGAGGAAGTCGGTTCCAAAATGAGGGACCTATGCAGGCAAAGGATCTGGACTGAGCCATAGTAGTCCTGACACGAGGAACTAAGAGGTCAAGACGATCAGAAGATAGGAGAGGACGCAGCGAAGCAGCAGAATGAGGCCGTTGAATTAGATCACATAAGTACTGTGGAGCAAGACCCAGTTGAGACTTAAGCACAAGAATAAGCACTTTGAATTGTATACGGGCAGAGAGAGGGAGCCAATGGAGTTGTTCAACCATGAAGGTGGAGATATGAGAGAACCGAGGGAGGCGGGCAATGAGTCTAGCAGCAGCATACGGATTGGAGAGGAGAAAGACGGATCTTGGGAAGGCCAATAAGGAGAGAATTACAGGAGTCAATCCGAGAGCACACAAATGCATGAACAATTGAGGTGACGGTCGAGGATGAGACAGACCGCCGAATAGCCCGGAGACGCCTTAAGTGGAAGTAAGAGGAGCGGGTGAGGTTGGAAATGTGCTCAGCAAAGTAAGCGAGCTATCCAGAGTGACACCTAAGTCACGAACACTGGACGAGAAAGTGAAGTGAGGAAACTTATCAGACAGGAGCACGAAATCAAGCTTTTGAAGTTGCTGGGGGGTGCCAAACCAGATGACTTGAGTTTTGGAAGAGTTTAGAGAAAGGCGGTTTGAAGACATCCAGCAATGAAGATCTTGAGAGAGAGCTTCAATGAAACCAGTTAGAAGCAGTTGAGCAGATGGAGGCCCATGGACAAAGGCCTGAACATCATCAGCGAAAAGGTGACCAGCGGCCCCGTGTTTAGAGAGTAGGGAAGGCAAGTTTATAGAGCGCTTCTAGCGGGAGGGCCATTCAGAAGCGCTCCCAGTGCGAGAGACCCCGAGGGAAAAAGCAAGTTTTAAGAAAAGTAAAAGAGGAAGAGACGTTACCAGAGAGAATAGAAGAACGAACGAATGGAGGAACCTCATTCCAAAGAGCAGGGCCAATGGAAGCAAAAGACCTAGATTGAGCCAGGGAAGTCCTGACACGGGGAACGAGCAGGTCCAAACGGTCAGAGGAACGAAGAGGACGAAGAGAAGCAGCAGAGTGAGGGCGATGAATTAAGTCACATAAATATTTCGGAGCGAAACCAAGTTGAGCCTTAGAGACAAGGATGAGGACCCTGAATTGGATGCGGGCAGAAAGCGGGAGCCAGTGGAGTTCTTCTGCCATAAAGGTGGTGATATGAGAGAATCGAGGAAGACGGCAATTAATCTAGCAGCAGCATTGAGAACGGACTGAAGAGGAGCAATACGGACATTATTATTATTATAATAATAATGAAAATAATAATAACAATAATAATAATAATATTAATAATAATAATAATAATAATAATAATAATAATAATAATAATAATAATAATAATAATAATAATAATAATAATAATAATAATAATAATAATAACGATACTATAGCTACTACTACTACTAATAATAATAATATAATAATAATAATAATAATAATAATAATAATAATAATAATAATCTTTATTAATTCAAACTGGCAAGTACGCAGTAAGATTACTTTGAAACATGACAGTACAATCAATATCTTAATTAAACACACGTTATGGCAGCCATGCAAGACGCCTGTAACGCGCTCTCGTGCCAGACTTGTCTTAGCGCGCTATAGATTTTTAATTGTGTTTTATTGTATTGTAAGTCCCGTTTCCCTTAGTAGGCCTAGGCTTCCTATTTATGTAGTTTCAAGCGATAAGAATTTTATTCAAACGGAACTAATAAGGTAATAAGTTATGCTCGGCCTGTAAGAGACAATGCGTTGTCATGGCAATGATGACGTCATAGCTAGGCCATTTAACCACAATTTGGCGAAATTTTGATCGCTGATGATAACAAACAATTTCAAATCAAACTTTCCTGAATCCTGGGTGATTTGGCTTCGACGGACAAAGTCTTCAAAATCACGAGATGTTGACTTAATAGTAAATATCGAAATCCAACTCTAACGTCTACATAAGTTGAAGAATTTAGGGATTTTAGGCTATATAATTTACGCCAAGTATGAAAATTTCGACTTACACAGCAAACACTGATGACGTCCGATAATAATTATCTATCATTATTGTAACTGTAATTTTAACGGAACATTTATATAGCGCCGCTCAGATCACCCGCGCTCTCGACCCGCAAAAAGAAAGGTTTTCAAGCGTCTACGGAACCGATGAGGAGAGAGGGTAAGAAGCTCTTGGGGGAGGGACTGGGGAAGTCCAGGCTGAAGGACTCACATAATTAAAAATTGAAATGGGGAGCCCGGTAGCTTTGCCGTGCCAACTTGGATAACATCTGGCGTAGAGTGCGAGAGGTACAGAGATCGAGTCCCATAGGCGGACATGCTTTGTAAATTGTAGGCTGCAATTTGCGCCGTGCAGGGGCGTAACTTTGGTCTAAAAGGTGGGGGGTACCAATTTCTTGCATACACGAAACAAGGCTGAGACTGCGATCTCTGGGAAGGCACACTAATAAAATATTCATTGGCATTGTTCAAAATGTGGGGGGTACGGTACCCCCCAGTCCAAAAAGTGGGGGGTACGGGTACCCCTCGTACCCCCCACAAATTACGCCTATGGCGCCGTGTATTGCAGGCTGTCTGTTCTGTAAGTAGTTAAGGTTTATCGCATAACATGTACATGTACAGCGCAGTGCGTTTGCAGGCGCTTAATTAAAGAATAAATATTATTATTATATTATTATTCTACGTGTAGGCTATAGTTTCTTTCGCGTGCCATAGTCGAATTTTAAAAAGCGAGATGAAGTTTAAGAGTGAAATTATACAGCAACATTCTGCATTGAATTCTTATAATGGACAATTGAGTTTAGCCTGAACATTTATTTTATCGGCATTGCGCTGTTCTGTTCTGATTTTCAAGATGCGTGATGACAGACAGTTGCACTTCAGCGCAATGATGAAGTTTCCATTACCGACGACTTGCAGGAAACGATGTGCCGTATAAATTAGACGCTGTCGTTTTTTCGTATTCCTCGAATACTTGGAAGATTTCTTCAATGTTGTTCAAAATGTGCATCAGGGCAGAACCCCGACACAGGACACGAGTAGGATAGGCGAGTAGGATAGTGATGGGCCTACCGCCTTTGAATGCTCCAGCTGCGCGGCCTTCAAAATGTTAGGCCTACTCAGCTTTGCCGAATGCCGTGCGAAAACAGATAAATCATTCGCAACACTAGTGACATCACGAACAAATGGCGTTGATTCAAAGATTGCGTTATGCATTAATGAACGTAAACAGCCAGAGGTTGAATTTGTGCGATGAGTGCTGGGTCCCGTACGTCCAGAGGCGGTGATCTTGTTTGACAAATGGAGGGGGAGGGACACGGGACATTTTTGAACTGATCTGATAAAAAAAGGTCAAAATTTTTTGACCTTTTTGGTGTTTCTTCAAAGTTTGGGGAGACAACTGTATACTGTATTCCCCACTATTAAAGGTGGGGTTGTCCCCCTCGAACCCCCCCCCGGATCGCCGCCTCTGCGTACGTGCCATTCCCCAGCCATAATATGTTACTAGCACCGTTATAGTCTTAGCCGCGCAAGTTGGAACCTTAGCAATACGTCACAGATCATGTTTTTCACCTTCTAAGCATCAGTTCCTTCACTAATGTTTCGACAGATACCCAAAGATTCCTGAAGATACAGGTTGGCAGTAACGTAACGAATAGGCTAGATATGCTCTTGTTCAATGCATGTCATGTCCGAGGTGCCATCAACAATGATAGAAAACATCCCCGAATTGCGGATGCTGTCACCAACCTTCAGCATTATGTCGAACCGCAAATTCCAGCAGTTCATTCTGCACTAATAGCAGCGAAAACAACTATTATTTAGAACATGAACGAACTCATTGTTTCTAGTCTCAAATGAAGTACGGTAGTTGTATTAAATTTCCATAGTCATGCTCAGGGCTGTAGTGGTAAAATTAGATGAGTACACGCTACCGGTTAGTTTTCCGAAACAAATTACAGGTGAGTACCGGTATATGCTACAGTATTTTGTGAGTATACGCTACAGTATTTTAATATAAATAAATATAAATATTTTGTGAGGTGAGTATACGGTCTCTAGAGGTGAGTACACACTGTATACCCTCATATACCCTCGACTACAGCCCTGGTCATGCTCGTGACCACACAAGGAAATAGCCTGACTAGCCAGATAATTCACTGAGCTGATAATTGCTGTTATAACTTTCCGTGCTCACTGGCGGCGATCTCGTTTGCCAGGTGGGGGGAGGGGGACAGTTCAAAAGGGAGGGGGACACTTTTGAACTGATCTGGTCAAAAAAGAGGTGAAAAAGTTGTGTTGACCTTTTTTGGTGTTTCTTAAAAACTGGGGGTGGGGGCAAATGTATAGCGTGTCTCCCCCACTGTTTTAAGGTGGGAGTCTGGTCCCCTCGACCCTCCCGGGATCGCCGCCCATATCCGTGCTAATGCCTATTCAGTGGCAAGCTGGGCATTAATCTTTACCGCTACCTGTATACCAGTTGGGCTAACTGAACATGCAAATCGATGGCTAACAGATCGTTCATGCTTACTAAATGTCACGTGCATGCTTCCAATCTGAGAATCCGACTTCAGTGAATACTCTCTCCTGCCGACAATCTGCAACACTATCAGTCATAAGATGCTGCAAGTTTGCATCCCAACGATCTGGTATAAGAACTTTTGGGAATGGAGTACGCAGTATTTTCGAATGTCATTTTTTTAGTCAACAAAGACTCAACATTCCAATCCCGATTGAAAAGTTTATTAACAGTCGGTGGCAAAAGCTGGGGACCTGCTCGAGAGTTGGAGGGACACATCTCACGGGTCCCATAGGGTGGTTGCACCTATGGTTGTACATGTATGACATTTCCAAGAATCCATTGTTTACCCAGCTTGATTTTAACTGGACCAACAAACCCAACAGTTCTCCCTTGAAACAGCCACTGACTGACGCATTGTGTGTTATTACAACGGCGCTATAGAATCTTTCCGATTAAATTCATTAAAAAACGTTTCACTTGTGAAGCTTTTTACATTTAAACATCAAGATATTCCAACGACTTCTAAGGCATCCTTAACCTAGTGTAATATGTGCATAAAATTCTGAGTCTGCCTCTATCCTTCAACTGTCACTAATACAACAAACTATATCGTTACATCTAGCAACAGTCAAAATGCTCACAGTAGCTCTTAGATGGGCTTTTGCAGCCCGATAGTATTATGCCATGCAGATCACTGGAGGTCTACAAGAGATATAATTATGGCGATGCATATGACTGCATCGTTGCACTCTTTGGTTAAGCAAGCTAGAAGACTCCTGTCCCTAAACAGCATGCAATCAATTATTAATTCAATCAACCAGTCTCGTTAAAAATCATTAACTTATGTTTGATCAATGAATCTGATCAATCAACAGTCAAGTGATCATATACCTTAATGATCAAGCAATTACAAAACAAAGGAGAGCAATAAATCTGTGAATCATCAAACTACTTGAGAATCGACGAACAGTGAATCGATTCATCCCAAAGAAATAATTGATAGATCCATCCATTGAATGATTGAACCAATCAACTTAAATGACACAACCAACCAGACAACCACTCAACAATCAATCCAAATGATCCATGTGTTCATTACATTGCACTTGAGCAAGCCCGGAATGCAAAGATTTCCTCACTTACAACATCAACAAAATAGCAGATACACAATGTTTCTCTAAAGAAAACCGCATTGCTAATTAATTTCTTTGGAAAGTAGTTTGTTCACAGCACTAACATATGTGAAAATGAACCTATTTCACTAAGATATATATCTCATTGGACAGAAGTTTTATTAATACAGTGTACCAATACCTGTAATAGCAATATTAGTGTAATAGCAATGTTAGAAGAGCAGCCCCTTAAGCCAGCCCTGAGGCAGCCAAGGGTATGAAGGCTATGAAGTGTTAGCGACTTCATTTTCTTAGCCTCGGCTTATGAGGGCGGGTGGCCGGTCCACTCCCTCACCATCTCATCTTCCAACCTATAGTGTACGGTCAGTGTACTCATTATAGCTACAGTTGCAGGTAGAAATCAGAAATCTTGAACCAAATTTTCTGCCCTGGTAAGGATTTGAACCCCCAACTCTCGATCGACAGTACACTGTGCTGTGCTAACCACTATCAAGCACTCCCACAATATTATAGTACTGCAATAATACACCAAATCCCCATTATAACACGACCAATAATGTGGCTCCCAAATTTAATTCAGCTTCACACTAGGACATCCTTCCTGACCAACACAACATCTTTCAACAAGATACCCTCGCAAACACAGCCTAGGTAGGAGGCCTCAGTGTATTATAGTATGATGTCATAGTTTTATTCAAAGTCAATATTATCCATCAAGATTTAATTTTGGACATTAGGAACTACATCTGGAAGATGCAATAACTAGTTCATCAAATTATGGCATTATAGGAGAAAGTAAATGCATTGAGACATTACAATTATCACTATACCCCACGGTGGCTACGATCCCTTGATATTTAGCATATATTTTTATTATCATAAGTATGTACAAACGTTATTATTATCATTATCACACAATGTGTTAAACATCACTGATAAAATAATTAATGTATCTAGACATTTTTAAGTTGCATTGGGGACCAGTCAAAGCCTGTGATACTCTGATAACAGTTTCTGAATAGTTTTACTGGTTTTTTGTCTTCTATGAGCATCGGTTCTTAAAAACAATTTATAATTCGTACAAACTTCCATGCATCAACTTAAACAGAAGCGAGGCAAGAGAACACATACGTACTGCCCAAGGCGAGATATGAAACCAGAACATTTACTTTGAAATGGCACCACTCCAAACAAATATCCCTTTAAGAAATTATGGATTTTAACCCCAGAGTGAGTCTTAAGGGTCTTTGCAAGCGAGTTGTATGCATATTTTGAATTCCTACTTTTTATATAATATATTTTTCACATGAATGTCAAACTTAATTCACTTGCCAGTAACCATAATTACGCAGTCAGTGGCAGAGACGCTTTCTAAAAATCAAACTTTCAAAGCAGTTGAGAATAGAAATCCCAAACTGTAAACTAAAAACAATCTTAATACGATGTGTCACATTGCTCTCTGCATGTCACATGCGATTCAACGACTCATAGCAGTTAGTGTATGATCCATCAGTCAGTGTCTACATGACATATGTCAAAGCATTTATACAGCACCTGGTGCTATATACATGTTCAGAGACTTATATGGAGCCAAGGCCTCTCTCATGTACATTTAATGTCTAAAATTTCTCACTGACACAAAAGCTGCACCAGATGATTTGCTTATTCACTGGCTCCATACACCCTACCCCTGTGTACCGCATCTAAACTCAAGCGATCATATCCTGGCAATTATTCACCAAGTCATGTAAGGAATGAATATTTTGCGGTCAGGATTTCTGTTTCCCACTTGTGACTTAGCCAAAAGATGTATAAAATCAAGGTAAGCTTTCAGGAGGACTGTTCCTAAGACACAAGTTAGACATGAGCATGTTGCCAAGCCTAAACTGCCAAAACCATAGTGCAATCATTAGGGAAAACAGGAAATGTTCCCACTGATTCAGCATGGACATGTAATTTAATTTCCCACTCTAGATACATTTTTGCCATATACTTTACTCCTGTTTATAGACCTTCTCCTGACCCCCCCTTCCCCTCTGCCAATCACAAACTTCACCAGACTTCCTTAGAATCCTAATTCTAATACATTGTTGAGAACATGGATCCCAAATATAGTTTAACTTTAGAATGCACTCTTGTAAAAAACAACTTCACTACGACAAGGTGCTTGCTATCACTTCCATAGGTCCAATTTGTCACCACCAGAGTCCAACGCATTACCCATAGGGTCCAATGTGTTTCCGATAGGGTCAAATGCGCTACCAAAAGGGTTCAATATGTAACCGATAAGGTCCAATGTGTTACCAATAGGGTCCAATATATCTTTAGCAAGGACTTCACCAAGGCAATTCATTCAAGTTTCAGGTCCACAAGCATTACTAAATCTTGAACACCACTAGCCTCACAACACTGGATGAAACAACCTACATGTGCCTACAAATAGCATTGTTCATTTCTAACTTCACTTCCAAACATACTCACTTCCATTATACACCAGAAAAACATCAACTGATGCTTCTCATAGACAGTGGTGCTAAATAAATAACAGAAAACAGTAATGCGCATTTCCTATCTTTGAATGAAAATGAACTGGAAACTGCAACGAGTCACTTTTATTGTCCACATTTCAATGGGTTGCAACAAACACGTGGTACAGTTTTCTGCACCTCACAGAAGTTCTTATCGCATGCTACAAGATTGTCTAGATACATGCATTTACTTTTCTTAGAACTATACATAAAGATTAATAAAACTGAGGTGGTGGTTTAATTGAGGGCAAGTCGTGAACATGCACTTTGCTGCACTTTATAAAAATAAAGTTCCCGGTTACTCTTTGAACTCAGAACCTAGGAAGTGAAGCAACTCAATTTCTCGAACATAACGCAACAAAGTAACAAAACTTGAAACCAAACAGACACCGCAGCAGAAATCTGTGACAAAATGGGGAACCCTGCCAACTGCCTTTTCCCGGTTGTTGATACTGAAGCACAAAGGGATGTTTGCGCAGCTGATCTAAGCGCCGTGGAGCACACCCTCTCGATGGCTTTCGATTGCCATAAAATGCATAAAACCAAGTCATCGTGGATAAAGTGACAAATGGAAATTCTGAGAAACACAGAGTCATCACGAAGACACGCAGCTGCAGTTGAGTGGTACGTAGTGTTAACATTGCTTGCGGAAAAAACAGTTACTAGTTCTTGGTGCTGGATAAGTCTTCAGCGTCAGGAATTGGAGTTGGTGCTGGTGGTTCAAGGCCGTTCTGCAGGCGCTCATTAGAGCCGGCTGACCCATCTTCAAAAGGAGAATCTCGTGAGAATGTTACAGCAACTGACGGCCGTGGCTCATCGGAACCATTCTGTCCATCAGTCATAGAAAAAGATGTCCATTCCACACCACCGTTCTGTGCTTCACAATTTGATATCTGTCAAGAAAGAAACAATTTTATCAGCGTTCTATGTAATGTCGTGCATAATTTAAATATCCAACTTATCTACTGCAAAGCACTCCCAGCCGGTCTATCAGTAACTGAAAGAGAAATCCACTTCACGCTGTTGGTCCCAACTTAATATTTATAAAATAAAAATGACAATGATCAGTTTCCTCTGTGAATAAGTTGCATCTGCCTACTCCCAAGTTCCTTACACAGACATACACTAGTCAGCGTCAGTGTCAAAATAGTAAAAACTGAGATTTTAAAGTATTTGTTTCTATGCAAGAGACTGTTATTGAGATAGGTACTTAGTGATTTTGGCAGATAACCAGGTACCAGTACACACAAATTAAGTGATTGATTATACATTGATTATAAAAGTTAAAAATGCAGTAAACATCAGTAGAAAGGTGACAGTAGTGTGCCAGCTCATACACCCATTAAAAAGCATATAATAAAAATGCAGATACCTTGTCAGTATCTCCCTCTCCTCATCTTACAAGTTTTTCTTCACACTAAATGTAAATAATCAGGTCCAAAACTTTCACTAAGCTTGATTAAGTTAATAAATTCCTACAAAGACTTGCAAGTAAGTAAAAGTAAGTATATCCTTTATTCAAAACCAACTGCTAACCGCATTTTGGTGTACATAGTTCATAATATTATTTAAGCATATAAAATTCCTCTGTTGCTTCCCTATACCCATTGTAAACATAACAGCAAATTTTTATAGTGCCTGTTAAAGAGACACTTATCAGAGACACTTTCCTGCACAGAGCACTGTTGGGGTTTTCAAGAAATATACAAAATGCCCGGTAATCTTATGCTTCTGCGCTCCATCAAGAAAGTCATAAAAAAGACCGTGTAAGCAGAAGACCATAATTCCAAAACAAAAACAGATTTTTTCTTACTCTTCTGCGCTTAATGGAAACTTCCTCCACT
Organism: Allolobophora icterica; assembly: GCA_963556255.1. Lineage (NCBI taxonomy): Eukaryota > Metazoa > Annelida > Clitellata > Crassiclitellata > Lumbricidae > Allolobophora > Allolobophora icterica. Next base: position 56,748,795 of record OY744603.1, on the reverse strand, counting down.
AGGTTGTCGTCATGATTGGGCAAAGATTTTCTACCTCGTCGACAACGATCCTTCGAGTTTTCATCCTGAAAGTGTACACATACCGTCAGACTAAGAAGGTGGCCAAAATAGCACTTGGCAACTGACTAGCTGCGCCTCAGATTCACACTGCTGCATGATACTGTGCATGATAAATTTTTTATTAATATAAACTAGTCTCCCATGAACAGTAGCTGCACATTATTTTAGCTAAATATCCCTTTCTGGGAAAAATCTCCTGTTGCTTTCTCCATCTCATTATTATCATTCTCTCCATATCTTACATTTTTACAAAATCTTCTGTTACCCCCTGTGAGATACGGACCACGAAACCGCTTTACCAAAAATGTTCTCATATTATTCGCCACATAGCGCCACAGCTAGACCACGCACACACATACATACCCATCTAAGCGAATTTTTTATACAGATAACAGTACAAATTCATGCCACCCCACTAAGATGACCAGGTGAGTAGGGACCTTAAGAATACCCTAGTGGACTACTGAATCCCTGACCTCTGAGTTGGCAGTGCAGCCTGTTAGCCAAACAAAAACTGTGAAAATTAAAATTACAATACTAATGACAATATTAAGGTAAAAAAGTAAAGCTCCCATATCCCACTCGGCCCTTGAGACGGCAATAGATGAATTCCAAGGTCTTGGATATGGGGCCAGCACATTGCAGGACTTCACGCTTACTTCCCAGGTTATGTCGGTACCAAATTATACTGCTTGGTGACAGAGGCACGTGTGCAAAAACAACTTACCCAGGATCATCACATGAAGTCGAACTCACAACCACACGATACGTGACCAAGTGTGTTACTGATAGACCACCATAGCAAAAATAGACAGTGGTGCAAATTAACTGGTGTAATGAAATGGTCAACACTGATTGAATCCAGAAAAGCTTACCACCACCAAGTTAAGTGCTGAAGAACTAGATGGCCCTTGACTTGTTGAGGCACTCTCTTCTTTTATTTCTGAACCCTACAAAGACCAAATCTCGATGGTAACTTATCCATTTTACCCTTCAAACAACAATGCTAGCCTATTTACTATCATCTTTTGCTTGGAGCACACTTATTTTTTACACTCACCCTTGTTTTGATGCTTTAAATTTCATCTTGCTTTTAAAGCTCATTGAAAATCAGAAGTTATTTAAAAAAACAGCCATGCCTTTCAGAGTTCTTAAAACAAAAGCGATATAAAATTCCAGATAAATACTATTCTGATTTGGTAATGAATTTCCTTAAACACTCATCGAGATTAGGTTTATGGTATGTGCAACAATACTGGCTTCTAATCAAGGACAGGGTTATATTCTAAATGCTCCTCATGGGACAACCTTTCACAGTCAAAGCAAGCCCATAATACATCACGGAGTTCTGAAAGCTGGGTCAACCATAGCCGAGTCTAGCAGTACATGGATATATATATATATATATATATATATATATACATATATATTAAAAAACAAAAAATACACGAAACACACACACATAGCAGAAGCAAACGAAAAACTCAAACCAACATTCCACTGGAGGCATAAACACGCAATCTAACACATATGAGAGATTGTCCTTTACTGACAAACCAACTCCATTAACTAGTGATTTAAACTCATGTCCATAACTGTATATTAACGACAGCACATTAAATGTACTATTACCCGCAGTTAGCGTGACTTTAAGAAGTTTAAATGTGGCAATACCTCTCATACACAGTACAGTCCAAACTTTCTAAGCCTACAATAAATACTCTTACCTATTCCCATAGGTGAAATCCAAACACTTTACAATATACGTTGTTCCAGTAAACATTTAATTTAGTCAGCTGAGACTGAGTACACCTCAATGCTACTGAGCCATGTCTTAAAACTGCAAAGAGTAACGATTTCTGGCAGACGAGCACAAGTGAAAGCTGCCAACGCAGAAGCACCTACTTCATTTACGCCATTGCTTTCCTTGCCCGTTTTCTTGGTTGCTTCTTTCGTTAGTGGCTCTACAGTTGCTGAAGCTTCTGGTCTATTTGTAGAAGTTGACTGGGGAGTAAAAACAACGTGTCGCTCGTAGACGACGCTCTGCAAAGCGTTTGGAAGAACGGAGCGTTGGAAATGGCGCAACTGCACCTGCGTCCAGTTTCTGATGGCTGAATGTACTCCGAACGGAAGGAAGTGCCACTGCAACCAACGAAACACAGAACGTCTTTAACTACCCCATGACCAACAATGTTCCTACAGATTTGCAGCACTTGTTTAATGCTTTTTTATTTTATATGGTGCCATTGTCTACAGCACTATTAATAATCCAACCCTAAGTTACCTAAGATCATAAATATAGAAAGATACTGTATATAGTGCTGCAACTGAAACATGTAGGTAAGTTAACAGCTTAATTTATAATTTATGGCTTTGTTAAATCTGAGACTGAATGTCTTATATAAATAATTTGTTAACATTAACATGGTCAATTGGTCATCATTGAGAAACTGTCCCTCATCATTATCCTCTGCACACAGCTGCCTCAGTAAGTGACAATGGTGACTGAACTTACCACAGCTGTATAAGCCCCAAGATGTGAACAGAGCTACTTCACTAGAATCACAAAGATAAATGCAGTATTTGCATTCCCCTGCGGCTGCCACCACTGGCCTAGGCAGGTACTGATGGGTCTGTGGTGACTCCAGCCTGAGATCGGCTGCTGTATGGGCAGTGGCACCAACAGCTGAGTGCTAGCATCGAAGGCCAACGAGTACTGGCTCATCACACTTAAAAGTCATGTCTACAAATGCCCGCGTTATCTGGTACTCAATTAGCGGCCCAGTACCCACCTTCGAACGGGATACTCATTACTCATACCTCCACACAGACAGGCTTAGTTACAATGTCCTGATTGCCAAGCCACCTGTTGTATTCCAGAAACTTTATGAGGGTTTATTAAGAACCTTTAACAGGTTCCAAATGGCACTACATAAACACATACACAGTACAGACACACAAACACGTATATAGGTACATACATGTATGCATGATACATGTACAAAACTGTACACACACTCTGGTTGCAATTATTCGGTGCTTCACATGTAAAATGGGTTGAAAACCTGGTGCCATAAAATCAGCTCTTCAACTGTTAAAGTATTCTTTTACATGCTGATTTAAAATATACAAATAAGCATCTTTACAGCCGACTTTACAACCTGATTTAAGCGTCACTTTACAGCCAATTTACCAGCTGAAAATGGTTTTAAAGCTTAATAAATATAAAATTATATTAAACAGTTGATCGTCACTAACCAATCGCTGTTGTATTAGAGTGACGAATCCATCTCGGCTGAGACATCCTTCGCAAAGACAGACAAGTTCTGTGGCAAGCTGTTGTAAGAGACTGCACAATGCCTCACTAAAATCTGTCTCCTCTGCAAACAGAAAAAGAACTTAAGTGGAACGCTGTGGAAACAGTAAAGCAACTGTGGAAACAACAAGGCAAGTTGGCTCCAGTGTGCCACATCAACTCTGGTTCTAGTAAATGACAAAGGCAGTGGGCTAGCAGAATTCAATATTCCTAAACATCTTGAAATCTGCCAAATCCCTTTAAAATTTCATTACCAGCCTAGCAAGTACAGAATATCTCTCACCTGTGGATTTCATAATCATGCCAAGAATTTTTTTCAGATGATATCTCAAGAAAGAGCTCAATGACGACGCAAAGTCAACATCCATCAGTGGCTCCAAATCACACTGTAAACAAGAAGTGGTACAAAAGCATAATATTTGTAATGTAATTCATTTAAATCAACAATCTACAGCACATAGCATAGTATACAAGACACCAGTATTAACCAGAGCCCTTCAGTATTCCTTGGTGGTCCACCTCCGTGGAGACATGTATATTTCCGATACCAATTTTCCACGATAAACGAAATGGGATCTTGAACATCTTAAGCCTGTTTTTGTACATCAATTTGCAGCATTATTGTAGCTCTCTTCAACTGCCTTATTCTTCTTACACTGCCTTGCTAAACGAACCTAGGTTTGGGAAAACAGGAATCACAATTGGTTTACACTGCTTTCCGTATATATGGAAATACCACAACTTAACAGTAACAATTAGTCAAGATCTATTATTGATATTTAAACAACCAGCCAAGACCTAATACCTAGGCCTTAGCATCATGCTGTTTTGATCCCTGGTGAAGGAAGTGAACAATTGTAAGGAAGTGAAAAATTGTAAAGAAATGAACAATTGTTAGGAAGTGAACAGGTTCATGGTCATGCTACAGAGACTGAACCAAGTCTTCATTGTTTCAAAATTTCTTAGCACAATCTTACAACAGCAGCACCATTGTAACTTAGGAAATACGAAAAATTTATGAAAACTTATAAAAACAAGTGGACAATTTTGCAACTGACCGCAATTTCCTCAAGGCAGAAGAACAGGTCGTCCATCATGTGGTCAACCGCTCGACTCAGGTTGTCATCAGTTGGCTCTTCACCATTGAGCACGGTGCTGGCAATGAACTCCTGCAGTGGTTCACGGAGTCGAGTCAAAGGAGTCAAAACGCCACTCAGCACAGTCACCACTTCGGTAAATGAGAGACAATCCAAAACACAACAGAGCAAGCCCTCCAACCAATCTAAAAGTAACACAGCAAAGTCACATTTCAAAGCTAAAACAGTGAAAAATACAAATGTGAGCTTACAACTCCACACTGTTAACAGTGCACTGCAATGTGTAGGTCAGTCTCTATGTTCGAGACTGCCAGTGAAGACTCTTCAAGACTACACAAGCATACACATGTGGAAGAAACGTCACTATGTGAGCACTCTAGCTTTAGTTAGCCTAATGACAAGTGAATCTGAAGGTCTTCAAAAACACTTAACACTTTAACGACGAGCTGCATTGGTTTCCCAGTCACTTTTAGTATATTCTCGTCATTAAAGTGTTAAGAAATGCCCAGAGATATATTATTCAGCAATGAATCAATTTGTATATGCTGTGTGCAGTTTAAGCAGACTCCACACAACAATTCTTGTGTACCTCTAACACCTTCAAGTGACTAGAAGCACACAACACTTAGAACTATTTAGTTATCTTGACACTTAATATAGTGCTATTTAAGTACTTCACAAAACACACAAAAACTAGATGAAAACACTGTGTTATATAAAAAGCCTGCTGGAAGAGGCAGATCGTTATATCAGATCAAAATGAGTCTGCTTACTATCTCTGTTGATCATCATGTTGAGAATCTGGTGATCTAGTCGTGCAGACTCCGACGACCGTTCTGCTGCACTGAAGATGTTGCGAACGAACGGACTGTCATCATCAAGAGGGTGCCATGAGCTGATCACCTCCTGAAACAAAATCCATCCAAGGCGAATTAAATTTCCTACTACAGAAAGGGAAATTCAGATGTAGTCAGGTCAGCCATTTAAGATAAAGTGTTAACAAACAGGTTTGCTGTCATCAAATGGGAAAGTCAGGAGAGGTCAGGTAAAGCAATGAGCAATAAGGTGTCAGTAAACGGACTGTCATCACACAAACTTTGAAAAACGTGGACAAACTCTGAAAAGGGGTCTAGTCCCTTCCTTTCATGCCTTACTTACACGCGTTTCGTAAAAGATCAAACCATACCCACCTCCTCCATCTCGGGATCATCGAGCATCTGCAGTGCTTGTGTCGGTGAGTCAAAGTGGGTTGAGAACGAAGTTGCTGCAGGACCATCATCATCGTTACCACGTCGACCACCAGCAGAAGCATCAGCGGGCGATTCTGTGAAAAAGCCAAAATAATCTTAAGATGTTCAGTTGATTAGTGTTATAACAGACATCGCTAAGCAAAACCATATATACGGCAACCAATCACTACATAAATCACAGGAGGACACCTGAAACATATGCCACCTGCTGCATAAATCACCAAGCACCTCAAGCGTAAATCATCTACCACTTGTACCTGTTTCATAAAAACTCCTAACACTTTCACTCCTAACACTTTCTGCAATAAACTTTCAAACAAGAGCTGCACGTAGCATCAGAAATCGATTGTTGTAAAACCACTAATCACCTAAGGTGTAAACCACTTGAACTCAAGTAAGCATCCAAACTCTACAATTATATAATGTGTTGTACAAACAAGACTGTCACACTAACCTAAAACAATAAGACAATAACACTTACAGGGCTAAATACATCAATTTTACTTAGATGTATCCAGCTATTGATGCCAAGTACATTGAAAGGAATGCTAAAGAAGTTCTGAAATTAGACTGAATCTGCTTACAACAGATTAGAAATTGTGCCCAAGATTCCTTGTACATTACACTTGTGCACTAGAAGATTTTAGATTAGGTTTATCACAGTTGACATCAAATTAGATATTAAACCCCTGGATTTAGCAAAACAAAAGCGAATCATCTTACCCCCAGTAGTTGTCATGATACTCGATACTATGTTGGAAATCATGTCTGCCAATGAACTATTGGAATTCTGAAATTGAACAGCAAACTTGAGACAGGATTAACGATCACACTTGGCATTCTTATTATTATTTGTTGTTTAACACTTTAACAACGAGAGTGTACTAAAAGCGACTGGGAACCAATGTATCTCGTTGTTAAAGTGTTAAGGCTACAGAAAGTTTATGAAACAAGCAGTGTTGTGCACAATCATAATACGATCATCATTATAATAATCACTGCCAGCATCAACAATAATTATCGCCATAGTTATCCTCACCCCCGCTTCATTGTCATTACCATTTCCAACCTGATCAGCATCATTGCTGATATCATAGTAATCTGATAAGGTAAGGCAAATTAAAGTAAGGTATGGTAAGTTAATGTAGGGCACAGTGTAGGTAACATCAGATATGGTATAAGCAAAGTAAGGTACGATAGGGTAACGAATAGTTAAAGTAATGTAAGGTAAGGTGAAGTACATTAAAGATTCAAAAAGCACTCACTCGACCCGTGGATGAGGTAGACTGAGCTGACTGGTGCGTACGGAAATGTCTGGAATGGCATGCCAGATATGGATCCACGTGGCGTGCACCAGGATCACCAAAATCTTGGGATGAAATGTTAACAGATGGTCGGGTGCGGGCTGCTTCGGTAAATCGGCGATAACCCCTTCGGCCTGCACTGCGATTTGATGCTCCGGTGGTTGAAGAAGTGGTGCTTGGAACCACTGTTGAGGATGTTGTGGATGAGGTGGAAGCAGCAGAAGCTGACGTGGAGGTGGAAGTCGTTGCGACAGCAGCGGACGCACGAGAGATACTAGTTGGCAAGAGGGAAGATCCTAAAAATGAAATGTTACACGCTCATAAAATGGCTGTTGGAAAGTTCCAGTGCAGCTAAATGCTCAGCGACATAAACTGTCTGGTGATACAGCATGCTCATCGTCACCTACTGCCAGACAAGTTTGTCTAATTATAGATACATGTAATCAAATAAGCCACACAACGCTTTGATACTGGCTACAATTACTTTGCTTCATTACCAGACACTTATAACACCTGTTATCATTCAAAACAAATTAGTCTGCTATTTCTAGTTATTACTAAAAAAATAGTAAATATATATATATATCTATTATATATATTCGCACACACAAATATTATATATATATATATAACATAAATGTACAAAATACATTGCATTGCTATAACTACACTTGCTGTGTCTTGCCCGAAAACAGTATTCAGGTTTCAAACACTCTCATGGCCGCCTCCGTCTCTAATTTGCTTGGGAATTCACTGCCCAATTCTGTGCTTCCTGTCAGTTCTCTAAAATCATTCATGTACCAACTTGAAACTTGTCTGTTTCAACATAGCCACCTTGACCTGGTTTCTGAATTCTCATTTCCCTGAGCTAAGGAGTTTCAACTGGGCTTCTCCAAAGAATTACAATTTTAGACTATAGTTATGCTTGAAGTGACCATTGATTGATGCCTAGTGCCTTATGATAACAGCACTATAGGACTCATTAGATTAGATTGCACTGCACTGTAAATCACTGATGAAAAATCACTTAAAACAAAACACATACCAAGAGAACTGCTGAAGAACAATGGAAAAACCGATGACAAACTCGAAGTGCCAGGAGCAGAAGAAGTCCAAGCCATAGAAGCCAGATTTGCCTGAGACCTAGGTCGCGACAGCATCGACCTTGACCTTGCACTCTGCCAAAACAGATCTCAACAGTAATAAAAACTATTTTGAAGAGAAAGGTGCAACTATGATAGATAAATGAACATTAAAGAACAACATTTCAAACAAGAATTAGTCCTCAGAAAGTTCTATGAACACGATACTAGGCACCTTCGATGCAGGTGTGGTTCAGCTTATGCTTCATAAACCTCATATTAATTTGGTACTGTGCTTTCTAAACTAATGAGCCACTGTGTCACCAAATAATTCACCAACTACCAATAAACAAATGTATTGCACCAGTAAGCCAGACATGATCCCGATAACTCAGGTAATATAACATGACCAAGCCTCTAAGCTGAAGTAGTTAATCAGGTAAAGTAAGGCAATTTATCAGATAAAAGGTACAGTAATTAACTGGGATACTTGTCCATTGACTGGAAACAGAGCCTGGATTTCCATTCATTAGGCAAGGAGATCTTACATGTCTTACAAAACACAATCAACAGAAGATGACAATAATCTTAGCAAAAGCTTGTGTTGATCTTACTCCACTTTCTGGTTCAGTCAATTCTGCTGATGCTGCAGACTGGGGCTCAGCTCTGCTTCCAGCTGTTGCGTTCAATATGGCATCACTTGCGCTTGCTAGTGGTCCACCCGAAAGACTAATCTCAGCCTGAACAACAAAGAATTCAGAATAGAAGCATCAGACTCATTTAATCCAATTCACTGAATTCTAAAGCATCATTATCACAATGGATAAGGTAGCAGTCGATGGTCACTGCAAATTAAACCATATTTTCAGATCATAATCTACAAGAGACACCTTATCAAAATCCAGTGAGTCTGGAAACTACAGCTCATACTATAATGGGTTAAATTAATCAAACCATGGCTTCACTTTAATCCTAACTTAAAACAAAAAATCAGCCAAACTCTACAGTTATCTTTAGAATAAACGTTCCATCATCCGATGATCAAGACCACTCAAAAGAAATAATACACTTGTACTTCATTTTAATAATCAATGCTGAAAGTCTCATAAACTTACTCAGCATTATAAAATAGAGAGTAAATAGATGTTTAAGCAAACCTGAAGGACAGGAATAGTCTGCTGGATGATCGTGGCTGATCGCCTAGATGGTGCCTGGATACGCCGTGGTGGAGCAGAACTAACATCGACGCTCAGATCGCTCAGATTGTGATAAATGTGGCTGACATAGTGCATTGTCCGCGGAACCAGGTTGCCAAGTCGCTGGGCATTTTCTAATTTGCGAGACTGCAAAACCACATGACACACAGTGAACACAAACCTGTATGTAGTGCCAACACGATGATACATTATTACTTGGCCAGCGTGCCAATAAGTGTCTTAGTAGTATCATCATCAACATGACAGTCATATGTCCTTACTGAATAAAAAAAGGCAATTTCTACAAAAAAGTGGCAAACTGCCTACAACACTGAAAGCAACAAGTTTTTTATATGTTTTCCTATCACTTATGAATTACACAAAGCTTGCACTACACTCGCAGGTGGGTTGCCTGGGCAAAGAGCACTTCTGAAATCACCATCTTCTGAAAATCAAAAACATTATGCCTAATGCAGCTGGACACATTTTCAGCATGATGCACCATTTTGGATCTGTTAGACAGCCAAGTAAGTATGGCTTTACGACAGCGTATGTATATATGTGAATATGTACATTCATACATAGTGCATTTTAAGAACCTCACAAAGATGCTGAAACGCAGGCTATGTAATAGTTCTAAAATGATGTGACTTAAGTAATGCCGACAATGTTTCTTGCGCTGTTTGTGGCAGCAGAGTTTGAACTTTCTGCAAAAGATGGTTCCAGGATGGTCCAGTGCATGAGAAAGCAGTGAGGCAGGTTGGGATGAGGTTGAGACAGCCATGTTTCAGCACCTTAAAATGCACCAAATAGATATCAAGATATGTCATATTTTCCGGACTATAAGTTTCACATGAGAGTCATGGAAAGTGACTTATATAAAGGTACAGAACTGATAAAACTGCTCTTTTTCGCCATGCTGGAGTCGGGAGCGCCTCTGAGTGGTTCCCTTGAAGTGGCACTATATAAATTTATGAATGAATGAATGAATGATTAATCTGTTTTATATCTAACTGCCTTGCTATCAGTCAATATATTATTCATGGATCCCTTCAGCTATGTGAGGCATAAAACCAAGTACTTACCTTGTAAAGTCATAACAAACAGTAAAAGTTTTGAAATTAATTTCAAAATTACTAAAACTACCATAACACCACACCACATGTTGAAAAAAATTTATTTCAAAAGTGCATATAATTTAATTTCAACAAAAGGTTATTTTGTAGGAAGTATTTGCTAATAATGGCCATATATTTACAGCTGCGATAGCACACGTGCTTGTGCGCGTTGGACCATCTGTGTATGGGTGGACCATATGTGCCAGTGCAACCCATGTATTTATTTTATAAAAATTTTGCTGTTTTTGCATAACTGAGCCTAATACGGTACCCAAAACACATTGTTACAGATGCCATAAATGTGGTGCAAATTCAGAAAAACACAAAGCCATATTAAAATAAACACAAAAAACCTAATGTTGAGATTAAAATTCAAACGACCCTAGTGCAAAGCACAACGAACTCAGAGTCGCTGAGCAAGATCAAATTTACCTTTTTACGATAAACACATTGATCACGCATGAGCTGCTGATAAAGAACCAGATGTGGCTGAAGGCGCTCATTAATCAACATTACTTCATCAAGTAAATCTCCAAGAACTGAAGATGATGGATTTCTGAAAACAGCATAGTGATATAAAGTCGTTACTTCACAAATTTTAAAAAATATAGCGAAAACAAAGAAACGTGCCAAATTTCCTAACATATGAGATCCAGTACTTCAATGCTGTTCACTGTGCATTTGACACTGTGCAGCATGCACTGGTTAACTGTCTCAACACTTTAACGGAGAGAGTGCACTAAAAGTGACTGGGAACCAATGCAGCTCGTCGTTAAAGCATTTGTTTAGACTAGTTAGATAACTATGCATGCAGTGACTAATGAGGTACTGAAAGGGACTATTTTAAGTGCATTGTTACAGACTTATATACATACGGGCTATATACACTATTTAAATAACCTTTAGAAATGAACTTCAAGCAACAGTCACATAGGTGTCACATAGGTTCCAAATTCACATAGTCTTGAACTTACAGAGAATCTTGATCTTGCTCAGCGGCGCTTTGCGCGCTGGTGCCCTGTTCAGCAGAGCTCACATGGTCCGCTGTGGGGTCATTTTGTTCGCAGTCTTCCAAGTTTGCATCGTTCTCTGCACTAGGTGACTAAAAGAACATAAAAAAAGATAAATCAAGCCCATACAAAAAACAACTATCAACTAATTCAGACACTTTTAATACTGTCAATCCACAAATGTTTGCGCAGCACTTATTTAGAGAATTTCGCGAGTGGCTAAAAATCGTAAACTTTTCTGGACACCAACAAAATCCGGTACGATGTGTGTCATTTAGGTACAACATATTTACAATTTAACATAGTATCATTGTTTCTAATCAACGCAAGAGCAATAAAATAAGTTCAAATAAGCTACGCTATAAAAAAAAACACTTGCACAGGCTTTAATTTAGGCACGTAGTACAAGTTCTCAACTTCTCCAAAATGCAAACTTTTCTGGTGCAAAAGTAAGATTTTTATTCACGTTTGCAAACAGGTCCATTAATATATTCTGACAATGCACTGTACCAAAATGATTTCAAAATGTTTCATCGATCAAAATGTTTCTGTCGCATTACTTTTAGTCTACATACATCTCCAAAACTCAGAGCTCAGATTGCTCCTTCTTTCAACAAGAAATGCCTCCAAACTCGGAACTATTTCTCAATGGCTTTTAAACATTTGGATGTCTAACTACATTTCACCTGGTAACTGACTAAACATGCCTCAACACCATCCATTAAGAGAATTACTAAATCCCACTACAAATACTAATTAATGACTTCTTCTATGATGCCAGTGTCTAATGCAATGACTGATGTCACTTCAAAACCAAGCTGCGGATCCGCTCACTTTCTAGGTTAGTCCACTGAGATGAACACATAGCCATCTTAAATGAACCATGATCACTCGTTTACAAAGTGTTATACATACATCCAGCAATTCAAGTGATCTTTTGGCTGATGCTATCAGCTTCTTGATGTGATTGATTCGATTTAGTGACTCCCCTGAACTTCGATTTTGACTAGCAGCAGGGCTGTTCACAGATGATGAGGGCAAGCCATCCTCCTAAAACCACAAACAACAAAACTAGGTCAAAGTAAGGTAAGATAACAAATTACCAAATTCATGTTCAAAACTTTGCCTCCAAGTTAATGTAAGGAACTATTTATTATCAGCCTTCAGTTTCAGTCTGTTGGGTTGTAAGGTAACTGTATTATTAAGTGGCCACGCAGTAACATGTCAGCTTTTATCTGGAGCTGCAAATAGGGTTCAAATCCTGGGCTCATCATGCCAAATCGACTTACATCACATTGTTAAACTCATGGAGGACATTCTCTTCAACAACAGTGCCCCTTAAATACAAATACACAAGGATTTTTTACTCAAGGACAGATGCAAAACAGCAATCCAAGGAACCAGTCTGATATGAAGCAAGACTGACCATTCTTAGAACCCCAAATACCGGATTTACCTTAAATTGAAAAACTAGGACCATGAAGGGTTAAGTCCACATGGGCAAGAATGTATTAAGGTGAGGTTCCACTATAACAGAGGTTATGCTCTTACAAGCACAATGTCAGGCTATAATGTACAAAGTACACTGCCCAAACCTGCCTACTGTTTGAGGTCTGAATTTATAAGGTAAAGCACATTTGTTGAGAATGTATTAAGGCAAGATTCCAGTACAACATGGCTGTCTGCTGTTTAAGGACTGAACCTGCAATGCAGAGCAACAAAGGTATTCCCTGGTCACTCCTCTACGTACTAATCAAGGATGAGTCTGGGCTCAGTGTTAGCTTCATCCGCAACACAAAGCTGCCATGCTCATATGTGGAGCTCACAGTTTCAAGTCTGCCCAGACAACCTCTGTGTAGGGACTTTAATGCACTTGTATAAAAGTGTCCTAAATTGAGTCCTAAATGCTTAACTATTTCAGCTTTGTTCTGCAATTGTTAGCCTATTAAAGCATAAGAAACTAGACATGTACGAAATTATTAAACGGTTGAAGAATACAAAATTACTTGATTCTGAGTTTGCGTTCTTTGTCCTTGGTTTATTGTCTCACCAAGGTCATCAAGAATCTGCTGCATCACATTCTGAAAGCAAGCAACATAACAAATTAAATTCAGCAATCCTGTCAATACTGGATTCACATTGTTGATGTGACATAAAAAAAGGCAAGTTAAGGCTAATAAGAGATAAATTAAGATATAACAATTAATGAGTTAAAGTCAATCTAAGTCTTATCTAAGACTTATACTGACCTTACCTTATTACAGACTCTAAGACTTCCTTTGGAGAGGCATACACATGGTACTGTTTGTTCAGCTCACATTACTCTCTGCATATCTTAAGGTGCAACTATTAAGATCGCCTTGGAAATCATGCACAGAGTTTAAACACATCCTTAAAAGGTATAATAAACTTGCAGATACACAGAAACAATGACATACATATGTAAAAGTTGAAATACATTATATGCAGATATGTTATACTTGAATAAATTAAGGTTATATATAGTACGTAGAAACTTACAATTATTAACCAAGGTAAGTTATGTTAAGTTTGGATAAATCCAGGACTGAATGAGTTACAGGAAGGCAAATCAAGGCAACAGAATTTAGCAATTTCTAGATGAAAAACGAAAATAATATCATAACAGAACAGCCACACAGCCTAAAACAGCAGAAGTTTGTCATAGATCCAAAATAGAGATAAGCTTACTGTTCCATCGGGTGCGAGTGCGTATGACCCAAGGAAGATTCTTCGACCTGACCTGCCCGATTCCTCAGAATCCCTAGTCCTAGAAGGCATTGGGTCAGTGGAGGAACTCGTCGTGGAAGTCAATGAAGTGGTCACCGGTGGCAATTTCTGGACTACGTGAATAGTTTTGCCATTCACATCTAAAAGGCAAAATTATAGCATGGCTCAGTTTTATCATAGCATGGCTCAGTTTAATTAACTTTATTCATTGAAAATTATGTCACTCTAGCATTTCAGTTATGCTGTCACTGCAGTGTGCTTATGGGATTTGTAAATGCTGCTATAAAAGTGTTTAGATCCATATTTCCTCTTTACAACATACTTCATTACAAAATGGTTGAGAACATGGATCGCAAAGAAGCACAATACAAATTCTCTAAATGAAAGAATCAACTAACAATAAAGACTAACCATAGTCATTGATTTTCTTTTCATCCGATAAGATACGCCCTTTGAAAATCAATCGCTGAATGTCAGCTTTAATTTCCTGTGAAATTAACAAGAACTCTTAGTTGACTATTAAACAATGAACACAGGTGCAACAAAATAAAACATTGTCACTTTTTGATACCCACACACCTAGAACCAAGTCTGCATTCACATAAATCTACAGATATAACAAAAACACAAGAATATTGAAAACTGAACAGGGACATGGCAGCCGTTTGGTTAGAGTGCTTGCCTTCTAACAGGCTCATTCCATGTGAAATCAACCAATTTTTTAACATTTTCCCACCTTCAACCTTAGATTTGGCTTAAAAAATTCCCATGTGTTTGTCCACCATTTGCAGGCAGAAATACAAAATTTTATTAAGATATTTCAAAATTTGACCGAGATATGCCATCTGAAAGTGAGGTGGGGTAGGCGAAAATTTGTATCCGATTTCGCGAAATGTTCTCTGAGGCTATATTCAACATGAAATAACTCAAGAAGTAGAGCAGATAGAAGCATGAGGTTTTCACTGCTGTATTCAGAAAGTTGTGGGTGACCTAATGAGCCTATTACAATGACTGTGGGGTGAGTACAGAGTTTACAGGACAGCTGCCAACATGCCATCTCAGAAATCGCAAACTGCATTTTCTTGAATTTGCCGGACCAATATCAGGAAAAGCAGCAGCAAAACAATTTTAATCTGTTCATATTGTGAAATAGCAAGTAATGGGCTCCTACTGGAAGTATTTTACTATGGTGTTTATTTGCAAATGAATTCATACTGACGTGCTAATCTTGGTCAATCTGACGAACGGGGGTCAACTTCACCAGCTGATATTGGGAAAATGGACAACTGGAATTTATCTGAACTTCATATTTCTGAAATGTGCATGCCATAAGCTTTCTGGTGATATAAATTTCATTTTGGTGCTCAGAAGCAATCAGGAGTACTGAATTTTTGAATATTAGCTATTTTCGATGTCGCGACTAACCAGAATGCATGACTATTCTTGTCTGTTAATTATGTGATTAAACATTTTTCACTGTTATATGCTGTTTTTAAAGTCTTGATTTAATATTTCTCTCTATGCTTTTAGTTTTTATCTGTTGGTTTTTAAAACAGGCCATGTGGTCAGTCAGCCATTTTGAACATATTGTTAAGCAGATGATAATTTGTGTATCACTTCAAGTTTGTTTTAAATAACTATCACGAAGCATTTTATGGTATACATGATATTTTGGACCAGTTTTGATATTTTTACTTTAATTACTTTATTGGGATTTTTTGGCAGAACATGTGGCACTTGGAGTCATTTCAAACAGATCTTTCTTAATAGTTGTTGAATAGATTATAATTTATTTTAAAACTTCCCGTTAAATGAAAATTTACTAATTGATCACAATATAGAACTGAAGAAATTTTGGTGTATTTTTTAAATTTATTTCTAGATAAAAAATACAGTCTTGAATGTCTGATAAATTTGAAAGTGATCTAGCCTGGAATTTCAGTGATGTTTTGGGGTCCCGTGTTTTTAGTTTTTATTCAAATGACTTCCTGTGGACATTTTTTAGTAGTCATGGACAGCTGCAGCATTGGAATTTGCTGTAACCAACCCCAGGAATATCATAAAACTACTTACACAAAACAAATTGGGCTTAAGAGACTATCAGAATTGGCCAATGATGAAAGGCATCTCCTTCTGAGAAGAATAGGTTTTGTAAATCCAGTTCCTGAAACAACTGTCTGTCATCATCATGAGCAGACATAATTACAGTGATACAGTTTTCTTCAGAAGGCATGTTGTGATCCTTTTAAAGTACACCCTGGATCCAGTCGAAAGAAATCTCTGAAGCCTATGGACGTCACAGCTGCAGACAAAGTCAGCAAGCTTTCAGGAAATGATGTTCATTCAGGCCAAAAGTTGTGCCCTGTTTGTCGAAAGCTGGCTGATGCTGAAGGTGATGAATCAAATTCTGATATGGAGTTGTGTACTTTAGAAGCAAGTACCTCAAAAGAAGATCAACAGGCACTGTCAGGTATGGTAGAGGCCAAAGTTGTGACTGTCAACAGAACTTTGATTGATGCTGGCTATTCTCCGTTAAAATCAAGAAAAGTTAGCAGCTGAAATAAAGTCAGCTATGCAAAGAGAAAATCAGAAGAAGTAAAAGAAGCAGCAGTTTCTCATGTGTCTGCATGTTCCACCCAGTGAACTATTACGTGCTGCTAGCGCAAGCACAGAGTGTAGATGCCAAGGATGCAAAGATTTAGACGAGCTTGTGAGTGAATTGAAGGTAAAAATGTCCTGCACGGAATTAAAGAAAAATAGACTGATGATTTTAACACTGGCTCCACAGAGCTGGACTATTGAAAGAACCATGGCAGAGTTTGGAGTGTCTGCTTACATGGTTAAGCTAGCTCAGAGTCTCCGCAATACTCATGGTATTCTGGCAGACACAACAATCCCAAAGATGGGAAAACGGCTGTCACAAGAAACTGTAGAGAAGGTTATCAGCTTTTATAAAAGTGATGAAGTATCTCGAATTTGTCCAGGTCAGAAGGAATTTGTCAGTGTTAAACTTAGTGGTAAAAAAGTTCAAAAAGCAGAAAAGGTTGCTTATCAGACATTCAAGACTGTATTTTTATCTGTGATATTTATTTAAAACAAACTTGAAGTGATACACAAATTATCATTTGCTTAACAATCTGTTCAAAATGGCTGACTGACCACATGGCCTGTTTTAAAAACCAACAGATAAAAACTAAAAGCATAGAGAGAAATATTAAATCAAGACCTACACACATCATCACGAGCAGGTTGATACTTTTTATTTTAATTACTGTATTGGGTTAATGAATAAATAAAATAGCAAAACATTGCTAGTCAATTTGATTGCAGACTTTGATTTCAATACCTTTCCAAATATAAACTTTAAAAACAGCATATAACAGTGAAAAATGTTTAATCACATAATTAACAGACAAGAATAGTCATGCATTCTGGTTAGTCGCGACATCGAAAATAGCTAATATTCAAAAATTCAGTACTCCTGATTGCTTCTGAGCACCAAAATGAAATTTATATCACCAGAAAGCTTATGGCATGCACATTTCAGAAATATGAAGTTCAGATAAATTCCAGTTGTCCATTTTCCCAATATCAGCTGGTGAAGTTGACCCCCGTTCGTCAGATTGACCAAGATTAGCACGTCAGTATGAATTCATTTGCAAATAAACACCATAGTAAAATACTTCCAGTAGGAGCCCATTACTTGCTATTTCACAATATGAACAGATTAAAATTGTTTTGCTGCTGCTTTTCCTGATATTGGTCCGGCAAATTCAAGAAAATGCAGTTTGCGATTTCTGAGATGGCATGTTGGCAGCTGTCCTGTAAACTCTGTACTCACCCCACAGTCATTGTAATAGGCTCATTAGGTCACCCACAACTTTCTGAATACAGCAGTGAAAACCTCATGCTTCTATCTGCTCTACTTCTTGAGTTATTTCATGTTGAATATAGCCTCAGAGAACATTTCGCGAAATCGGATACAAATTTTCGCCTACCCCACCTCACTTTCAGATGGCATATCTCGGTCAAATTTTGAAATATCTTAATAAAATTTTGTATTTCTGCCTGCAAATGGTGGACAAACACATGGGAATTTTTTAAGCCAAATCTAAGGTTGAAGGTGGGAGGGTCTGGTTGATCTCACATGGAATGACCCAACATGGAGATAATCAGTTCAAGCCTTCCCTGTGATGGTTACTGGGTAGGGACTTTGAGCAAGTTCTTCACACACAATTGCTCAGCACCACTGCTTGTGGTACTTAATAAATATGTTTAATAATAGTAATATTTCATTAGATTTTCGTTGTAATCATTGTTCCGAGTACAAACTGTGATCTCATCCACCTCTCAAAAAAAGTTTGTAAACTGTACCACCCTCCAGAAAATTTTGCTTTTGCCCACCAATGCCATAGGCAAACTTTCAGATAATTTGGAACATTTTGGAGGTCCCACAAACAGAACCAACTGGATGTAAAACAGTAAGTAGTTCCAGAAGTCCTGCTGAGATATAATAATGGTAGCACAACAGAACCAATTGACAGTGCAATGGCAGCTAGTTCCCGAAACAGTGTAGAGACTTTTTAATACGGGTATTGTAGTTGAGTTTAGTGCACTACATGCAGTAGCAGTTCTAGCATATTTCAAACTTAATGGATCAATGCTTATTTTTTGCATGCCATTTGTTGACACCTTGTGCACGATAGAAGTTACTAAATTAAAAACAACAGAAAAAATGGCTCACAATGGAGGCAGCAATTGTCTTCTTAAACTGCTTCACTGTAATCTGCAATAAACACAATGAGCACAAAACTTGGAATCAAACAATCAAGACTTCAACAGAAACGATAAAGACAACTGCACAAGTTTAAAGCATACTCAGAAGCACAGAGCCAAAAGATCAGCAAATACCTACATATATTTAATCTATATAAATCCTTATAGTTCAGATTACTCACTTTAAAGAACTCCCAGACTAGTGTAGAAACATAGTGCTGCATCAACGAACAACAGTATCGTATATACTCAAGATAAAGCCTTCGAGTATAAGTCGCCTCCTAATTTTTGGGTTTGGAAATTGAAAAACGTATTGACCCGAATACAAGTCACTTTCATAATCTGAGAAGGCAAGCGTCTGACGTTTGCACAAGCACTGTAAAGCGGTCAGCAGGGCACTGTGAATGACTTTCAAACAGTGAAATACGAGTCTTTTATGCTTTTAAATAATTGCCAAATCATTGAAATATTAACTTTTGCATAATTCTGTATATTAAATCATTTATTTTTAATTTATTTTGATACATGTGCATTTTTGCAGTTCGTCAACAAATCAGTTGAATTACCTAGATTGCAACAATGATAGATACAATTTTAGAGTATAGAGTGTAGCACATTCATCACTGTTTATTGATATAGCACTATTATGCAACTTCCCATCTGTTTATAGTAGGGCTGTACCGAATATTCGCTTTGTATTCGTTTTTGGGCCGAATAGTGGGCCAAATAGCTACTCGGTATTCGGCCGAATAGTAGCGGTCGGACCGAATACGAATAGTGGTCACGTGATATCTGTTTCTGCATATGCGGCTGCTGTAGCGAGTGGAGTGAACATTAAGTAAGTGGCAATTTCTAACTTTACTTAAACTAGTTCCATTCCTAGTTTACACAGACTGGCAGAAGGGTGGAAAAATTACATGTAGTTAACTGTTTACTTTTAGTTTATGTATTAAATTTACTGAACTGAAACTTCTGCTTACATTTGAAATTTTGAATGTTGTCGGTAGACCTATTTTGTACACTATTCGTATTCGTATTCGCCCGAATAGTTGGTCCAATTATTCGTATTCAGTCGAATAGTGATAATCACCTATTCGGTACAGCCCTAGTTTATAGTCTATAAGGTTTCCTCTGCCCGGATTCACGGCACACTTTAAAACTTTTGCAAGTCTTATTTCATTGCATTCTGTATCCAGCATTATAAGTCAATGCAATGCAATTTTGTAAGGCAAAAGCCCTTATGTTGTGAAGATGTTAGTAAAGAAGTAGGAACAAGGTAAGTTTCGTAGACATGCTGTATTTGTGCATAGAAAACATTAATCAAATGCTCAATTTTTGCAAGAACATTCAATTTCTTTACAACAGAAATCTAAAAAGTAACTGATTTTATTATGTGTTATAATATAAACAGCTAACTATATGTAGTAAGAAATTATGGGCACAGTGATGTTCAGTAAAACCTTAATATTCGCTAGTGGACACGTGTTCGTCTATTACCTCATTGGTGAACACATGAAATTTTGTTTTGAGCCAAAATATAAGTTGTAACCCCAACTTCAACTTTAAAAAACTGTTCAAAATTTTACGACTTATACTCGAGTATATATGGTAATACCAGAGGTACACGAAAAATTCTTCTTCATACTTTTGTGTTGCTTCTTGTACAAATTTAATCATGTAAACGTGTGTACTGTACTAATTTCTTGTACGGCAACTTACCATGGGTACTAGTGTCTGAGTCTATCTTGGTTAGAATACTAATTCCTCGTATACTTACATACTTTATACATTAGTATAGCTCATGGGTGCAATTCAGTTTTACACTGCTGTGTAAGTTCCAGCTGGCCAAAATAAAAAAACTACCATGGTTTTGTCTTTCTACGGAATGAATCCTGATACCTCACAAATAGCAGTTCTGTTGTAGAGATGCCCAGCATAGGCAAACATTTGAAATACAATACAAATGTACTTTGATAATGCCCTTCTAACAAAGTTCAGAACTACACAACCATTGAAAGACTAGAATACAGAAAAAGCTATACAACTCACTTCATCAGGCACTGAGAAGGCCCGATTTTTGCCATCTAAAGTCTTCACCGTGACTTCAATCATTGTACTTCAGAGACAGTCACTCCACTACACAAAATAAAATTATTAATATTTACTACAAAAAATTCAGTTTTCGTAATCATAAACATAAGCTTGGAAATTTCTAAAGTGCTCCTTAACCCCTTTACCGTGGAATAAATTTTTAAAATTTTTTCCACACATGTGTAATTATTTTTAGATATTCTTCACAACAGTGCATGCGATTAAAGGAAGACTGGATTTGTAATTTTAATAATCCACAAGACTTGCTTTGCTCTGAGAAACATAAAAGTGAACATAATATACTAATTTAGCACACACAAAAATTTATATAGTGCCAGTTTAGTACATGTTCTTATAAATGTTAAGCGCTGACGCGTCCCGAATGCATCTCTTGACCACGCAAACGGCGAACTGCTGTCGTAACTGTACGGTTTTCTGGCTATCATAATTGTTATTATTTTCTAACAAAATGCCGCTATAAGAACTAGAACTTAGTTCGATGTCATCATAACTGTCGAAATCGGACACTTTCCAGCAATAAACGGTGTATTTCTTTCCTGACTATTTTTGACTAGTATAAAAGCTTCAGGACATAAAAAATCCCCATCTCAACATCACCCTACATTAGAAAATCAGATTTCAGAACAACTATTATAGCTCTGTACACTCTGCTACTTAGTCAGAAGTTCTGACTACATAGTAGCTAGCAACAGTTATTTTGTCTCTGCCCAGTGATCACATAATGTTTAGTGTAAACTGTAAAAACATGTTACCATTAGGTGTACCATGGTTTTGTCGCAGGCTCATTCTCCATTACCGCAGTATTACCAAGGGTTTCCGTTAGAGACCAAAAAGAGGACATACCAATCTCCAATATCGAACAGCAGTCGTTGTACTATGCTTAGTGCTTGGCGCATGTACATCCGACGATAAACAACTGGACGTGTGCAACTGACCACTGGAATTTTACTAATACCTAGCCCGAAAATTTTGGATGTTTTGGACAATTGTTATGGACGTAAATACAGCCATTTGGGCACTAACAGAAACACTGGTATTACTGCTACAGTAAACCCATTACCGCAGTAAAACCACCATTGCTGTTTCCATTACCGAATTTTTTACCGCGGGAAACATTTCCGCATAACTCCCTACTGCATAGAGACACATTCCTTGTTCTATATTTGATAAAAGATAAGTCAGTAATTGGCCATATCACTGGTATCAAAACCATGACATATAAGGGATGGCAACACAATGCCACCCCCTCACAGAAAGCAGTATTACATAACAACAAAATTGGCAAACATTCATCCAAGAAATCCGTGATAAGAAATGGCAGCAGAGGGTCGAACTTGCAAAATAAACTCGCCCAAACTCGGATAGAACAGCACTGCGACTTTCCATTTCCCTCAAGTAAGTAAGCAATCCACATATTATCCCACATTTTGAGTATGCACTGCATCGTCGTGGTGATCAACAAAGTTCCATTTCATGGACAACTATGGAATGAATATATAAGTTCCTTCTTTAATGGTTTCCAAATCGAATATGCGTGCTATCCGTCTGATATGATATGGCGTCATGGAAGAATATGGCTTCTATGAAAATAAGATCCATCACAGTATGTATGCTAATATGCTAAATTCAGCTCTGCATAAGTTGCAAACCACTGTTTATGCGGCGAAGTGCATTCCGAAGTGCATTCCGGCGTGAAAACATTTTTTTAAACTTTGCCGGTTCCATTCAGACACTTACACCTTTCATTCATTTTTGAAGAAACACAAGTTCATTTTTCATCTTCGTAGTTATTGCGTTTGCAGATTATTGTTTGTACTCACTCCTTACTTACTTGACGAGATTTGGAAGGTTGCAATGCTCTATTCTATTCGAGTCTGGGGCGGCCAATGCGACCATACTGTCTATTATGGTGATCGGCGTCGTACGAACCGAATGTAATCCCTTGCCCAAACTTCTAGTTAAAAGCACCATATCACACAGGAAAAGACGGTCCTACATTTCAATTTCAATGAGAAATCCAGTAACTTCTACTTAAGGCTACACGTAGTTAAATTTAGTCAGTGTTGTAATTTGAAATGTTTGCAGTAAGGTTTAATCATGTGTGTCAAACTAATTTCACAAAATCGCGCCCAAACAACATAGTAGTTCCTATTCAGACCTTCCGGAATTACCAACACCCAAATCGACGCACAAACAAGCAGTGTAATCGACAAAACACAATCAGAAGAGTATGTAGGTTAATTCTTAAAGCTGCGAGTCTCCGATAGTGAACATTTGTATTTAACGTAGATAAAACGTACCAAATATGAATTTTACGTCCCAACGGCAAAGACAAATTGAATAGAAAAACCTTCCTTTTGACACAAAAACCGATTTAAGTAACCGCAGATGTCGCTTTCCTCTTTTGCACATGCGTATAGCAGGAGAAATTATTAGAGACAACGGTTTATTAAATCTATGGTTCTGGCAGCCGTTGGTAAAGAAGTAAGTAACAGAATATTGATCCAAGTTTAGCGTTAGCTGTGATTGAACATTTGTAATAAGGTTCAGAGTGGTTGAATATATTAGAAATAAGTTTCGCTTACAAACTTTTACTTAAAGTACTTTAGAAGATTTGGTAAGAGTTTATCAATCAATCAATCAATCAATCAATCAATCAATCAATCAATCAATCAATCAATCAATCAATCAATCAATCAATCCTCCTCGGTGGGTGCTCATCGAAAATCTTTTGTGTCCTCTTCGGCGTCCCCAATTAAGGATCCATTCTCGGTCCACTTCTCTTCATTCTATACACCTCCAATATTGTTAACATTGCATCACAGCACGATCTCATGATCCACTTATATGCTGACGACACCCACTGTTAACATCAAATGTAAAAACGCGGCATGCGTCCGTGATAGGCCTATTCAATCCTGGTGTGCGTCCATGCGTCTGAATTAAGCCAAACGCTGCTAAAACAGAACTGATCTGGGACGTTCGACCGTCGAAACAGTTCTGATGATGAAAAACTAATCAAAACCCTTGACCTGGACTCAAACTGTTTATTCCATCCTCCGACGTGGTCCGCGATCTCGGTGTGATGTTAGACTGCAATCTTAATATGACTCATCACATTTCTTCCATTGCCAGAGCTAGCATTGCTACTTAATTCCACCTTCGCCCAATTCGACAAGTGAAACGCTGCCTAAATGAAAGATGCCTCCGTATTCTTGTAGGGCCTACAAGCCCTCGTGATCTCTCGCCTTGACTACTGAAACTCTGTCCTGTCCGGTTTTCCCTCATCGACACTACAGCCTCTATCATCTGTTCTTCACACGGCCGCTCGTCTTATAAAAGGTCTTGGTCCTAGAGATCACATCACATCATCCCTGCAACAACTTCACTGGCTTCCCACCCATGCCCGTATCGCCTTCAAAATCTGCCTCCTCATGTACCATATCCACTCTGGAACCTCTCCCAAGTAGGCTACATGACATCCGTGGTCAAACCGTGTTCTGCTACAAATTCCAGAGGACTCCGATCGGCTGCACGAGGCGATTTATAGGTCATGGAGGAGGAGACTGGGTTTTTAAAGAATGCTACTGAAGAGATCGCGATCAGCTTTTTTGCAGAGTTCCTCAAAAGTTGGAAATTAAAGCGGGAGACGAACCAACTGACGAATAATTGCGTCCAACTGATCCAGTTCCTGCTTGTTAGCAAAGTCCAACCATACCTGGGAACACAATATAACTACTATAGATGCAATTTTGTAATGGATGCGTTTAGCCAATGAAAGTGATATGACAACTAGGTCTATGTGGTGATATCTGGAAGTGTTGGTGACCGGTTCTGAGTAGCGGCCCTCGACTGAAGCCTTTGAGTATTATAGAGGCGCTATAATATTGTATGAACTACAATTGTGTAATATATTGTATGTATATTGCCTTGACAGCTGCTCTGCTTCTCCTAATCTGGTACCCTGGAAATTGGACTTGGACCTCATTTGGACTACTCTCTGGAACCCCTTCTGATTTAGTTTGGCCTTCTGGAAACCGGACTGGGACCTCTTTTGGACTACTCTCTGGAAACCACCTCTGATCTGACGAGATCAGATGCATGGTCTTTATAGCTACGGAAGGAGACAGGAAATTTATATGTGTCATGGAATTCATTCTTCAGGAGGTGAATAGGCTGGTGTCCTGCGCTTGGCCTTCGAGTGGCGCTTTAGAAGTTTGGAGATCACGATTACGTTTACGATATGTAAAGCGCTGTGCGTTTGCTAGAATACATACAGTATATAAAGAATATACTTACTTTCCCACTTATCAGATTAGATACAGTGAAATGTTTGCTTTTGGGCTATGTTATTTGTGCATCGCTGAGCAGTGGGGTAAAGCGCGGCTTAAAACAAAATTATCTTAAAAATATTCATGTAAATAATTCTAAAAGTGCTTACTTGGTTATAGAAGTAATGTTTTCGTGCTGTTCATCTATAAGTTAGTGAATTTAAAATTTATCATAAATTCGCTAAATGTTTTGAGTTTTGAAGAGAATACGTTGAGGTAGGTAGATAAACACGAAAAGTAGAATTTAATATGTCCTTATTAAGTGCGTGACGGTGACAAAGAATAAACTTATGCTTTAAGGTC
Organism: Allolobophora icterica; assembly: GCA_963556255.1. Taxonomy (NCBI): domain Eukaryota; kingdom Metazoa; phylum Annelida; class Clitellata; order Crassiclitellata; family Lumbricidae; genus Allolobophora; species Allolobophora icterica. The sequence goes on along the minus strand of OY744603.1, from coordinate 56,723,092 downwards.
GCTCTTTCGTAACATTCGCCGTTCATTATTCATTACGTTCGAAACGACAGAATTTTAACCATCCTGATGCTGATGCAACATACATTCGGACGAAGTATCCCGCAAGGGGTCGTCCATAAAGGACGTCCGCAAAATATGACCTGCTTTAGACCCTCCTTCCCCTTGTCCGCATTTGTCCTCATTTAACCTTACTCCCCTCAGGATCAGCCCGAATCCTCGAAACCTGAATCCCCGAAAAGGATTTAGCCCGGATCCCCGAAATCGATTTTCTGTATTATATCTGTATTCTATATTATACCGAGATACATCAAGGCCACACTAGGTCTTTGTCATGTATGAGTTTACAATTTAACTTTGAAAAGTTTTTGGAAATTCAGCTGCTTTCTATAAACTGTTTTCGGGAAATCGGGCTTTTGTGTATTTTCAGCGTTTTCTGGGATTTGGGTTTCGGGCCGGACTTCTTCCCCTTTGTGGACGTCCGCACGCCTAAGCCAATTTTTATTGTCATCATCATGTTTACAATTATTCCACAGTTCCTGTGCACGTTTAAGTGACAGTTCTGGTTTCATATCACAGGATGTGCAATAATAAAACCCTCTTTAAATCGCAGTAAAGGTTATACCATGCATGTGGTTTTAGGCAATCACTTCACTGACCTTTTCGTCTTTCAGGGAAGGTTGAAATAATATGGTGTTTAAAAAACTATCAAATTTAAAAGTTTAGATGCGGACGTCCGCACACTGGTCACAACCCTCCCTCCCCTTGTCCACATTTGTCCACATTTCGATGACCCATCCCCTCATTGCAGACATTCTTTATGAATGACCCCAAACCTGGGTGGTAATTTTACCCCCACCCGAGTATCTCGGGAACTGCAAGTAATAGCTCTAGACGTGATTTTAGTGTATTTGATAGGTTTTTCGGGGTCAGAAATGTCAAAGAAGCTATTTCTAGCCTTTCAGGACAAATGGATAAGCTTCATTTTCAAGATCGTTAACCTTTACTGTCAAATATTAATATCTTGGGATAAGAGCTGTACCAATTAATCGACCATACTCATAATCAGAACAATCGATATATTTGGTATCAGCAAAAATAACCCAGTGGTTTTCAAATGTTATTTTTATTGTACCACCATGTAAAAACTCGAATGTTGGCGTACCATCAACAAAAGTCAGATCAAAACAACAGACAAGCTCGAAGTCCCCGTGCAGTTAGTGTAGGACCATGGGTAGACAAATTTACAAATTACTATATTATTTTAAGAATGTAATCTTTTTGAATTTATTCGCGTACCACTTAGTGACACCTGGCGTACCACTAGTGGCACGCATACCACCGTTTGAAAACCGTTGGCTTATCCGATTATTATGTCAGTTGTCAGATGCATGGCCTTTATAGCTAAGGAAGGAGACAGGAAATATGTGTCATGGAATTCATTCTTCAGGAGCTGAAACCCTTCCTGGTTTTTAGCAGTGCTGCTTTTAAATAAAAAAATTTTGAACGATGCATTATAATTATAATTATTATAATTATTATTTATTATATGAATACAATTACATTACTGCAGCAGCAATAATGTGATCTAACTAATTTATTAGGGTTCTCAGAATGTCGAAACATGTGTTTGAAAATGTGAGCAAAATGTAGGCTGTTCCATCATCTGAAATGAAATTGCTCTTCCTCATTTGAGAGTACTTTCCTTCTTCTGTCAAAATGATGAAGAAAATTTGTATGGTGTGTTTTTGGTTCTAGTTATTACAACAGGGAATCTCATTAGGGGCCATCTATATATTACATATGCAAAATCCGGGAAAATTGGACCCCCTCTTCCCCCCCCTGTTCGCAAGCGTACTTTCTTCCACACACCCCCCGCGTATGTACCTTGACGCACCCCCCCCCAGGGAGACCAGCTGCAGAAAGTGTCTCGACAGCTCCAGACAGCCCAACTGTCTGCACTTTAGGCCAGATTGAAGGATGAGTGAGGGCCAATATAGACAAATTATAGGTGTCTCGTTCACAGCACAGAATAACTGCACATGGCTTTTATATAATGTAATAAAATGCCATCAGACGACTATAGGACAATACAGAGTTATAAATAGGCTAATGTGGACGTCATAATTAGAAATTTATTTTGCGTATGTACACATTTTGTCCCTCCCTCCCCCCGTCCGCACCCGTACACAAAATTGCCTAAATCCGACCCCCTCATTGCGTGTACACGTAATATGTGGATGGCCCCTTATCGCATGATATATAAAAACCCACAGTCAGTGGATTTATTATATTTCATGCTTTGTGGATTTCAGTAAAGAAGGAATGGAACTCTTTCAGGAGCTTCGTCACCTTTATGTAAATGTCCGAAACGATGTGGCCCTTCTTCAGGAAACAGCGAGCCGTTCTACTGGAACTGGACTGTCTCGTGTTCAGGCAGATAAGCTGTTCAATGAGCCACATTCAGATGTCAGATTGCTAGAGGTAGGCTATTTTTTGTACCATTAATAATCTATGTACAGAATGTGACAGCGGCCATCTGCTTGATTGGTGATCTCGTAATGAATTGAGTTTTACTATGTGGTAACTGGACATATAGCAAACTTTTTGTTTGATGATTAATCAGTCGTTATGAACTTAAACTGTATAAGTACTGTTTATAGTTGAAAGATGAACTTAAACTGCATAGTTAAAAGTTGTTATAGCCAGCCTAAGATACAGTTCATTTGGCTGGGTACATGGCCAGCAGAAGCAAAGATGGACAGGGAGATAATGGCAATATTCCCAGGCTGTGATCCACAACACGTCATCTGGGAACTTGGACGAAGATCTATACATGGTGGCCCACGTTGACTGTCTCTGCAGATCCTGCTTTTACCAAGTGTGCCAGCTCAGGATCATTAGGCAGAGTTTGTCACTTGACGCTGTTGTGACCCTTGTTCATTCCTTCATCATAATGCACTTGGACTTTTGCAGCGCTGTCCTTGCCGAAGGTCTGAATTTGTGAGCTTCAGTCCGTCCTTAACTGCGTTGCCCGGGTGCCTAAATTTTCCTATGTTTCAAACTACCTGTGAGAGACACTGCACTGGCTTCTGGTTGAGGAACGAATTACATTCAAATCCTCCTCCTCAGCCGAGCATTGATGGTCGGTTCGGCCCTGTAATACAGCAGGGAACTCTGTGTTCCTGTATCGAGCCAGTTGGGTTGACAAACACTGGGCTCTCAGCTCATAGAGATCTGTTGTTCTGTGCTCCCATATATGGTCTATCCTTACTAGGGTGTCCAATGACAAACAAGAAAAAGAAATTGTTTAAAACTTTTGATGCAGTCACTCTAAAATGTTTCTTTATGGTCCCATAAGAACACCTGCAAATTTTTTTGGCATTTTAAAAATATTTAGGGGTCCCCCAAGGGTCATGAAATTAGTGTAATTTGTCCTTAATTACGCGCGACATCTCTGAGTTTGAAATTGTCAGAGGACCACACTTTGATCCCATAATAAGACAAACAAGAAAAAGAAATTGTTTAAAACTTTTGATGCAGTCACTCTAAAATGTTTCTTTATGGTCCCATAAGAACACCTGCAATTTTTTTTGGCATTTTTAAAATATTTAGGGGTCCCCAAGGCTCATGAAATTAGTGTAATTTGTCCTTAATTACGCGCGACATCTCTGAGTTTGAAATTGTCAGAGGACCACACTTTGATCCCATAATAAGATGCTTAGTACCATTAGAAAGCTCTTAAATAGTACAATCTACCAACAGTATCAACATATGACCTTATTGTATATGTGAATAAAGTTTCAAGTACAAAAAAGACAGACAACATGCAGAATCAAAATTTCTTAGCATCAAGGTGTATTTTTCAATAGTTTTACATAAATTTTCCAATAATATTATTCACGATGATCCTAACTTCTCTAGTCAACGAAATAGGCTGCTCAACACCTGCTAAGAGTACTACTCTACTGTTCACCGTCAACGACAGTGTTTTCACAGTGAAGCTGCCAGGCAAACCAAGGATGACTTTTGAACCTGTAAATCTGTTGTACTCTGGAATGGCAAGCTGTTACCTGACATCACTGGAGTAGATACAGACAAAGTGGACAGATTGGAAGTCCTGATTTCTTCTCTGATTGATGGAAGTAATACTAATACTTCTGGGTGGGCCAAAATTGGCCTCTGGATCAGGAAAGGCAGCAGGGGTAGCAGTCCTGGACCTTTCGAAGTTGCGGAAATGCAATGCATTTGTTAATATGTGCTTTGACACAACGGCCTCAAATACCAGCAGAGTAAATTGAGCCTGCACTCTTCTAGAGGCAGCCATTGGTCATAATCTGCTGGGGATGACTTGTTGACATCACATGGTTGAAGTCCTGTTCTCTGATGCATTTGTAGTGTGCCTTGGTAAAGTTTGTCCATCAACTGGGCTTGATAGTCTGCTCTTCAAGCGATATAAAGATAAATTGTCTGACCTGTCTCACCATCGACCAATGCCATTGATGTCTGCGTCTGACAAATTGAAGGAGTTCATTACCGAACAGCTTTAACTTGGCCATCCTCGAGATGGTTATCGAGAATTTCTCCAACTCACAGCTTATGCAGTTCGGCAGCGGTTTGCAAGCCTGGTGCCCTTCACTGAGAGTGTTGGATGGTGAAGGCAAGATACTCGATGAAGATTGACTTGCTTATTGATGGAAACGAATTGGTTATCCAGTGAATTACAGGGCATCCAACAATGTAAGATTTGTAGTCAGCATCTACATCCAATTGTGGTTCATGTGTCGACTCACTGCTGACATTTAACTAATCCAAAGGCTGCACGACTATGATACTGCTGTTCTGCAGACCACAGGCCTGAAGGTGATGCAGCATCATTCTTGGCACACAAGCCAACAGTTAGCAGCCCTCTTTCTCCCTGTTCTCTTAGCATCTGTCTTCTGAAGAGAAAGCGCAGCTTATCTTGACAATGAAAGATGATCGAGGATTGTATCTGGTTCAGTCTCTTCCCCGTACAATAACGGAATTATCTATTTCTCAAAGCTTCTTCCGAACAACTGTCATTGACAACAGTTTTCTCGATATTCCAGTTGAAGGGTGGCCCCGAAAGCCAATCGTAAGATCATGTGAGTTTGTTAATAACTAGGCCTACAGGTGTGAATGACAGTGCTGAACTTTGTGTTGCTCTTATATAACAGAATTTCAGTTCAACAATAACAAAGGACAGAAACAGTTTTTTTTACAAGTTTTCGGAAAACATAGACACCAGTTTATAGACATGTAGAATGTAGATTGTACAACTGAATAATAAGCTGTTGAAGGTGTAAGCAGTGGTGAATAAGCAGATGAAGAAGGTATGGAGAAGCTAAACCATGGCCAGGAGAGCAGCAGTAAGCGGATCGATTCCTGCAACCCTCCTCGGGTGGGTGCCTTGCATGGTTGCCATAACGTGTGTTTAGTTAAGATATTGATAATTGTACTGTCATGTCTCAATGTAATCTTACTGCATTTGTCGGTTTCAATTAATGAAGAAAAAGATTATTATTATCATAGGATCCAAGGTTGGTGTCTAAAAGAATTTAGAAATTGGACACATCAGGCACATATTATGCCAATTTTGGGGGAAATGTGAGTGCCTTGGGCAACCTTCTAAATATTTTTAAAATGTCATAAAATTCTACAGGTGTTATTATAGGCCATATAGAAACTTTTTTGAGGGACTGCCTACAAATAAAAAGAAAATTTTTGGGACACCCTAATCCTTACAGTCCTTGAATCCTAGTACCAATCTCTAAATCCTGTTTTTTGTAGAGTTATTACACAACACTCAATAAAATTCTTGCTATAGGAGAAAGTCAGAGCAAAAATGAAGGAAGTTCAAGATGAAACACATTTCGGCGAGGTTGTGACCTGTTGCTTCGATGTGGTGAACCACAGTTTAACACAGCTGGATCAGTTAGAGCATCATCTTCAGAAATACTCTGTTCAGCCAATTGGAAATGCACGTCAGCGATGCGAAAGTAAGGGTGATTTTTGTCAATTTATTTTTGCATGTTATTTTTATAAATCATGCATTGTGTGTATTTATGTATCAGAACACTTGTATAGTGCCCTTTAGTAACTCACAAGGGCTCTCCGATATGGTTACCTAGGAATCACCGAACAAATGTGTCTAAGTCGTACAGAAAACGTTTCCTGAACTATCAAAGATGCTAGTGATCGTATATCCGGTGACAGATTGTTCCAGAGAGACAGACCCACCGAGGGGCAAGCTCACGCCAACATGCGAGAGCATGGGACCATGAACTGGCCATGCGAAGCCGAAAGCAGTCAGCAGCGGCCAGGACAGCTTGAGACCAGTGTGAAGAGCTCCGAAATGTAGTCTTGTGCTGTGAGGCTTAATGGCGAGCAGTGAAAAACAAGGTGAAGAAAGTGGGTGAGTTTTGCTTTGCTCCACATTGTGAAATGGTTGAGTTATAGCATTATAGAAAAAAAGAAAGCGGTTCAGTTACAGTCCCTTAGCTAGCCACTCGTCCTTTAGACGAGTGAAAATTATTTTGTACAGGCATAAATTCTGCATGGAGATGAAAAATAGTTTGTCATAAATGTGATATAATGTATAATCCATTCGTCCCTTCATCTGAAGTTAACAGATTGTTGTTTGTATCACTGTATGTAAAACAAAACCGTTACAAATGTGATTAAAACCCACAGGTCAATCAGTGTAGGGGCATTGCAGTCGGACTCATATGGTCGCGGCTTCGGGCGGTCGCAGCTTATAATGCTTTTGAACGCCGTACTCTTTATTTCTGTCTAAGGGCCTGTTCAGTTATGATATGCACCCCGATTTTTAAAGGATGAGTTATGAAATAGAGTAGTGAAAACATCATGAAGAAAGTGTAGATTGAGAAATGGCCAATGAACATTGAGTTAATTAAGTTTTGAGGTAGAAGAGGTACAGGCAGTGGTACATGTACACTTTTTTACCTGTCTGTATGGAAACTGTTACGCCGTTGCCCACTCCCAGCCCTGGGTGCTAAGTCAGTCTGTTTAAATGGGGCGGGAACGCGTCTTCGCAAGTCCATGGAAGGAAGAACCTGTATTCCAGTGGGGTGACCTGATCCTTGAGCATCAACAGGATCTGCTTGGTTTCTACTCCAGCGGTTCCCTAGCTCATTGTAATTTAGCCTCGATTTCATTTGCAAACGTTCACTCCTTCTGAACGAGGGTGGAGGGGCACTGGCTCCCTCCTCGGAACTGACTCCGAGTGACTCCAAATTATCCCTAACAACATTTGACTCTAAGTTTGGCACAACGAGTGGTAAAGGCGCGGCAAAACTATGTACAGCGACCATACGAGGGAAATGGCCTGTGGTTCGAATACGACTTGCGGAATCAATAGCTCTCAATAGACTATATCTCAAATCAGCTACGTCCTCGCTCATACCATCTAACTTACGGGCTAAGGCACGTTGTCCTACTGCAATGCTCTCCAGAAGTTGGACCATGGCCAAAGAAGACCGAGACAGAGAAGACAATGGTCTTACAGCGCTATCCTGTCTAACACTAGGACCAGCGTCCAAATTCACAGCCCTCAAAGACTTTAATGACATCTTTAATATAAATGAATGATCCAACAAATAATCACAATCTAATGAACTTTACAGTAATACGATTTATACAATACTACGCTAACAACTTCTAAACCTTACACTTAATACTACTTAGGCACAAAAAAGCAATCATAATCATAATATAATTTATACAAGAAAATGATTATTTACCCCAAATTTTACAAGCGGGACAAGACTCCGGACAAAGTGCGTATATATCCACGAGAGTACACGAAATAAGTCCACAGTATCCAGCATAGCAACAATTCCAACGAAATAACGCAGCAACGATTATAATTATCATCCAACATACGATAACTCCAACTTCTAGTCACATCGGAACTACAAATCTTTAAACTAACGTGCGGCAACTTCACACACCATTGGCTCTCCAAGACTGCAAATACTAAGGCACTGCGCTTCAACAGTCCTCTCTCTATCACTGGCCCATCTCGACTGCAAATATTTAAACTATCGTGCGGCAACTTCACGCACCTCTAATGGCTCCTCCAAGACTGCAATAGGCACGCATGCGTCGGCAGCTTTTATACCCTTCCAGTTTCGCGCCACTGGCATCCAGGGTTATCGGCTTGACTATTTTGGCGGGAACAGCAACTGCGGCAGCAGCAGCACATCAACGCATCAACAGCAGCAGCAGCGTATCCACAGTGGCAGCAGCATCGGCTGCAGCAGCAGCTCTGCTGTTTCGCGCCACTCGGATGACTCAACACCCAGGCTAGTAAAGGCAAGGAAATTGGCGGGAAAACTGCGACTAGGACAGCAGCAGCCGTCGTCAATATTTGCGCCCTCAGTATGACTCACCAGCCACTGATATCAGCAGTCAGAAAAGGCGGGAAACTTAATACAAAAGGCCGTATAATATATTGCCAATAAAATAAAAATATATACATAATTAACACTGTCACATTTAACAAAAATGTTACAAAACTACATATTATTGTTCAGTGGCTTAAGCACAAATTCAGTGCTGATGGAGGGCTGAGTAGGCACCAAGTGAGTGCACTGCTTGAAACCATTCTGTGTGATCATGGTCTTGTGTTATCAGGTCAGGAGCAGCTGTAAGGAGTTTCTCTTGAAAAGGCACTATACAAATTTTAGATTTTGAAATGATTACTATTACCAGGTGGCATGGTATTCGTCGATGGTCACCCATTCAAGTACAAATGAGGCTTAGCTTAACTTTCACATAGTAGCTCAGGTACTTTGGTGTGCTAGACCCACTTGCTTCGATCTATGTCTGTATCTGGAGTTTTAGCCTTTCTGGCAGTTAAATGTGATTATGGATTTGTTCCAAGTGGTGGTACTGGCATTTACAAACTTGGTTATGTTAAACAGGTCAGTCGAGTGTAACTTCGAAAGAGAACGAGCTACCTTCAGCCATCTGCAATCCGATATCCACTGCTGTTCCCATGGTGACAGAACCGTATCCTTTTGTTGGGTTTATCTCAGCAGTACCATAACCTGGTGCAATTTAAGTTTTATATTACAGTACCGATATTTTATGTTAGAAATACTTGTGCTGTATTGTCCGACTCTGTTAAATTACACTTGCATTAGAACAACCCAGCCTTTAATTATATGTGACCTCGGCCGAGAGAAGGGACCACTTGTCGCTTACTAGATTAACCGCAAAATGCGTTTTTACACTAGACCATGAATATTGATTTTGCATCTAATTAATCAATCTGCAGCTTGGACTCACTGTACTACAACAAATCTTATGCTACTTGATGTGTTAAGGCTAAATTTAGGCATTATTGGGTAGAGATACATAAAAAATTTTATGCTATTTCCTGCAGAATGATATTTGATATTTTTTTGAAAAAGTGCCTAAATTATGGGCCAAACGCTCAGAAATTTTTTCCTCATTTGTGACCCAAGGAATCAAAATGGTTCACTTGTCGAAAATTTTGGAATATGATTATAATACATATTCTTAAAGACCACATCTTGTGCTTTAAAATGACACAAAAAGTTTAGTTCTATCTTACTTTTTGACAAAGTTATGAATGAATATGTGTCCGCTCTTTGGAAATTGCTAATCCCAGAAAAACACGTCGAAAGTTCATCGACTCAACTGGATGACGTGAAATGCAAAAGACCATAGCAACCATGTACAGAATTTAATGAAACTTGGCACAGTATGAGAATATGCATATAGCAACATCCTCTGAAAATGTGATTAATTTCTCTTGGATAGTTTTGAAATTATCTTCATTTTAGATGTGGTTAATATAAACAAAATTTTAGCGGTTCCAAAATAAATTTTTTGGCATTCAGTATTTTGAGACATTGTTTGCTCAGTTGTACCATTGCATAGATAATAATATTAATATAGCAAATAGCTTCTTACAGTGGTTGAAATTAAAATAATATAAACAAAGTGAACTAAAAATATTTACAATGGAACAAAAATTTAATTTTCCAAGTCTCGGAAGCTTTCTGCCAGTGCCAAATACTTAAAATTTAAACATTGCAATGTCCAGAGAAAAGAAAAGATTTCAATATACCACAGTTAGGATTATAGGTACAAAATTGAAAGCAAATAAATATGACAGATATAAAATTAGTTCGACAACGTAGAATTATTTTCAGTCAACAGAAAATGTTCTCTTTCCACGACCACGACCTCTGCCACAAGACTTTTCAGAATGTTTGGCAGTTAGGACTACAATTTCTGGACTTACTGCCCGCTTTTGGCCTCGACTGACAACTGCTTTTCCACGGCCTCTGCCTCTTCCTCGAATTTTACCAACTAAACTGTCTGTGCTATTATTGACTATTGCAGTTTCATCGTCGCTATTATTGTGTGCTGCTGCCATCGATTCGACTGGTCGAGGGCATACTACATCCTGGAGAGTGTCTTTGACATACTCCCGGATCTGATTGTACAGATACCACTGTCTTTGTAGTGGAAGCCCAGCAGGAATGATTGATTGAGCAGATTGTTTTGGAAGATCTTTGACTCTGCACTTCAGAAGATCGAATTCCACCTCCTCTGCCTCAGTTGATATTTTTGCAAACACTTTTCCTGGATGATCGGCATCGAATCTAAAATGATGATACATTTTTATTCCAGGAAAAGGTTTGAAGTAGGGACTGAGATGCTGTTGCCACTCTCCAACTGAAACAAATGACGTTCCATCCTCCTTTCCGATCAGCTGGGCCTGATTCACACAAGCACTCTCATTCACCACCGTCTCGAATTCTTCCAGTGACGACACAGCATGGCGTTTGAATGCCTTTTTGAGAAGCCCAAAACAACCGTCGGGTGCAAACTTTGTGTGTCCTGCAATCAAGAAATTGAGTGAAATGGACTTGTGCAGACCAATGCATACCCTCCATGCACAATACCACAGGACAAAACGATTTTTGTTTTGTCCTGAGCAATTGTCGCAGTGAAGTTGGGCATCAGTCTCCCCAAGTCCAAAACTTTCAAAAAAATGATGCAGGTACGAAACCACAGCGTTTGACCCCTTCGATATAAGATGAGCTTCATCAATGATGTAGTTCACCTGCTTAGGAATCCCCTCACAGCAGACCCCAAAGAGACCAACTTTCCTGGGTACAAGAAAGTACAGAGGTCCAGGCTGGAGAGGATCACTCGGCAGATGAACCTGCTGTGCAAAATCAAAACTGTAATGCATCGAGATAGGTCGGCTGCAGGGAGAACTTGTGTGAAGCTGGACCAGCTGATTGGCCATACAGGTCTGCCTTGCATCCTTGACCATCGAATTGTACAGAGACCGTTCTTGGTGAACAATCATTAGATGGTTTTCTTGCAGTTTTAGACGTTCACATTTATCTTCCTCCGGAATATTCGACCCTCGGTAAATATAAATGTTATTCCGCTGGCACGTCCAGCATAAGTCGGTCATTGGACGAGCAGTAATAATGAATGGTGTGAGCTTCAACCAAGTGTCTCTAAAAGTTCTTTCGCTCATAGCCCGAAATCTGGATTCTGTCATCGCTGAACAGTATGCTTTGAAGACCTTGATTTTGGTTTCGGAAGACGGCATTAATTTGACATCCTCTCTCTTGAAGCCCGGCACTCTTCCAGGGAGAACCAGAGCATGGTCTTCAGCATAGTTTGTTATAAACGTAAATGTTCTCTGAATGTCTTCGAACGTAAATGGTCGGTCGCCAGTTCCACGTCCACCTGATTTCTTCTCCTTTGGCACCAATCCGTGTTCGCGGTACCATTTCAACAATGCCGTTAGACGGTTCTGACTTATGGCATGAAGAAATTTAAATGTTTCTCTGCATACTGTATTTCCTTCGATCATGTATGCAGTTCTTTGATGATCTCTCTCTTTCTGATCACTGGCAGCCTTCTTGGATCGGCATGTCATTTGTGATAAGTTGATCGTGCATGACAGCTTTCCAAGAAGAACCAGCATCTGTTCCCGTGATGTCATGTTTGCCATATCCATCCGTCGTGCGACTTTGTTTTCCACCGAAAACAGTTCATGGCAAGGTTTGCCATCATTATGCTGGCAATCACACCTGAAAAAATGAACCAGCAAAGGTGGGCATCAGATAACTAATTATTTAAACCTAAGTTTAACAAAAATGGACCGTGGCCTGTAACAGGACCTGTGTTATTGTTAATGTATGGCATGAAGAAATCTAAATGAAGAAACTCTTCAAGCTATCATATCTTGACCCTTTTCCTATGCCACCACACAACAACCATCACCACCGATTTCCACCGTAGCACCACGCTGTCTCCTCGGCTTGACCTCCCGGATTTTGACGTGGCACCAGAGGCGGATTAGGGCATGTTCAACATGTTCGACCGACACTTGAGGGGCCTCACACATGCAAAAGAAGAAACTTATTAGACCTATTTTTATTTTCTGTATTGTGATAGTCCTGCAACTGTAATATTCTTTTACCATGAGTCACTCTAATAATTATTACATTAAACCGTACAAGATGTATACCTTAACACTAGACTGGATAATTATAAGACCTACCGATATGACACAAAAAGAAATAAGGCACGAATTAATAATAGACGAATGTCGATGCGTTGAACATAACACGTTTTAGATGTGCGTTTGTTGTGATTCTGTGGGGCTGAGGGCCACAGTTTTATTGAACGTCCTGAACGCATTTGTTAATCTGGCCCTACCTGACACCAGAACGGATAAAGGAGGCCTGGTTATTGCAAACTTGATTCGAATAATATTCGGTTAATAAGCTGGTCTCCCTGACGCGGCTTTTGTGTGGCGCTGAGAACTTTCGAAGATTTACATTACACTACATCACGTACTGCCCAAATATACAGCCTAACAAATAAAAAACAATAGGATACCTGAAATTTTGTGCCTTCGTCAGCTCGTCGTCATTCTCGAGCACAATTTCTGGGGCAGACATGGCATGATCTAACACGAGGTCATAATCGGACTTTCGCATATCCATCTCTTCATCCGTCTCTTCGTCCATCTCGATATCCGCATTATCTTCGTCATCGGAGGTATAAGCGTCATCGTCAGTCGTCAACAGATACTCATGTAAAAGTGAATTCAATTTCTCTGTGTCCGACTTCGTAGAATTTAAAAGGTTAGCTATATCGCTCGCCATTGTTTACGATAGATTGTTTGCTTCTTGAAAATGCAGAGTCTGCGCATGCGGACTACGACAGCTAGCTCTGCAGCGCAGGCGCGATTATATTATGTTAATGCTCTGGCCAATAGAACTAGGTAAAAATTTAAATCCCATCACGTGATAGCAACCAAGTCTCAAAATGTTTATGCATGTACCCTATTTTTTAAATGATCCTATTGGTTAATATTCGAACAGCCAGGACTCGGCAGCTAAACAGCGAGCTAGACAAAGAAAAGATCTTTCTAACGAGACCACGCCCTCAAGGCTAGCAGCACGAAAACTATTGAAATTTTATAAGCAAATATGGCTAATTTTAATACGCAATCACGAAAACTAAACCAATACCCTTTACAAAATCCTGAAAATACACATTAAAACAATGAATTTCATCACATGTTAGATATCAGAAATGTAGAAAACATATTTTTTTGCCCATTTCCGTTAAAATCTGAAAATGCACACTAAATGACTTTCGATCATATTTTGCGGTTTTTCTAGCTTTGTAATTTTCCGACATCCGACTCATTTTGATTCCCTTAGCCACATTTTACCTTAGGTGTAAGCTTGTGGAAAATGCTAATAAGTCCATTCGCAACAAGTGGTCCGTCCTCGGCCAAGGTCACATATAGCACAGTTTGATTCAGAGTTGATGCAACTGCAGATAAATACAGTAGTAATATAAATTTACTTGGTGTTTCTACAGCACTTTTGTAGAATCAGTTGAAAAATCTCTAAATTTCAGCTCCACGATGACTCGCAAAGCTTATCAGCCTGGACCAGGTCATCTGATTGTCTCACCCTGACAAGGACAACTCTTGCCTTGGAGGGTGCCTTTCCATTGCTCAACCCAGTCTGTGAACTCTCCTATGACACACATTCACTCTGCACAGTCTTTTGGCCTTCAGATCTTGACTCAGAACTCTGTTCTTCATGGACACATCCTCCATTGGTGTCACTATTCCTGTCTTATTGGATTTCCCTTTTGGTTTTTGACTAGGCTGGCCCTGAATTTTGGCATGCAGGCCGATTCTGCTGAGCATTGTTACAGCCACGCTTGCACACACACATGCACGCACACACATGCAAACACACACCCAGAGTGCCCTTAAGTACCCCTATAGAGCACTGCAGTACTTTTAAACAGCACTTCTATAGAAGTACTCCAATTAGATTAGGTTCAGTTTACTCCGGTTCAGTTTACCTATTGTTGATATCCTGATTGTCATCTCAGATGCCAGCCTCAGGTCAAGGAGGGGCCAAGGACCTATGACATGCCTCCCACCCCAAAAGCCTCCGACTTTGGAATTTTGGAATCAGTTACTCAACGTCTGGATGAGTTGACTGCAGCAATCCTGAGAAGGTCGCAGATAAGTCATGCCAGTGTAGGACAAGGTCAGACGGAGGACGGTGTCCTCAACTTGGCAACTAATCCTTGTACTGCTCAGTATGTAGATGGGTTTTTTGTTTGACAGATTTTAACTTATTCAAATTCCTACATCATTGAAGACTTCCTTCTCTACAGTAGAAATGATTCTTGTTTATATAATATCTTAAAGCCAGTGCAAAGGTTGAAATACTTCTAAGTATTAGTGATGATACATGCATGTTTATATACGTAAAGCTGACTGTAATTAGTCCTGAAATTCTGGAATGAAGGAAAATTGCATTGGAAGTGTCTTTCCAAAATTTGAGGACTTTTCAGCAGTTTTGCTTGTTTCTGTATACTTTCAATCCTTAATTTCGGAAAAGACATCTAAGCAATTTTGCTTCGTTGTCTTTTCTGAAATTTGAGAACTTTTGAGCAATTTTGCTTGTTTCTGTATACTTTCAATCCTTAATTTCGGAAAAGACATCTAAGCAATTTTGCTTCGTTGTCTTTTCTGAAATTTGAGAACTTTTGAGCAATTTTGCTTGTTTCTGTATACTTTCAATCCTTAATTTCGGAAAAGACATCTAAGCAATTTTGCTTCGTTGTCTTTTCTGAAATTTGAGAACTTTTGAGCAATTTTGCTTGTTTCTGTATACTTTGTAATTGCATCGACTAAAGTATCTGTGTTTGTTGGCATATTGGTAATTGTTGTTTTACTTAAAAAATTGTAGTATAATGCACTGCCAGGTACTGTAGATACTTACCTGGCTCTTTTAAAGCATAGCAAGGGCACCAGCGGTTGAAAACTCCATATGATCCATGCAGAAAAGTATGTTGTCATTTTAGCATCAGCAGGTTTTTACAACACCTATGAAGAACCCATCATATGCACTTTTGCCTACCTGAATTTTAATTTTGATGTTATATTATTTTAGGCCATCATGTCATTCATCACCAACTGGTGCAGATATGGCTTCTTCTCAGAATCGTAAGTTGGATGTCAGTGCTATTCTGGGCCATGAGGAAAATCAAGGTAAGACTTTGTCCTTTTTCATCAGATTTGCCAGGTATTGTGAGGATCTTCCAGTTTCAGTGCTTCGAATTAATCTTTAATTTTTATGGTGTGCATTATGCTAGTGGAGATTCAAATATCTGGCAGGGCACAAAATCAGTTTTGAGATTTCTGCTCTGTCTATGCCCCATAGCCAATTCAGGTACAATGAGTACAATGCCGGTACGCTGATGATGGGAAGATCAGACCACGAATGAGATGACGAGATACCCACCTTTTATATGCTGAGGCTAAGAAAAGTGAAGTCACTAAGGCTTTGTACCTGTGGCTGCTTCTCAGGTTAGCCTAAGGGACTGCTTGTTTCTTCCTTTGTTTTGCACTACTGCAGGGTCCATAATCCATATATGAGAAGTTATCTGACATGCCCTGTTGGATTACTGTGATCATGTTTATGCTTTAGCAGAACTGATATGCAAATCTGAGGATTTTGTGTAGACTCTGTAGAGGCATGTAAACAAGGGTGTTACTGAGCTCAGCTAGGTTGCCACTGTAAGACTTGGATCTAGGGATATTTTTTCTGGCTATTTACAGACTGTATTGCACAGCAAACCTTATAGTGCAATCCTTGTATAGCTTTGGAGGATATATCTTGGTTTGTGTTATCTTATCAGACACGCCCGTCATAAAGTCGGTTGCAAAGAAAAATCTCAATTATGAGCAGTCAAATTTCATCCAGTCAATGAATGCTTTGGCTTTGATTGATGATGAAAATAATTTCTTTTCAGCTCTTCCATTTCCACTTCCAAGCACTTCTTTGTCTCATACAGATGTCAGATTGTCTGGAGATGAAGCGGCTTCTGGGCACCTGGAATTCTCGTCCAACACAAAATCCACTCTGAAGGTTCTTGATTTGCCAATCCCATCTCCACCACAGCTTTCAGATCTGGCCAAGCAAGCGCTCGACTTTCACGTTGTTGCAAAAGATAAGGTGTCAGTTTTATCACGTTATGTGAAGAAAGAATTGGATTTGTCTCCCTCTCTGTCCACTTCACTTCTGTCTGAGCAAACAGTGAACATTCTTCGCCAGCTCCAGATGTCAAAGATCTCCACTTCAGGCGTCAAGCTGGATCCGTACTCTACGAAAAAGATTGGCGAGAATGTTCCACCGGACCACCCATCAACCTGGAAAAGCAGTGCTGTGAATACTGGTCATACTGCCGCAAAGAGATGTCTTGATTTGGGAGGGGGAGAGCAAAAACAAGGCACCATATCGGGTCACATTTACCGTCAGAATGTTGTTTCAACCACAGAGCTCATGCATAAGGTGACACGCACTGCAGCTGGTGTTGCAGTTACAGACCAGGTTTCTAACACGCAGGTTTGATGTATTTCTATATGTATTTCTAACATTTGTTAAACACTGCCTTTGGAAATTTGTGATTCCCAGCTATGATAGAGAAATTCAAATCTAAGTTTTATAAGACAGCTCACTTATGTGGGTGAAATTTTCTGGTGTTCCCACATGGCTGAGGATTTTATTTCTTTCATTTACAACACAGATTACTGCTGTCTTGCTTTTAATAAGGGACTTGTGTGCCATTTTTCTGATTTTGAAGTCTAGATTGATTTATTTTTAAACTTACCATTATGTATTTTCCTATTAATTATTTAGTCTGATCTGTGTTTCTCTGAGCTGGTGCAAGGGTGCAACATGAAATTTTGGTTATTTTCTGTTTTGCTAGGTCTATCCATTTAATTATGATGCAGGTATGTATTTATCAAGACACTACCTAAAAAATGCGCCTCAAGACAGTTGGAAAATGTATGGTTCGCAGAGTCATACATTATGTGCAGTGAGAGATTGTTCCAGGAGGATGGTCAGACACACGAGAAGGCACATTGTGCTCCAGTCGAAGTGCTAAAGCATGGCACCTGCACGACTCCACGGACATCAGAGTGCATCTATCATCAGACCATCTGACTTGAGAGAGAGCATCATGATGTATGTTAGGTTGGTGCCAAAACAAGTGAGGAATATGTCTGCATCATGACCCTGAATTTGAATATCTTTGGTTATTTTTAGAGTTCAAGTGTGAAGAGCCACCCATGTGTCTCTGAAACCTCATCAGTTCTTGGACATGGAGACGGAACAAACATTAAATGCAAAACTGAAAAGTCGTCTGGCTCCAGGTTTGGCTCAGAGGATTGGACATGTCCACAGTAAGGCTGTTATATTTTTCATCTGTGTCTCCATTTTTAAAGATCTGTTAGTTAACTACACTGACCTATAGACGTGGTTGTTGTTGGTCTGCTTTGTGGATGGATTTAGGTAACTTCTCGCCAGCTATGCTACACGTGCCTTTCAGCAACACTGGTAAACTGTTTGCTTGGGTCTTGACTGGAGGGCCTCTGAGTAAGATATCTGAAAGGGTGCTATATAAATGCTCTGAACGAATGCATACGGAACTGCTCTCATTACATAAGCTGTTGAAGACATGTCTGTTTGGTTCGGTCTTATCTGGGTATGGAATTACAGGAAGCAGTTTCCTTAACACTTTAATGATGAGTGTGTGCTACAATGTATGGAAAACTAATCCCTCTTATGGTTAAAGGGTTAAAGCAGTGCTTTGAAAATGTCTATAATAAACTGTTTTAGCTTGCTAGTGATATTGAGTCACCTGTTGTGAGGAGTGATGAATGAACATTATCCTTTTTATATATGTTGTTTGGATTTCTCTGTATTTGTCAGAGGATTTCCTGAAGAGGTGCTTTATAATTATCCAGTTATATTACACCCTTGATGCTGCATTGGGTGAAGATGTGATGTTATGATACTAATAATAATCTTCTTTATTAATTCAAACTGACAAGTACGCAATAAGATTACAGTGAAACATGACAGTACAATCAAGATCTTAATTAAACACACGGTTTGGCAGCCATAAAAGGCGCCGCCCTAGAGGTGGGTTACAGGTATTGAACCGCGCGATCTAATGCTCTCTGGGCCATGAGTGTTACCATTACTTTGTTGTTCTTGTACTCAGGATTCAGCATTTCTCACTTGATGATTATGAACACCTTGTTCCTGCTGCAGTCAAGAATATCGTCACACTTGAGCGTGTCAATGACGGCATTGGAAAAGCTAACGATGTTTTGTTAAACAAAATGTTGGGTAAGTCATGGCTTTCTTATTTAAGTATAATGTATGTATGTCTAGGCTTTCTCATTTTTAATTTTAATTATATATGCCAGCACTCTCTCATATTTAATTATAATGTGTGTATATCAGGGCTTTCTCATTTAATAATAATAATAATACTAATAATAATAGCAGAGATTTAAGTGCCATAGTTCGTAAACAGTCTAAAAGAAATCGATGCAACAATTCAGAAGCACTGGTGCAACGATTCAGAAGCAATTACAATGTATGTATGTATTTCTCAAAAATTGTGCCTGCAATTTGCTAGAATAGCATGAAATATTGCATAACGCCTAAAACAATAAATCCTTATCTTTGGCATAGTGGCCAGTTGCTAGGCATCTGCCTTTTCACTGCTGCATCAATGCGTTGTTGTCATTGTAGTTTGAGAGGTGGATTTTGTAGGTGGATTTGTATGCTTGGCAATTTTTTCAGATGGCAGTTCGATGACGCTTTCTGTTGAGGACCTAAAACATGCTGTCGGTGGCAATGCAAGTCTGTTTCTGAAATTGATGTCAAAGACAGGAAGACTTTTGGAGAAGACAGGAGAATGTGGGATTGCCGAGTACTATGTAGTTTAGCTTTCAAGCATGTAAACTTGACTCTGTTAAAGGTGGGGTTCTTGACTGGCAAATACTTAACCAGAGCAGACAATAAGTGGTTTAGAGACTACTTGTTGCCTGCTGATTGGTAACAATGCAATTTTCTGATAATGATGAAACCTGAAGAATTCAGAAGCAGTTGCACTGTAGAGTTTATCAGATTAAAAGTATTGACTTTTTCATGCATTTTAAGTGGTTCAAACTAGGGCCTAGAGAACTTCACTTCAACTACCAGATTTACACAACCCACCAAATTAAAGTAACCCACTTCAATACATACAGGCATGAAGAAATTACATGTTAGATAAACATAACTCCTGATGATACTGCACATATCAGAAGCAACATCAGTTGTCTTCTCTTTTGTGTCATTTTCGGGGATTATATGTGATGCAGGATCCCAAAACCAGGCGGTTCGTAAAAATTTACAAAAACTAGGTTTTAATATATATTTGTAGATCTTTTCAAGATCTTTCCAAGATGCTATGGGTTTTTCTCATGGGTCTAACCGTTACGAAGATATGCGGTTTGGAAACTATGCCCTTCACGAGAAATTATTTAGAGAAAAATGCCAAAAACAAAAATGCATGTAATCTATTATAAAGTCCTTGATTACGATAGGTATTGCTTGAGCTTAAAAGCTAAAATTTTCACAGCTTATAAACACACCTGTCTGCCAATATTACAATATTAAATTATGTTATTATTTTTTGTTTTTATTTAATAATTAAGAAACTTTCGGTAAATGACTAAGCTTTCATTCCACTCCACGCAGATAAAAAAATAGCCCGAGATGCAGCGCGTGACCTTGTGTTGTCCAATCAGGACTCTAGCATTCGGCATTTAAATGATCACGTCGTACCAACCAGGCGTTGCTTACGGGAAAGAAGATTTGGGGGACCGGAGTTTCTTTGCTATTTATGGCACAGGAATTAATTATTCAGCCACGGAAGTCGGTCAGTCGGTTAAAGGGAATTCCAGGCTTTCAGAAGATGTATGACATCATGGGTATTTCTCAGGCGCTATTTATAATCGCTACGCGCAAAACAATGAAATTGACCCGAAAATGAAATCATATTCTTTTACAACTTTGCAATGTTATTCGAATTTTTATGAAACAACCAATAAATAATCATAAAGACTGCAGAATTATATTCTTCAAATATTAAACAATGCAATTATGATATAAAACGCTTTTCGCTAAAAATCAAGATGAAGCGCTATTTTGAGGGATTACTCGTAATAGATTTTGCCGACTTCCGCCTGGTTTCGGAAAATTACATCACATATTATTTGTCTTGATACAGAACTTGCATGATTTTTTCGGGCGTGTTTGGATGTTTGCTGTTGTTGAGTTTGTGCGTTGGAATTATTCTTCATTTCTGCAATGGATTTGAAATGTTTTGGACAGAATTTTCTTCGTATGTCATGTTGGTGTACAAAGCTGCACGGGGAGGGACTAGCCTTCTGGTGTACGGTTGAGCCATGTATCTATGGAAGTATGTAGGTCATCTTGGCAGAGGAGGAGTGACAGGGGACTTTGGGAGTGACCTTGACCAATCATAGGTGGCCCTTTGATTTACATACCGGCAGGCGACAAATTGCTGGTGATAACAGCATCCTGTTCTATGCAGACCTGGTTGTATGAGGGAGTTCTGGATGCTGTGCCATCTACCACCAATGAAGCGATGATAACGTGTATCATGGTTGAAGGTAATGTGTATCATGGGTGATGATAACGTGTATCATGGATGCTGCCACCAATTGTCGCCCTACATTATCGCTAAAACTTGGTCCAGGAATTCTCAATGTGGTGTCATCTGTCTATTCTGGATAGGAATCTGTTTGTTTGCATCCATTGTGTGTGAGTCTGCCAGTGACGAGTCCTCAAGTTATCTATGCCTTGTTTTGCTTGCCAAAATGCCGGTTCTCGACGACATTTAACATTATTTAGAGTAGCGTAGGCAGCGATTTTGCGAGGTACTTGAGAGGCATTAAATGTCTAGATAGCTTACGATTAGCTTAATACATTCCGGCCATGATCACTAATTAGTATAAGCATGTGCAAAACTTTATATCCCCAG
Source organism: Allolobophora icterica (assembly GCA_963556255.1). Taxonomy (NCBI): domain Eukaryota; kingdom Metazoa; phylum Annelida; class Clitellata; order Crassiclitellata; family Lumbricidae; genus Allolobophora; species Allolobophora icterica. The sequence continues at coordinate 56,701,582 of OY744603.1, read as the reverse complement.
TAGGAATCATTTATTGTCTTTTTCTATCTGTAAATAGGACTGCATGTCATAACAGCTAACCTGGATCTTTTTGTCTGTAGACATGTATATGCTTGTCTTAGTACATGTGTAATATAGATAAGTGTCATATAAACTTGCTGCTTATTGAAGTTTTTAATTTATATATACAAACTTATATTAATAATATAAAACTAGGGACCTGTGAATCACAAATTTTCAGGCGAATCAAATCTCAAATCGAATTGGGGATAAAGGTTCGAATTGAATCTCGAATCGAATCAGCGGGTACCAGTTTGATATTCATGAAGCTTGATTGCACAGGCATACCACAGTATCAATATAGGCCTATCAATAACTTTTCTGCAGTTACAAATCAATTAAACTAAACGTTAAGCTAATTAACAGAATTAAAAATAACACAAATAATTTGTGAGTTAAGTAAGTATATTATTGTACCAATTGCATAACCGTACTGTGGTGTACATACATCTTAGCAGAGTATAACCAGAGCTCTTCGTTTGAGGCAAGCGATCAATAATTCTCCTTGGTCGCTCGTCTTGCAAAGGCATGGGTGTAATTTGTGGGGATGTACGAGGGGTAACCGTGCCCCCACTTTTGGGACTGGGGGCAGTGGCGGCGATCTTGTTTGACAGGTGGGGAGGACACGTTAGAAATGTTCTGGTCAAAAAAGAGTTTTGACCTGAACTGGTCAAAAAAGAGGTAAAAAATATTTTTCTCGCTCACACACGATAAAATTCATTCTCTAAAATATTTGGGCACGCTCACGCGCGATATAATTTGCTGACCTTTTTGGGTGTTTCTTCAAAATTTGTGGGGGGACAAATGTATGGTGTGTCCCCCACCCTAAAAGGTGAGGGGTCTTGTTTCCCTCACCTCCGGGATCGCCGCCCATGTGCACAGGTACTGTGGGATAATTGTAAAAATAATGATGTTGACATTAAAAATTGGCCTAGACGTGCGGACGTCCGCAAACGGGAGGAGGGGGTAAGGTCAAATGCGGACATGGGAGAAGGAGGGGTCCAAAGTAGGTCATATTTTATGGACGACCCCTTAAGCCTGGTGGCAAAGTTACACAATACATAGATTAAGAAACGTTTTCCCTGTAGGCCTACCTCTAAGTTTAATTTGCATCATGCTAGATCTGTTCAGACTCAATTCTCTATGACTCCTATATAATTTTATATGTTTGATGCGAATATAAATACTGACAGAGACAGGTAGAGACGTTCAGAGGTAATGAGAGAGGGACAGAGAAAGGAATACAGAGCTAAACGAGACGGCGAGATTTTATGAAAGACACAAGAAGAACCGTTCTACTATTGTCAGTGATGTTTCATTCAGAGCTTGCCCTGCATTATAAGCTCAGAACTTCCGAAGGAAGGAAGCTCCTGCTTGGAGTCGGAATTTTTACTTGCGAGGACGTGCCATAGGCCTAATTTATTATAACTAATGACCACTAAATCCGGCCCTGGACCCGTGTCTGTTGGAATTCTTATTGGCCAGTTGCACTTTGTCTTCAGGTAACGCCTGAAATTATTTTTTCTCTTTCGCCAAGACTGAGCTGGGATCACATCTCAGAAGAACTCTTGGAGAGATGTCAAACATGAACGAAAAGAACGACTGAATGAACGAAAGAATGAATGAATAAGCGAACGAATAAATTAACGAACGAACATACGAATGAGAGGACGAAAGAACGAACGAATGAACGAAAAGAACAAATGAATGAACAAACGAACGAGTGAATGAACGAACAAACAAATGAGAACGAAAGAACGGAAGAATGAAAGAAAAGAACAAATGAATGAACGAACGAATGAGTGAACGAACAAACAAATGAGAACGAAAGAATGGACGAAGGAAAGAAGAACAAATGAATGAACGAACGAATGAGTAGAGTGAACGAACGAACGAACAACTGAGAGAACGAAAGAATGAACGAATGAAAGAAAAGACCAAATGAACGAACGAATGAATGAACGAAGGAACGAACAAACAGATTATGGAATGAAAGAACGAACGAATGAACGAAAAGTACAAATGAATGAACGAACGAATGAATGAAAAAACAAACGAGAGAATGAAAGAACGAACGAATGAACGAAAAGTACAAATCATACGAATGAACGATTGAATGAACGAACGAACAAACTAATGAGAGAAACTTCCGATATGGTCCCGCAGAAACAGCTAGTGCAAATATCATTTACCTGAATTCATTTAATAGACCTAATTTAAGTTTTAACATCACTATTATCACTACAGTTGTTTTATTATTGTATTTATTCCAATTATCAATATTACTATTTTTATCATTAGGCCCTAGGCCTATGTTGCATTAGTTTTATTTTTATTATTGTTGTTACTGTTATTATTATTATTATCATCATCATCATCATCATCATTATTATTATTATTATTATTATTATTATTGTTTTTATATATAGATAGATTAATTAATTAAATTGACTATAGCAAAGTGTAGGCCACTAGGCCCCTATAAACCGTCGATCCGTCGATCATTCAGTCTTGGGTTGCCATCTGTCTCCTGATAGTTTCAAACAGAAAGGTCTAAAACAGACAAAAGTTTCCTATCTTAAGGGCAACTGATAGGCGCTGTAGACTAGGCTTGGAATCTCAAAATCACATTGTTAGAAGAATCATGTAACAATATGCTAACCGGCGTTTCTAGACTAATATGAAAATCGCGGTTAGCAAGCTGGATTTTTAGCGGTTGCATGGGAAAACAAGATGGCAGTAAAGTCATGTATATGGGATGGAAACATGATCTTAGAGTCTAAATTAACATTTTCATGGTCCAGAAATGCGATGGAACCAAAGACAAATATGTAGCACTGCCAGAAACAAAATGGCGGACAAAATGGCGGCCAAATATCTTCAAATGGTTATAAGTAAAGCCATGTATGTGATGGAAACATGATTTTAGAGTCTAAATTAAAGTTTTCGGGGTCAAGGAATGCGATTGAACTCAAGACAAATATGTAGCACTGCCAGAAAACAAAATGGCGGACAAAATGGCGGCCAAATGGTCATGTTCTCCATGCTCTGCTTCCCCCAACAAAAATCTGCACCTATGAGCTCCGCCCCCGCTCGCATAATCGGGAAATTCCCATAGCCGATGCGCTTACTCGCAAGAGTTTCATAACCAGGATGTTATACCTCTAAAATTATTATATAACTAGCTGGTGAACCCGGCGTTGCCCGGGTTTCGGAGGTTTTGGGCCGGGACACCATGGTAGCGGTCAAAACGGGGGACGCGAAGCTGCTTAACCCGGCGTTTTGGGTATTTCAATCCCTCTAGCGAATAAGCAACAAAACACTGCTTAACCCGGCGTTGGCCGGGTTTAGTTCAGTGAAAGTTTCAATCCCTCTAGCGAATCCGTACTGTAGCTGCTTAACCAGGCGGCGCCATCTGGCGAGTGAAAATAGGTTGAGTGTAAGTTTTTTTACCAGCTAAAAATGCATTGCCCGGGTAGGTTTTGGCCCGGAACACCATGGTAGCGGTGAAAACGGGGGACGCAAAGCCTCACACTGGGTGTGTAATGCCCACCCCGAGACAAGAGTGAAGGTTTGGAGTGAAAAGGTCCAAAGCTGTAGAAATGCATCGCGGTCAAAGATCGCTGTGACAAACAGACAGACAGACAGACAGACAGACAGAGTCTTCTCTTTATTTATATAGATTTATGGTCTCTATCGAACACTAACATTAGTTATGCTATTATTTTTCATCAGTTTCTTATGCATCTATTTGTATAACCTGTATTGTTAACACAGTGCGTTTGCAGGTGGTAGGCCTATAATAAAAAATATACTTACTTACTTACTTACTTACATACAAATATCTTCAAATGGCTATAAGTAAAGCCATGTATGTGATGGAAACATGATTTTAGAGTCTAAGTTAACGTTTTCGGGGTCAATGAATGCGATTGAACTAAAGACAAGTATGTAGCACTGCCAGAAAACAAAATGGCGGACAAAATGGCGGACAATTATCTTCAAATGGTTTTAAAACAAAATGGCGGACAAAATGGCGGTCAATCTGGAGTAGTGTTTAATTGGTCAAAGCATACAAAGGAAGTAACATTCTCTATCATTCACTGATGTTATTACAGTTTAACCATCATTATTTACATGACTTTTTAGTAGCCTGTGATTGCTGTTTGACCATTTTACACATTACGTACACAATATTCGTGTTTCATGACTTGACTAAAGCTATTTCAAGCATTGTTGCAGTCAATGCAATTGCACATAAGTGTACATGGCAAGTTCACATTTCGACAGCAGCAGCGCTTGGTGTTACACCTATCAACTTTGCATGATTTACACTAGACAAACTCTAGACACGACTGGGGCACGGACCAATTGTACACCACACTGGTCTGGTACGAGAACACCTTCTTCATCCACACTCCATCCTGATGAGGCTGGTGTCGGAGCATCAATGTGTGGAAGATAGGCCTTTTCCAAAATGACAGTTTGGTAATGAGCACGTCTAATATGCTGCCTGATTATGTCACTGCATGGTGAAGAGAATCAGTCTTTAGTTTTCCCGAACATAACATATCGTGCCTCATTGCATGTCTTGACGTTGTCATTTGTTTTACACAATCTTACCACAGATTCCTCTGCATTTGCTCTAGCTTTTCTGATAGAGGAATGTTCCCAATGTCGAAAGTAAACGAGAACTTTCCAAGTAGGTTTTCCAAGCATTTTCTTTGCTGATCCCTGCTAAATATGATGTCACATCACATCCGGTTATTCAATGAAAAGCCAATATATTCGTTGGGCCTTTATACTTAGAGCAACTGTGTCAATTGGAATGAACTTTCCACTCAAAACTGAAGTCTCACCTTTTCAAGTACTCCTATCCTGACTCTGATCCTCTGTTTTCCAATTCTTCTCGTACTAAACGACACCCTCCTTCACAGCTGCTCTGCCTCCTCTCTTGATATGACCCCCTGGAAACTGGACTCTGAACTCTTTTGGACTACTCTCTGGAAAAACCTCTTAACACTGACAGCCATACTGGCGCATCCTGCTTGAACAGGATTTCGAACGGTGCTTCTTTCGTTCTCTCCTAATTTTCTTCCTTTCAATGACGTCGCTGCGTTCATCAGGCGTTACAATTCCATATTCCTGTAGCACACCAGATGCGATTTGAACGTGTATTTCGTGAATTCTAACCGTTCCGTTCGACGAAAAAAATGCATTACATGGACGTTTTTCCAAAGAACTTTATATGTTACATGTAAATATTTTACCGCCGGTAGAGGGCAGAAGACGCAAAGCAAAATCAGAAATATTTTGAACACTCTTTACACTACGGTGGCTGCAGACAGAGACTACTGTTTAATACTAAGGTCACGCTATTGCTCATGTCAGTCATGTGAGGCAACTTTTTATCACTATTATTAAACGTTTGCTTAAAAAAATTTTATTGCCATTTTCGCGCCACCCTATTATGTATGGTTGAATATATTCATGTTTCTGAAAGTGAAAACACAGTCCTACATATAGCGGTGATTAAAATCTGATAAATACGGTTTTTAAAATGTCAACATACATTTGAAACCGACATCGATGCAAAAACAAAGCAAATGAGTTTTTCTGTTGCTCTGCCTGCGATTGACGTCTTCGCTAACGAGGCCTCAGGCCACGTGTTCACAATGCTATGCTACGTAACTAGGTTCCGCTCATCAAACACGTTTTGTAAGAAAGAAGAGTTAAAAATCTGTCTATGATCACGTTACCTGCGTCACATCTGGCAAAAGACTGAGATGTCTTGATATCGTCGAAGACACGAAAATCGATCCTCGATCGTGTTCATGCGACAGATTTCTGATCACTTTGCATTTACGAAAATACATACTGACTCCGCTGCCTGGCAGGGGGCGCGATCTAGCCACACAGCCTGCTGCTTCCGTTACTAATTCTCTCGGCCTGGACATAACTTTCTGAGACCAGAGCACGGTAGACGGCCAGTGGCGGCGATCTTGTTTGACAGGTGAGTGGGGACACTTTAGAAATGATCAGTCTTGTTGTCAAGACCTTAAACCTCAAGACCAAGACCAAGACCAAGACCATGAACCTCAAGACCAAGACCAAGACCAAGACCTTGAACCTCGAGACCAAGACCAAGACCAAGACCTTGAACCTCGAGACCAAGACCAAGACCAAGACCTTGAACCTCGAGACCAAGACCAAGACCAAGACCAAGACCCAAAAAATCGCAATCAATCAGGACTTCTAAATTGTCAAGTCGGAATATTCGCTATTTTAATGAAAACATGAGTCTTTTATTTTATTCAAGCAAATTAACTTTAAATGCAAACTGCAGAGAAATCCGAATTTGTATTCAAAAGTCCTGCAAGCAAACTATTATTCCAAATGCCTTTTGTTTTTTATAAAAACCAATTCGCTCAGAATTTTATGACCAAGACGTGCCTGGTGGGCCTCATTCAAATTCTGCCATGTGAAAAAATAGGTTCTACAGGTGCTGAAGTCACTGACACACAAACACAGAAGCTTTTCAAGCACTGGATGTAAATGTACAGATAGTGAGCCTTTTGAAGGTTTATCATACCGTCTGATACAGAATAACTGTTGCTGCTGCCAATGGGTTTTCCTGACCAACAAGACGTATCCATCCATAGATGTTGGTCGTATGATGCAAGCAGGCCTGATACAGAATTCTTGAGTTCTGTTAAATGACTGTTCATATTGACAGCCGGTCTTGGTCTTGGTCTTGCGAGACCAAGACCAAGACCTTGAACCTCAAGACCAAGACCAAGACCAAGACCTTGAACCTCAAGACCAAGACCAAGACCAAGACCTTGAACCTCAAGACCAAGACCAAGACTTTTAAAAACGAACTCGAGTGCACTCGAGACCAAGACCTTGGTCTCGAGGACAACAAGACTGGAAATGATCTGGTCAAAAAAAGAGTTTTGACCTGAACTGGTCAAAAAAGTTTTAGTGCTCACGCGCGATAAAATTCATTCTCAAAAAAATTTATCGCGCGTGAGCGCGATAAAATTTGCTGACATTTTTTGGGTGTTTCTTCAACATTTGGGGTGGGGGTTATGGTGTGTTCCCCACTCTAAAAGGTGGGGTCTTGTCCCCTCAACCCCCGGGATCGCCGCCCATGTAGGCTAGACGGTACACGGTAAACGGTGGCTGCAGACAGAGACTACTGTTTAATACTAAGGCCACGCTATCGCTCATGTTAGCCTGTAGCAACTTTGTTACTTGAGGCGTGTTTTTAAGTTTCGATGCAGGCAAGCTTTGTGGTTAGAGTTGATGCGACAGGCGTTGAGCTCTTTCGAGTTCACGTGAAGCTGAGTGCAGCCACAGATGAAATATCAGATGGTCAGAACACTGATGACAATGGCATTGGGACGGACTAAAGGCGGCTGCGGAAGGGGAGAAGACTCAGCAACGTTAAGACGGACGCTTTCTGTAATCGTCCTCTTCTGCATCACATCTTCTACGTTTCTTTGGATTCCGCTGATAAATATAGGCCTATCAAGGAAATCTGTCGTAAGTATAAAGTAACACAGAGATCTACGGAGCAACGACATCATCATCATAAATTCATAATCATCATCATCATTATCAGTTCCTGACGACAATCATTTGGCGGCGATGGGTACGAGTAAGTGATCTCCATGGTCCTCGGTTATTTGTCAAGTCCACTACCCCTCCTCCTTAGTATAAGTCCAAGTGATGCTAAGTCTTCATTTCCAGAATCTCTCAAGCGTAATCTCGGTCTGCCTTTGTTTCTTTTCCCTTCGAATAGACAACGGCAGATGTTGGTTTAATTTCGCTGGAAAAATAGACCTGCTTAGATTGCCAATTCTAATTGTAGACTCCAAAATTCTAAAGCGCTATTCTAAGGCTATACGCAGGCCACCAGCGCAGGACACGGGCGATGCGGCGTTTCAGAGGCATTTTTTTCGGAGATTTCAAATGGAGTTCCGATTGAGTCTGTTGCCAGAGAGACCAGAGATAGGAGCTGCTAAGGTGCGTCGTCCAGATATGTCGAGTGAAGATCCTTTTAAGGTTGCCATAGACCACAGAGATGCACATATAACTGGACGATTGAATTGAGCCTCTGTATGTGACACGGTGGTTCAAAGGTAATACGCTTGGTCACCATCATGTGGTTACGGGTTCGACTCCGTGACCCTGGACCAGTTGTTCGCGCACACGTACCTCTGTCACCGATTTGGTACCGACTTAAGCTTGGAAGTAAACGGCAAGTCCTGCGATGCACTGGCTCCCGTGTCTTTGGATCTTCAGACTTGTCTATTGCCGGTTCCTTCACCGAGTGAAGAAAATCAGCGCCTCCTCCTACGCTCCACGTGGGATTTTATTTCTTTATTTCTTTATTTATTATTCCGGATATTTCTATAGCGCCTCTCGAAGTCAACTACTACTCAGAGGCAGTGTGATTCTCGTTAACGTTAACGATAACGAAAATGTTCGTTAACGAACAAAAAATGATTTCGTTAACGATAACTATAACTATAACTAAAAAATATCATTAACTATAACTATAACTATAACGAAAATAACACTAACAAAAATTCATTGCTATTTTCGTTAATACGATAAAAAAAAGTGCAATATCAACTAACGTGAGAACGTGAAAATACAGCCGTTAACGAAAGCAAAATGATTCCTATGTTCGCCTTGGATGTCGGTGAATATGGAGCGCTGTGTATTCATGAAGCTGAATGCACCCATTCGTCAAAGCTCTAAGCAAATTATTGTGAAACGCGTCTTCATAATTCAGTGTGATTTTCATTAACGATAACGGTAACAAAAATGTTTCCGTTAACGAAAGCAAAATGATTTCGTTAACGATAACTATAACTGTAACTAAAAAATAATATTAACTATAACTGTAACTATAACTAAAATGAAAAACCATTAACTATAACTGTAACTGTAACTAAAATAAAATCTGTAAGGAGAATCACACTGCTCAGAGGCGCTCCCGACTACAGCATTTGATACTGTGCCGAAATTTTCACGCCGAAGCGCGACGAGCAATTGCGAGTGAAGGACTTGCCCAAGGTCCGTACGCAGCGGCTAGAGCGGGATTCGAACCTGCAACGCTCCGGTCACAATGCGCCGAACTTACCACCGAGCCACCACGCCCCACCTATGGGAACTTTATTTGGAGTTCACTGAACTCATTTCAGATACGGCATTTGAAAAACGCTGGATGTCAGCATTATCTCATTTTGTATATACGAATGTATTTGTTTATTATATACTTTTACTGGAGAAACTTATATAGCGTAAAATTTTTATCAACATCCTGAAGATCAAGAACATTTATGACACAGTCTATAAGTGAACAGGTTTAACTGTAGACTTGCTTCCTCATGCGCCGGCTGTCATAAAAATGTCACACTAATCAACAACTCGAGACATGGCTGCTCTATATTAATAGCAATTGTTAATCAAACCATTGTCAGACAATGTTAATATTTTCATTGGACCTGCATGATTCTTAACAGCATATATATATATATATATATATATATATATATATATATATATATATATATATATATATATATATATATATATATATATATATTAGTTGCAAAGCAGATATATTTTGTTGTCTGTTGATTAAGTTGCCATGCTTGCAAGTAGGGGTCACCCGGAAATCGCCTCGGACATTGGCCGAATATCCCGTTTTTTGGCACTATTCGGAAGTATTCGACTCGGCAAATACTGTACACACAAATAGATGCTTGTCTGCCTCATGTGCCGGAATTTGTAGGCTCATAATTTCAACTTTGAACTTCATCTAGCATATTCATTTTGAAGAAGAAACGTACTGAAAAGAAAACACCAACACCGGAAGTCCACAACAGATGTCAAGTCCAATTTATTGATTATTTATTTTTTAAATTCAAAATGTATTAAGCAGTTACTACAAATACTGAATTTTATTTCGATAACGGTTTTCATTACATGAAAATTTGAAGCTTTGCATATGGAACAAATGGTACTCGGTTCATATATACCCGGATTCGGCAAATAGTACATCCAAATACTAGAATTCGGTACCCGGTGGAAAATGTCTAACCGGCTGAACCCTACTTGCAAGTCAGCTAATAATAAGGAAGAGCATCTGGCTCCCAATTCATTTTTAAAATAGTTTGTAAATTTCAAACATTTTAAATACGAAAGGGCATATGCTGTGATGATGATGATGATAATAATAATAATAATAATAATAATAATAATAATAATTAGCCTTGTCTCCAGCGATACTCGTCACCACTTACAATCCATATTAGCTCCTCATTTCCGCCCATTTTACTAAAACGCTAATATCTCCAAATATACGCATTATATTATTTTGAAATTTTGCGCCATTCCTTGTGTGAAACTAATCTACTATTATCCAGGATTTCTCAGAAAAATATCCGTTAACAGCAAATATAACTTTTTTATGTGAGGAGATTAGAAAATTAGGTCCTCACGAGTAGCGCGATTAATAACGACTTTTACTTTTATAGCCATTAACTCCTCTTCCTATACTTCAGACCACACTAGGGCGACACGTTCGCCACTTACGCTAACGTAACGCTTAGGGCCTCACTACTGTCGACCTACTGGCGATTGTAATGCAACTATTATATTGTATGTCCGTCCATCTGTTTGTCTGTATGTGTGTTCGCCTGTTTATGCGCATGGCTGCCGTCTGTCGGCCTGTATGTCAGTATGGCTGTACGTCTGCATGTCTGTCAAACTGTATGTCTGTCCGCCGGTATATCTGTCCGTCTGGCCGTCTGCATGTGTGTCCGCCTGTCCGCCTGCGTGTCGATCCCACTGTATGTCTGTCCGGCTGTATGTCTTACCGTCTGTTCTGCTGAACGTCTATTCGTCTATTTGTTTGTACGTCTGTATCTCTGTTCGCTTGTATATCTGTGTGTCTGCATATCTGTTTGACTGCTCGTCTGTCCGTCTGTATGTCTGTCCGCCTGTATGTCCGTGCGTCTATATGTCTGTCCGCCTGTTCGTCTATATGTCTGCTTGTATATCTGTTTGCACGCCTTAATGTACGCATGTCTGTAGGTCTCTCGGTATCTTTGTCTGTCTCTCTGTCTTTATATATCCCCTCCGCATGCATGTCTATCCTGCTGTATGCCTGCTGTCCGTCTGTGCGTCTGAATGTCTGTCCTGCTGACCGTCTGCATATCTGTCCGTCTGCAATCTGTCTATATGTCTGTCTGCCCATGCGTGCGGCTGTACATCTGTCCGTCTGCAAGTATTTCCTTCTGTAGGTCTGTCCGTCCATTGTTCACTATGTTTGTCTGTCTGTCTGTATGTATGTCTATCCGATTGTACATCTATTGGTCTGTCCTTCTATTCGTCTATATGTCTGTCCTTCTGTCTGCCTGCATGTATGTCCGTCTGTAATTCTGTTGGTCAGACCGTCTATACGTCTGTAGGCCTATGTCTGTCCTTTTCTCTGTCTGTATGTCTGCCCAAGTGTCCGCCTATGCGTCTCTGTTTGCCCGTCTGTATGTCTAGCCGTATGCATGTCTTTTTGGCTGTATGTTTGTTAGTTAGTCTGACCGTTTGTATGTCTGTCCCTCTCTTCCTCTGCATATCTGTTAGTCTGTTTGTCTGGCCGTCTATATGTCTGTGCGTCTGTATGTCTATTCGTCTGTTTGACCGCGGGTCTGTTTTTCTGTATATCTGTCCGTCTGTTTGTCTCTCCATCTGTGTGTGTCTGTTCGTCCTTCCGCCTATTACATTCTTCCGCAACGGAAGTCCCTCTGATCACATGGGTGTTAAACACTCCAGGAATTAGCGTTGTTTGTTCATCGCGGACTTCATGCTATAGGAACAGTAAGAAATGACGTTTAAGTACCCACTGAAGTGTCGTCTCTAACGTGACTTGAAGACAATTATTATTCCAAAGCTGAGTTAATAATTTTAAAATCACGAAATCACGATTAGGGTTACACTGCGTGTAGTCTTTCTAGTGGTTTCAAACACGGATGACTTGAGCGAAGTTGTCATTAACTTGTAAATGGCAAGAAATAAAGAATACGACTGTGTGTCTGACTGTATATTTGTCGTTATTTGCGTCTGTAAGTCGGCGTGTGTTTGTCCGTCCGTTTGTCTGAACGTCTGCATGTCTGTCTGTCGTCTGTTCGTTTGTCTGTTCGTCTGTATTGCAGAAGGCGCTTATTATTCTGTCGTCTGTCCATATGTCTGTTCGTCTGTAGGTCTTTATGTCTGTTCGTCTGTAGGTCTTAATGCCTATTCGTCTGTAGGCCTATGTCAGACTGGCCGTGTGCCCGTCCGTCCGTATGTCGGTCTGTCTTCTTGTCCTTGAGAGTGATCATCCGTATGTCTGTCCATCTGCTTATCCTTCAGACTGGTCATCCGTATGTCTGCCCGTCTGTATTTCTGTCCTTTTTGTTCGCCTATTACATTCCGCCGCAACAGAAGTCCATCAATCACATGGGGGTTAAATACTCCCGGAATTATAGCGATGCTTGTTCATCGCGGACTTTACTGCATAGGAGTGCCAAGAATAACGATTAAGATCACACTGAAGTGTCGTCTCTAACGTGATTTGAAGGCGCTTATTATTACAAAGCTTCGTTAATAATTTTAAAATCACGAGTTCACGATTAGAGTTACACAGCGTGTAGACCTAGTCGTGTATTCAAATACAGATGCTTTGATCGGAGTTGTTGATTGTACATGGCGGACTTCATTATTATTAGAATTGCAAAAAAGTAAAGATTAGGACTGTATCTTTGTCTGTATGTATGGCAAGAAATGTCTTTCTGTCTGTTTGTCCTTATCTCTGTCTGTAAATCTGTCCGTCTGTTTAATTATTTGTCTGTTTGTCCGTCTTTGTCCGTCTTTCTCGCTCATACCGCCATCGCTAAGAAGTCCTAAGTGTCGACCCATCGTCGGCGTTATGATTACGAAACCTCACAGCAGTCGACGATTAATGTTAGATAATTATGTGACTTAGCTTTTGCTAATAAAATATATTCTCAAACTGACACTTGCCTATTTCTGTTAGTTTTGATGAAATGAAATGCTACTAATATTCCAGGTCAGAATCCGGAAAAGGGGTCCAGGCTGGGACCACTTTATCATGTCATCTGACATGTAGAGAATTTGGTAAAACCACAATAAACCTGCTATCCTCTTTGTTTAAACTTAACATTTTCTGCTTTAACTGTTTAGGTTTTTGCGTTACCTTACTTACACATGAAGAAAATTGCTTAGTTTTCTGCAGTATTAAAAGATAAGTGGCAGTCTAGGTGACAAACATTTGCAAAGAATAATGATATATTATCTTCTGTAGATACTGATTTATATACTTGTAATTACATCACACCTTGAAAGGTATAAAACAGCAAGCATAAACACCAAAAGTTACAAAGAATTTTTTATAAAATATTGAATAGTTGCACATATGAAAGGATGAGCCTGTGCGTTAAGTCCCACTACAAGATTTGAGAAGAAAATCCAGTGTTAGCAGCCGGTTGGTTCATTCAACAACTTCCTTCATTCTTTTATCAGCACGTCGCATTTCATTGGCCTTATCATTGATAATTTTTGTTCGGATTGCCTGCCATGTGTATGTGAATTGTAGGTGAGTTTCTTTGAATTTCTCAATGTCCACTTTTCCTAAAACAGTAATCATAATAAAACAAATCAGTTGCTAAAATAAAAAATTGTTTTCTTAAAACTACGGGATAACTAGGCATGATAGTGAAGGGAACACATCAAATTTAAATAATGGTCATCATATCACCGCCAGGGTAGAAATTTGATTGTTTCTGCCCCACCTGGGCCCTTAGCCAACTCAGCCATAATGAGTAAACTGTCGGTGGGAAGATGAGCCGGCGAGGAAGATAACTGGCCACCCGCCCTCATATGCCGAGGCTCAGAAAATGAAGTCGCTAACACTTCATACCCATGACTGCCTCACAGCTAGCTTAAGGGACTGCTCTTCTTGTTCTCATTACAAATACGGTTTATTCCCAACTGGCAAATATTCAGTAGAACATTTACGTATTGTCAGGAACCTTTGGATTCAGTGAGGATTCAGTGAGGAAGCACTTAGCCTATACAAGTGAAATCAGAAATCCACAATAGAGATCTATGTGTACGCTTTTCATGCAAAGAAAGAAGATATATTTGAACGTAAATAATGTACGCTAGCTTTAACACTGGCAGCCCCTGGTGGTGTGTGTATTTGTTTGCCAATAACGACTGATATTGCCTTTGTCATAGTGAGTTTTGAACTGCTTTTTGAAGGAAATGATTATAAGCTGCGATGAGAGTGATACCATTGCTTGGAGACAGAAAAATGGAATGCATACAAGTTATATTGAAATTACTTATACCCCAGTCATTAGACAGTTTGGCACATACTACAGTATAGTATAAAACTTAAGCTTTCCAGGCCAACGGCATCGAACGATGTTATTGCACTGGTGCAAACATTTTTTTACTTATGCATGAGTCAGTTTTTCCTGATCTGTTCTCGTGCACAATGCAATTCACTACTATAGGCCTACTATTAGAACTACAATGTTGTTCAGTTGTTGTCATGGGCGTCCGCAGGAATTTTTCCAGGGGGCACAATGTTCTAGGACGGGGCAAAATGTTCTAGGAGGGAAACATTTTTCAGAGGGAGAATGACGTTTTTGCATTCCGAAACACAGAAAACGTGACAACTTTCAAAATCCATGGGGGAAATGCCCCCTCGGTTCCCCTCCGGACGCCCATGGTCGTTGTAATATCTTAAAGACGCAAATAGCCAAGTTAGAGCAACCCGAACACATACCAGGATTTTTTTCCACACTGAACCAAGATTTGAAATAATCATGGATAGTGTCAGTTTCTGCTTTCGACCATCGCAAATATGTCTTTCTTGTCCGTTTTCCAAGTTTTCGTGTAGTAGGCCTATCTGGCTCCTCTGAAGTGGGGTCAAAGTCTACATCACTTTCAAACTCCACATCTGAAACGGAAGTTGAAAACATCCTCTGTGTGTTACGTAATATACATTGGGTCTATAAAGCTTGCAATAACTATTATATTTAACCAGAATTTGCACTGCAGTAAGCAGTCGGCCATCGGGTACAATAAAAAAAGCAAAGAGTTTCAAGTTTCTAATCACAATTGTCAATTACAAGTTTATTAAAAAAAAATTCTGGCAATAAACGTGATCGTAATCTTTTTGTGCTGCACATACCCAAGTATATAAATAGTACCTTTGAAGGCTTTTCAGTGAGATCTGAAAGGATCTGATTTACAAGTAGATATTACTTCTATAAAAGTCAAGCAAATTAAATTGTTGCCATAAAGAAATTATTCCTTTCCAGGCATATTAACATTCTTCAAGATTTTGGCGAAACTCAAGTACCTACGTGAAAAGACTTACTACATCAAATTTTAAGATAATGTGGAAAATAATACCATCAGCTGGCGAGGAAACTTCAGCAACATCTCCTTCGTGTGCAGGGCTGATGGACTCCAACAGTGGGGCTAGAAAAAACAGTAAAGCTATTTTATCCTGAAATTATTAAATCTGTAACTCCTATTATATTGTTAACTACAACTAGTACAGCGGCATAGCAAATCAATTGTGCATTTTGTGATACAAGCATAAAATTTGGCACAGACATCATACATAGTAGTACTAAGAGGTATAGATATTGGGCCACGCTGAAATATTATTTTTTTGGCGGGAATAAATGGCGGGAAAAAAATAAAATATGAATTTTTCATAATTTTTTGGAAAAGTGGTCTGCAAATAAGATTTAGGACCGTTTTGCTTAATTGGTTTTCAATGTAGCTTTTGGTTTCTATTTGGATTTTTAATCAATTACTCGATTTTTATTTATATTATTAAAATATTACAGTTTAAATTACTATTGTTGTTGCAGCACAACTAATAATGTCTATAATAAGGGTCAATATATGGCTGAACTACAAAACAATTTATATAAAAGGTTTCTCAGTAGATTTTGTTACCATTTGGTATGCTTATTAGCATCGCAAAAGTCTACTCTATTCTGACCATTCGAAAAGGGTCAATTTCAAGATGGCGTCCAAGATGGCTGCCGGGAGCAAAACTTGTCTATATCTCAAGCACTATTCAACCTAGAAAGGTGGTTTTGGTGTCTAACCGTAGGGTTTATTGCTCAGTGTTCAGTTGAAATAACTTTAATCACTTTCTGTATATTCAAGATGGCGTCCAAGATGGCTGCCGGGAGCTAAAATTGTCTATATCTCAAGCACTATTCAACCTAGAAAGGTGGTTTTGGTGTCAAACCGTAAGGTTCATTGCTCAGTGTTCAGTTGAAATAACTTTAATCACTTTCTGTATATTCAAGATGGCGTCCAAGATGGCTGCCGGGAGCTAAAATTGTCTATCTCAAGCACTATTCAACCTAGAAAGGTGGTTTTGGTGTCTAATCGTAAGGTTTATTGCTCAGTTTTCAGTTGAATTAACGTTACTTAATATATCATTTACTGACAAATTCAATGGTCATACAGTTTACAGCTACATGTATAGCTTACACATACAATTAGTCACTACTCATCGTTATCGTCCGACTCCTGTGGAAGGAAC
Organism: Allolobophora icterica; assembly: GCA_963556255.1. Lineage (NCBI taxonomy): Eukaryota > Metazoa > Annelida > Clitellata > Crassiclitellata > Lumbricidae > Allolobophora > Allolobophora icterica. The sequence continues at coordinate 56,684,880 of OY744603.1, read as the reverse complement.
TTTTTATGTGGATTGTCCATTTTTTAACTTGGCACTGTCCACAGGCAGGTAATCCATTTCTTCTACAGCCTTTAAAAATGTCAGGGTTCAAGGTTCAAATAAAAAATGAAGTTAAAATCAACGTTACAAACTTTCAAGGTTTAAATCAAAGTTTTGGGTTTTTTTCTTTTCAAAATTTTCTCTAATATGTTTCTTAGGAATCAAGGTTACATTTGAAAGAGTTGAAATAGAATGTACGTATTCATCTGCGGATCTCTGCGTGTTGAACAGTCACTTTCACAGACACATAAAACACTATGTTGAAGTGAGAGCTTCCTGCAAGAACATCTTTTTACACAATCTTTCTTTCACTTGCAGGACACCAACTCTTTGCAGGCCGTGGATGCTTCCTGCAGAGTTGTCCAGTTAGACTCATATGTGTTATCATCAGCCTTTGTCCAACCCAATATGCCATATGGTTGGAGATGGCAACTCAGGATTTGGTAGCAGAATCTGCCCCCACACGAGGCTTCTTAGGCAAAGTGCCCCTTGATGTGTTGCTCCAAAGCTGCCTTCGTTGGTGGGATTAACTGAACATTGCATTTCCTGGCAAACAACTTTTCCCGTGCTTTGTTGATGTCCAAGTCTGTGCTTGTGCGGTCATACATAAGTATCACAAACCTTTCGATGGAATGGAAGACATCAACTAGTATTGCAGATGCTGCACATGATACTTTAAGCAAGGCACTTGTCAGATCTGGATAAGCAGTTCAAATGGGCCAAGCGGTTTTCTTACCATGTCCAGACAAACTGGACACAGTGTCACAGCCTGTCAATGCGTGAAACATTGGCAATGCTTCTGCCCTCTCTGGTCCAAGACCAGGATCAATTTCATGAGCTGCTAAGTACCGGAAATTCCTTCCAACTTCAAAAGCGAGCCATATTTTATCCTCCGGTGCCAGTGTTTGTGCAACAGAAACGGCTAGTACCTTTGCACGTTCAATTCTTGGAGTGCTTTTTAAGGACTCCGCTTTATAAGTGTCCCATACTATATCCACGCGTGTAGCACTCGGGAGCTTTCCATTGATAAAAGGAATGAAAATGTGTCTGGCATACTCATCGAAGTTCTTGAATGCAGCTGGTTTCAACATGTGTACAATAGCAGCACCGTCAAGAATTAAATTGATCGCAACAGGAGCATCCATCTGGGCATGCGATAGATTTTCGAAGCACGCTGTAGAAGAAATGGACTACTATGTACTTCTGCCAAGCACGCTCTAGAAGAAATGGACTACTATGTACTTCTGCCTGTGGACAGTGCCAAGTTAAAAAATGGACAATCCACATAAAAAGTTCCTTCCGGAGGAGTCGGACTATGACGATGAGTAGTGACTAATTGTATGTGTAAGCAATACATGTAGCTGTAAACTGTATGACCATTGAATTTGTCAGTAAATGATATATTAAGTAACGTTATTTCAACTGAACACTGAGCAATAAACCCTACGGTTAGACACCAAAACCACCTTTCTAGGTTGAACAGTGCTTGAGATATAGACAATTTTTGCTCCCGGCAGCCATCTTGGACGCCATCTTGAAATTGACCCTTTTCGAATGGTCAGAATAGAGTAGACTTTCGCGATGCTAATAAGCATACCAAATGGTAACAAAATCTACTGAGAAACCTTTCATATCAATTGTTTTGGAATTCAGCCATATATTGACCCGTATTATAGACATTATTAGTTGTGCTGCAACAACAATAGTAATTTAAACTGTAATATTTTAATAATATAAATAAAAATCGAGTAATTTATTAAAAATCCAAATAGAAACCAAAATCTACATTGAAAACCAATTAAGCAAAACGGTCCTAAATCTTATTTGCAGACCACTTTTCAAAATTTTTTGAAAAATTCATATTTTATTTTTTCCCGCCATTTTTCCCGCCAAAAACAATAATATTTCAGCGTGGCCCAATATCTATATCTCTTAGTACTACTATGTATGATGTCTGTGCCAAATTTCATGCTTGTATCACAAAATGCACAATCACTTCATATATCGGAGCTATGCCGCTGGACTAAACGGCAAGATCAGAGGTAAAACATTATCAAAGATTAAAGTGGATAAGCGTAATTAAGAACCAACAGATAAACACGTCTATGAAACTTAATCATTTCAGTTTCAAACTTACGGGAGACAATAACTAGTACTTATATAATCTAGTCTAATGACTACTATAGCGTCATTATAATAATGCCCAATAAATGGTTACTTAGATGCTAATGCTGCAAAGTTTGTCAGATGATTTATCTCTCCTGATGTTATTACTTCTGCCTACGACAATACTTTCTTTGGTTAACACAATTATTTTATTTTTTCCCGCCATTTTTACATATATACATACATGCATGCATACATACCGAACTGATTGAAATGCCCAGAATGTTAAAACTGTTTTCACTTAGCAGTGTTCTACAGAAGTCATTATAAGTCATAAAGTTACCAAACAGCAATATGACTAAAACATGCTTTTCAGTTAGCAATCTTAATAATTAAAACAATCTTAATTCTTACCCAAAGCTGTAGAAGTAGATTTAATGCCACTGTCTCCTTTTCTTGAAACACTACTGCCTTTCATGGTCAATAGAAGCGGGGTGATTCGATTCATTGTCATCATCCCCAGTGGAGCCTGGTAACTGTTCAAGTTAGTCCTCATAGAATGGCCCATGTGTCGAAAAAACAGCTGTTTGACATTTTCTGGTACATCTATCTGGGCAAACAGCGTGCTAACAAAGTGTCGCATTTTTGTTGCGGTGAACAGTTTGGCACGCTCAGTTGGAAGACCAACTTTACTGACGGTATCGTGGACAGCGTGCCACCCATCGGCACAATTCAGGGAATTGCCTGTAGCTGCAAAAACGTACCGGTTCTCTGAATTAACTCCGGCATTACGACGAACATCGTCGCTGCAAAATTTCTCCATAGCCTTCACTATGTGCTCTAAAAAAATGACAGGGACAGAATGGCCACCTTTGCCTCTTTGATATGCAATTTTCATGCCTCGGATATGCTGCCTTTCTTGTTCTTCAACTTCATCAGCTGGTTCACGCATTAGCCATTCATCATTGTACGCCTCTGCCCACTGATGCATCAACAGTCGAGCAGGCTCTCCCCCTCTGCGTCCATTGAATATCGTCAACTGCGTAACCAACAAGTCCCTCAATAAGAGGTAATCCGACGAGGACCAAAACGTGTAATTGTCAGTTAGTCTGGCAATTTCGTGATCGATGTAAGCGTGTACTCTGCTTACTTCTTCTTGATTCGGCATATTTTGCGGTTTCCTCAAAGATTTCTCCCTACGCTCCTTTATCACTGTCCTTGCTTGTCCAAATAAAGACCTTTCTTCATGTTTGAAGCAGATAATGAAATCATCCACTCTCTGTACCTCCTCCCTTTGACCCTTGCGCAGAAACCTATTAAAAACAAAGATGCTGTATGTTTTATCTGTTTTACAAGTTTTTCTTGAAAATGTAATTGAATTGTATTACAGAAGAAAGTGAAAAAATAATGCTAACTTTAATGATGAACCTTTGCAACGGCTGCCTAGCCAATGACAGCTTTTGATGGAAAACCGCTATCTGCATCTTCTTCTCGCTCATTGCGCTCTGTAAATCAGCTTGATCTTTTTCATCCCAGGGCTAAAACTGCCTTGGACCAGAACCGGGCGTTTGCTGTAGTGGGTCCAAAAATCTGGAATGACCTTCCCCATCTGCTCAGGGCCAAACTAATGATTGGCTTTTCCTCATCGGTCTCGCATTCCCTAAAGGCACTTCTGTTTCCCCAAGGCTTCTGTGCTGAGAGCGCCTCTGAATAGTTACTCTGCGAAAGGCGCTTTATAAATTTCTAGGTACAATGCAATACAATATGTACATTTTTATTTGAAATGACTTTAGTAATTTTTCTCACTGCATTAATCACTTGGAGATCTCATCAGGTACCTAGATTTAGCTTTTGTCAATTTCCATAGATTTGGCATTTTTTTCTTACAATTTCTTCTTGTACATGAATGCCGTTTGCCATTCTTCTATAATTAACGATATACTACTACTACAAAAACCGTGGCTCGCTGAATTCCCCACTAACAGATCAATGGCTGATCAGAAGATGCAGCTTCTAGCCGAAAACCCAATATTTAAGAAGTTGTTTAAAGCAGAAATAAATATAAATTGCAGAAAATAAGTTGACTGTAGAGAACAGCACTCAAATGAAACACATTGTTTTTTACTTTTTGTCGTAGTTACTTTCAAAGCGTGTGTAAAATTTAAAGCCAAAAAGTACACTCACGTGGCTTTTACTGCATCAGCAGTCTTGAGTAAAAGCCAGAAAAGACTTTCTTTAAGACCAGCCTTTATAGCTTCTGTATTGTCACCTTCAGTTGTGTATTCAATTAATGCTCGCTCGAGAATGTCCATATTCAGAACGCTTAACATGTCTGACACCTCTTTTATAGTCTGCTGCATATCTGCACAAAACAATGAATAAACAAAATTAACATCAATACTAGACTACTCCATCAATACTAGACTACTCCATCATCTTTATGCAGACGACGCTCAAGCGCTCGTTCATGGCATTCCCTCTGCACAGCTTGCATTAACTGGACGCATTGATGCTGTCTCGCGTGATTTACACCTTTGGCTGTCTTCTAATCGCAGCTTATATGGTTTGGTACTCGTCGACAGCTCCTGAAGCTAGACTTCCCACTTCTTGCTCAGAAATTCCCGTCATTCACTTTTTTCTCTAGTGTCCGTGACCTTGGTGTTGTCCTTGACAGTACGCTCACCTTTTCTGAACACATTGCTAATCTTACCCGTTCTTCCTACTTTCACCTGAGACGGCTTAGAGCAATCCGACGCTCTGTCTCCTCCTCCGTTTTTACCACTATCATCCACGCCTTCATCTGTTCCAGAATTGACTACTGTAATTCTCTTTTGATTGGGCTGCCAAAAGTCCGTCTTTCTCCCCTCCAGACTGTTTTAAATGCTGCGGCCAGATTAATAGCCCGACTCCCTCGCTGGTCTCATATTTCCTCTTTGATGTTCGATCATCTTCATTGGCTTTCCCTTATTACTCGGATTCAGCTTAAAGTTCTCACTTTAGTCCTTCGGTCCTATACAGGCTTAGCACCTAAGTACCTCTGTGACCTTGTTCGTCTGCCAATTTCAGCCACTTCCCTCCGTCCATTGCGATCGCTTAATCGCCATGATCTTCTTGTACCACGAGCCAGGACCACTATGGTCAAAACTCGAGCCTTTTCCTCCACTGGTCCTGCTCTATGGAATCAACTCTCTCCATTGACACGTGCTTCTTTACTAGCTGGTGGCCAAAGTTTAAATTACTCAAATTGGTGAATACTATTGCACCAAATAACAACTGCAAAACTGTTGTGTTATTATATATGTAATTAGCAATTCATTATTGAATATTATCTTTCAGTTTATTGTTCGAGTACAATTACATTTTATGTATTCTTGTCTTCTTAATTCGATCACGTATTCTGAGATAAGGCAAAGTAAAGCACAAAAGGTTCATGCTTCTATCACCAGCAGTACTCTCTGGACGTTCAGCCAAAATGCAAAAATAAGCAGCAGTTCAGTAATGCACAGCTTTTTGTTATAGGTTTTGCATGATATTACACTCGGATCAGAACAACCAACTGCATAGAGTCAAAGCCACTGTGTCTGCTAATATACTATTTAAGAAATATATGTAATTAAATAAACAGATTTAAAGTATACTTAAAATACATCAGTAAGGCCTTGCAAGAGTTCGAACTCTTTCTCTTCTGTTAAGAAACTTCTTGAAACTCATTATTTCTTGCTGGCTTTAAAACATTTGGATTCAAATAGCTCTTCGCCAGACGACTGACTAACCACACCTCAGATTCGCATTCTGTGTGACCTTGCATGTGTTAAAAATGTTTGTAATAATAATAAATAATAATATTCATTGAAGTTGCATTCATAGGTATTTCCAGTTAGTCATGCTTTAAACTGATAACAACAGTCTTTGTCAAATTCACAAATACTGCTTAAGTTGTACTTTGAGCTACTAACACAACTATAGATTGTAATATCAAAGCAAAGTTGTACAACCTGAACTGGACAATGAAGCTTCGTGTCTGAAGTAAAGGAACAAAGATGACAGACGTCGCATATGCGTTTTTGCGGCTTTTATGGCCTGCATTTTCTTATCTCTGCAGGAACCATCTTTGTCAAACATTCGCTTTCCGACCAAAAGCACTGTTGCATCCGTTTTGCAGATGTGACCAATTTCATCATCTCTAATTGTGGCCAAAACATCCTCTTCAAATGCCGTACCTTATGTTTAAAAAAAACAACACAAACATTAAGAAAACACAGTGCTTCATACTTCATAACTAACTATCCACAGCAAAACTTTTTACTTATATCTTCTAAATAATTACCTGATAACGGTTTGCATTTGGTAAGCCATCGATTGATACTTTGTGCATTAGACACCAGTGTGATAAAAATTATATATTACAATTAATTTTAAATAGACAGACAAACTAAGGTACTTACAGTTTCTTACAACTACAAAATTGCTCAAATTATCTTTGTAAAATGAACATCACTAAATTAAACTACAGACTCATTGACCTTAGTACAAATGGTACATAATCTATTTAAGAAAAGGCAATCCTTATGCATTGGCAAAGAACTTACTGGTTTTATCACATTCCATTATTAAACAAAGCTAGCATCCTGTTGCAGACTTGTAGCAATAATACTGAAATAACTAACAGCACTATCAGTACCACAATAAAATCATTAATGATAACTGATTACTGGTACTTGGACGATGCTCATTAGTATTGGTCTTTGGCATTCAATAAATTTTGAAGTTAAAATTTAAATAAGTCCCGAGGGCCTCAAGAACTGTATCCTGTAAATAACTGTATCAATGATTCATAGGCCTATTTCATTTCAATAATGCAATGTCTTACCTTTGTAAGCATCTGGCAGACTGAAAAGAGGAAAGCTGATAGGCTTTGGTTTCGGACGATTCGACCCTTCATTGCACCGTGCTTTGTGTGCGTAGAAAGTTTTCTTGCTAAAGCACCCAGAACAGTGTTCACACACTGTAAACCCACTTTCTGCTGTTTTCAACATTCTTTCACGCTGGTATTTTGGAACCACCAGTTTCATCTGTTTTTTGTTAAATTCCAAAATACCCTGTCGTTTGAATTTTTGCAAGGCCCTACATTTTTCAGACTTTGACATTGTCTTCAGCTGCTGAACTTCTTCTTTGTCATTATGTACAAGTACAATGTGACGAGAAAGGTTTGTTTGCGATTGTCCACAAAAAACACATGGCCGCGAAATCTTCTTCTTGCTGACTTTTTCGAAAGCTACTTGCTTCATGGGCGATGTGGCAGCCGTCGATATAACTGCACTTGCTGCTGTACAACTAGACTTTTCGGCCGAAGATTCAGATTCATTGGCAACATCTACATTCTAAATGTAATCATTTGCATAAAACCATTACCTTAAGAGTTTCCTTTGGTGCTATGTATTTATGTTCTATTGGATCCTTTTCTTTACTTGCATTTTTAATGTAAATACTTCAAAAGACGCCACCAGTTAACAATGGTACGAAGCATTTGCATTATAATGATTTGCTCAGTCATAAAGAGGCTTGCACAACAAATAATTCACCACTCAAAGAATCATTCAAAATAAGCATTAAATCTACTAATTCAGTAGATAAGATTCTTTATTCACCCATTATAAAGTGTTAGGAATAATCATTTAATCAGAACAGCCAGTTTAACTGAATTTATTCTGGTCATTTATACTGTAAAATTGACTACCTTGCATAAAACTAAACTACACAAAAAAGCAGTTGTGTGCATATTCTTGATTCTAATGATCAGAAACAACTTGTAACTATCAACAATGAACATTCCACTGGATATCAAGAACAAATGCTTAAGACTAAGGGATAGGCCTACGGTCAACGGTTTAAGACCCAGACCAGTCTCAAGACCAAGACCAATCTTAAGACCGAGAACAAAACCAAGACCGCAATATTCAGAACAAGACCAAAACCCCAGGTTTCAAGACTATTATGAAGACCGCATTTTCTGGTCTTGACAGAGTCTCGAAACAAAGACCGCGGTCTGGAGACCTCATCACTGACTATAAGCAATCAAAGGAATATTTCTACAACATAAAAAATCCGCTTACCTTCTCTGGATTGGGGTTAAGATGCCTCTGTCTGTGGTTCTGTCTCTCAGGATGGCTGTGCCACAGGGTAAAGCACTGTTGACAGAAGCTCGTCATTGTACACAAATCACAAGACTGCGTAGCAGTTTTTTTCCCACACACCATGCAGTTTAGGTTTTCACATCTCATGGAAATCTGCGAGCGACTCTTATTACAGAGTGGGCTTTCTTTTCCACCATATACACTTGTACATACGTTTGAATGATTTAGACGGGCTTTCGAAGCTGCCAACATCAGATGTCCACGTGACAAATAAACAGGTTTTGAAACCGGTTGCATAGTGACTTCTGATCTGAAATATATATATACAGTTGCTTTAATAGGCATATATGCTAGGGAGGTCACCAACCATCCAAACTTGACCAGAGGCGCGTTGACAGATTATGGGGCCCTAGGCGCAAACAGTTTTGGGGCCCTTCTGAACCTGTAGACTGAGAATCTGAGACTATGGTGATGTTTAGTCTATCATGTGCTGCTGTGCAAAATTCCACGAAGTTGAACTTGAAGGCACTTTTGTGAGTGTTATTGACACTGTCACTGTAATTATGATTAGTTATAGAAACTATTTTCAAGGAATTTGAAGTTATTTGATTTAATGATTTTAGTAAAAAAAAACACTGACATCGGGTGTTGAATCAACAATCAACGCAAAATACGTGGCCGTTTTTACTTCTTTACTAAATTGAGCTGTTAAATGTCTCCATTATTCTGATAAAATCGTCACAAATTGTAGTGGATAAAACTGGATAATTCTATTGGAAAAAAATATTTTCCATCGTTTGGGGGGTCTCCGAGATTTGGCCTACTGTGGGGCGTGGTGGCTCAGTGGTAAGTTCGGCGCCTTGTGACCGGAGTGTTGCAGGTTCGAATCCCACTCTAGCCGCTGCGTACGGACCTTGGGCAAGTCCTTCACTCGCAATTGCTCGTGGCGCTTCGGCGTGAAAATTCCGGCACAGTATCAAATGCTGTAGTCGGGAGCGCCTCTGAGTAGTAGTTGACTTCGAGAGGCGCTATAGAAATATCCGGAATAAATAAAAATAAATAAATAAAGCAGGCTTCAGGGCGTCCTAGCTGGGACTCCAATCAATCGCCTGATAATAGCATAGAAATAAATTAAAGCAAGAAGTATAAGAAAAGCAATCCAAGACTCCTAAATCGACCCCACTGCGATCTCATACCTTGACCAAGTGCAATCATGTAGGCCCTAAAATGAGATCAACTGAGAGAGTACATGCCGCAGGATAGTTACTCATTGATTAAATATGTTTTAGGCTCTTTTAAAAGATAAACTTATTTTTTGCATTTCTGGCTTCCAATGGCAATGAGTTCCAAATCAGTGGACCAGTTGACTTAAATGCTGAATTTTCTCAAGTTTGTTCGCGTTTTAATGGGTCGGTAGAGAGCAGCAGCTCTAGTGTAGTGTTTGTGCACTGCTGAGTTTAAAGCAGTCTTGTTGTCAAAACCTTAAACCACAAGACCAAGACCAAGACTTTGAACCTCGAGACCAAGACCAAGACTTTGAACCTCGAGACCATGACCAAGACTTTGAAATTCAAGACCAAGACCAAGCCTTTGAACCTCAAGACCAAGACCGAGACCAAGATCCACAAAATCACATTCAGCCCAAGACTTCTTATTTTCCTTACAAAAAAATTGTCAAGTCGGACTAATCGTTATTTTAATGAAAACGTGAGTCTTTATTTTATTCAAGCAAATTAACTTTAAAAGTCCTTCGATCAAAATGTTATTTCAAATGCCTTTTGTTTTCTATATAAATCATTTCACTCTGAATTTTCTGACCGATGTGACTTGTGGCCTTCATAAAAAATTCTGTCATGTGAAAAAAATACGTTCTACAGGTGGTAAAGTCGCTGGCACACACAGTAGCTTTTCAAGCACTGGATGAAAATGTACAAATCGTGAGCCTTTTTGAAATCCTCCCATGGTTTATCAGACCGTCTGGCTTCAGATAAAGTCTCTGCAGGGCTTCCAGACACAGCATAACTTAGTTGCTGCTGCCGATGGGTTTTCCTGACCAACAAAACTTGCATCCGTCAGTAGGTTTTTGTCATAGGCTATGATGCAAACGGGCTTGATAAATTTTTAAATTCTTGAGTTTTGTTAAATGACTTTTCATACTGACAACCGGTCTTGGTCTTGGTCTTGCGAGACCAAGACCAAGACTTTGAACCTCAAGACCAAGACTAAGACCAAGACTTTGAACTTCAAGACAAAGACCAAGACCAAGACTTTCGGTCTCAACACCAAGACCAAGACTTTTGAAAACGAACTCGAGTGCACTCGAGACCAAGACCATGGTCCCGAGGACAACAAGTCTGGTGTAAAGTGAAATATCCTTCAAAAGATTCTGGTAGGAGATTATGACTATAAGAATAAATCATTTCAGCAATTTGGAAGGTCTTGATCTGTTTAAGATACAGAAGCTTGAGTTTTAAGTAGAGGTTTTGAATGATCATATCGACCTGCTCCCTCAACGAATTGCTCTTTTCTGCAGTAAGGATAACTGGTGAAGATCAGATTCATAAGTTGAGGCCCATAGCAAGTTGCAATAGCCAAGATAAGGAAGGATTAAGGTGTTATAAAGACTCAGTCTGATGTTTTTAGGAAGCATTTTTGCTACTCTCGAAATTATTCCAATGTTTTTCGCCATTTTTAGGGAAATGTAGTAAATATGGGTTTTCCAAGTAATGTGTTGGTCAATGAAGACACCTAGAAACTTAATCGAGTCTACTTTAGCGATTGGAAGACTATTAATGGATAAATTCTCAGTTATTGGTCTAATTTTCCTATGAGATTTGAAGATTACGTTATTAGTTTTCCCTATGTTGAGTGTCAATTTATTTGCAACAAACCAGTCTTTGACTTTAATAAGCTCCATGTTAGCAGATTCCATAATGGTTGCCCAAGAAGTACCAGACTGGATAATATTAGTATCATCAGCAGAGTATGAACTAAACAGACGTAGAGATCCTTGCAAGGTCATTTACATACAATAGGAAAAGAAGAGGCCCCAGGTTAGAACCTTTGGGAACCCCGAGGTAGTAATTTCCGGCAATGACAAAGTCCCATTACAGCTTACTATTTGAGTACGTGATTCTAAGTAGCTCATAAACCAAGTAAGCAAGACCCCCTAATTGCAAAGTTGGCAAGCTTATTTATTAGTATGGTATGATCGACAGAATCGAAAGCCTTGGCTACGTCAATTAACACCCCCACTGCATATTCATTGTTATCAAGTGCCCTTGAAATGTTGTCCTCCATGTGGAGGAGTGCCATAAAAGTAGAATGCTCCGTCTGGAATCCATGTTGGGAGGAGTGTAGAGTTTTGGTGTTATTGATAAGACCTTTGATGCATTATTTTTTCCAAAAACTTAGCAAAGAATGGTAAGATAGATATTGGTCGATAATTTCCTCTTGTGAAGTCAGTAATAGACTCATAGATGATAGAGTAGAAGCAGGTAGGTAGTCTTCATAAGCGGTATTAGCAGGAGGCATCCTCAAATCACTCCATTGGTTAAAAATCCCAGAGCGAATCCACTACAAAGTCCGATCACTTACCCACAACTCCCTACAATATTCCCAGCCCAAGTACCTTCGTGATCTCTTCACCATTCAGACAACCCGCTCCACCCGATCATCCTCAATTCTCAGTCTTTCTCGACCCCCAGTCACTACTCACCTCAAGTTCTCCAACCGAGCCATTTCCATCACAGCACCACGCCTCTGGAATGATCTCCCCCTGAATTTCGCAGTTTCTTGGTGCCTTCATCATCATTGCAACCCGTCCTTCATCCTCAACCTCATGCACTCTATCTATCACCCCCGGGCTTTCCACTGAAAACTGAAGTCTCACCTTTTCAAATACTCCTACAGTGCTTTTTTCTGGAAAAACAGTTTCCGGAACGGAACAATAGGTTCCGGAACGGAATAAATATGAGCGTGCTAAAATCCCGAGAAAGACGGGATTGCGGGTTGGGAGGAGTCTCAATAAACACTGAAAACAGTTCAAAACACTGAAATTCAATTAAAATAAATAAATCATTGTTTTTATCATTAAAATAAATAAATTAGTTTTTAGTACCTGAAAAAAGGTGCCGGAACGCCGTTCGGGCGCGTTCCGGCTGAAAAAAAGCACTGCTCCTACCCTGACTCATCTTATACTCCGCCTTCCAATTCTTCTCGCCGTAAACGACACCCGTCTTGACAGCTACTCTGCCTCTCCTGATCTGGTACCCTGGAATTCGGACTTGGACCTCTTTTGGACTACTCTCTGGAAACCCCCTTTTGATTTGGTTTGGCCTCCTGGTATTTGGACTTGGACCTCTTATGGACCACTCTCTGGAAACGCTCTGATCTGGTACCCTGGAAATCGGACTTGGATCTCTTTTGGACTACTCTCTGGAAACCCCTTTTTGATTTGGTTTGGCCTCCTGGTATTTGGACTTGGACCTCTTTTGGACCACTCTCTGGAAACCCTCTGATTTGCAACCCTGGAAATCGGACATGGATCTCTTTTGGACTACGCTCTGGAAACCCCCTTTTGATTTGGTTTGGCCTCCTGGAATTTGGACCTGGGCCTCTTTTGGACCACTCTCTGGAAACCCTCTGATCTGGTACCCTGGAATTCGGACTTGGACCTCTTTCGGACTACTATCTGGAAACCCCCTTTTGATTTGGTTTGGCCTCCTGGTATTTGGACTTGGACCTCTTTTGGACCACTCTCTGGAAACCCTCTGATCTGGTACCCTGGAAATCGGACTTGGATCTCTTTTGGACTACTCTCTGGAAACCCCCTTTTTATTGGTTTGGCCTCCTGGAATTTGGACTTGGACCTCTTTTGGACCACTCTCTGGAAACTCTCTGATCTGGTACTCTGGAGATCGGACTTGGACCTCTTTTGGATTACTCCCTGGAACCCCCTCTGATCTGACGTAGCGCTCGTGAATAGGCTGGTGCCCTGCGCTTGGCCTTCGAGTGGCGCTTTAGAAGTTTGGAGATTACGAATTACGAATTACGAATTACGAGGCAGCTTCATTGCCAGGTCTCTCTCTGAATGCTAATAAAATATTCATTAAATAGTCCGTTGGCTTATGTCAGGGAACAGAAATTTTGGGTAGAATCTAGGCAATGATGTTTAACTTAATGATATTTTAGTTGTGAAGCAGAAAAAATTTGTTGCAAATTTTTCTGTCATGGTTTAGGCCCCCTAGCGGACGTTTTTTGCATGACGTCATATCCGCACCTTAAAAACTGCCAATTAGTCAGTCAGCTTGGTGTAAAAATTGCTCACTTGATGTTGGAAGCATGAAATTTGGCACATGGTAGCAACATACAATGAAGAAAATTTTTAGCTATATAGGGCAACCGCAGATTTGCCTTCTGGCCTCAGTGGCAGCCATTTTCCAAGATGGCCGACCGAAAATAGAGATTTTTCAATATCTCAGCTTCTAGTTCACTTCGAATCGGGACCTTGATGTCTAAAGACACATATTTAGGGGCAAGGTTTCTCATGTAACTAATTGCAATTACTTACCGACAAGAGAAAAACTAGTTGTGGTAGCCATCTTGAAGTTAAGGTGACCTTAAAATTATGATTATAATTTTTTTTGTTAAGCATACAGTAGGCCTAGTTCGGGCAAGGATTGCTAGGGAACTAACCATTTCTGAAACTTGTTGATGTGTTCATGTTCATGTGGAAATAAACAACTTATGGCATATCAGCAATTCAGCATGTTACTAATGTTCTCGTAAATGTACATTGAACAAAATAGTCCACATTTCGGCGCCCAGAGTCCAGACAAAGTACTACCCACAGAGTTATATAAAATCGTTCATGTCATTCACGGCCACATAGTCTTCTACATAGACAGAGACCAGCACACTATTGAGCAGCTATCACACATTTGCGCTGTGCCCTACAGCCCTTCTCGCAGTCACATCTGAGCAGTTCTGTCGAGAAGCTTTGGCAAGTGTTGTCCTCTTCACTTCCCAGCCTTCTTCGATCGTTTGCAGCCACCCCCCCCTTTCACCAGGACATGGTAGCTTTGGAGCAGCTCGGAACATCTGTGCCCAGAAACGACCTGACTGGTTGGCAGCGCTCTTGGTGTGTTCCACAAGTGCAGCTTGAGTTGGTGGAAGGCCATCCACTGATCTGCTGTCTGTGAGAACAGCTGCTTCCGTACCTCATTCACCTTCTCCTAACTGCTCGCACGGTCATAAAGAAGAACTACAAAGCGCTCCAGTACATCGAGCTGATCATCAACAGAGTTGGGAATTGATGTTAAGGTGCAGAAGGCTGGGGTAACGTAGTTGAATATCTTCCAAATGTCCCACACCGTACTTTTTCCACGGCCGGCAAAGAATGTTACTGTGTCACATCCGCTAAATGCGTGAAGGAAGGGCAAGGCTACGCACTTCTCTGGGCCAAGGCACGTGCCATATCATGGGTTGGTAGTTACCTCGAGCTTTGCCTCATGAAAAGCCAACCCATAGTTCGTCAACGCTGAGCTGCTGAACTGCTGCTGTGGCTTACACCAACAAGATGCCATGTACAATGTGTGCATGTGCATGCAGTGTCAGGCTTCAGCATCCTAACAATGACTGCTTCATCCAGGATAACACAATCAACAGTATGTACACACAGTGAAAGGCCTGGCTGGATTTCTGGGATGGCGTCATCTGTTGAAGTGGGAACAACCTCTTCTAGGAGCTCACTATGTCTGATTTGATTCCTAGCCGCAAGTTGACCATATTCGAATGTGATGGTGAGTGTTAGTTAACCCTGCTATATAGCAGTGAGGAGAAGGTGAATGAGGTACGGAAGCAGCTGTTCTAACAGAAAGGTAGATCAATGGATGGCCTTCCACCAACTCAAGCTGCACTTTTGGAACACACCAAGAGCGCTGCCAACCAGTCAGGTCGTTTCTGGGCACAGATGTTCCGAGCTGCTCCAATGCTACCATGTCCTGGTGAAAGGGGGTAGCTGCAAACGATCGAAGAAGGCTGGGAAGTGAAGTGGACAACACCTGCCAAAGCTTCTCGACAGAACTGCTCAGATGTGACTGCGAGAAGGGCTGTAGGGCACAGCGCAAATGTGTGATAGCTGCTCAATAGTGTGCTGGTCTCTGTCTATGTAGAGGACTATGTGGCCGTGAATGACATGTTCATACAATGTACCGCATTTCATGCTTCTATCAGTTAATGAGCAACTGGTTCATATATTGCACCGGACTGCCCCTTTCAGGTCACCTTAGCTTCAAGATGGCTACCACAATTAGCTTTTCTCTTATAGGTAAGTGATTGCAATTAGTTCTATTGAAATCATTGCCCCTAAATATGTATGTTTAGACACCAAGATTACGATTCTAAGTGAACTAGAAGCTGAGATATTGAAAAATCTCTATTTTCGGTCGGCCATCTTGGAAAATGGCTGCCACTGAGGCCAGAAGGCAAATCTGCGGTTGCCCTATATAGCTAAAATTTTTCTTCATCGTATGTTGCTACCATGTGCCAAATTTCATGCTTCCAACATCAAGTGAGCAATTTTTACACCAAGCTGACTGACTAATTGGCAGTTTTTAAGGAGCGGATATGACGTCATGCAAAACGTCGGCTAAGGGGCCTAAACCATGACAGAAAAATTGGCAACAAATTTTTTCTGCTTCACAACTAAAATATCATTAATTTAAACATCATTGCCAAGATTCTACCCAAAATCTCTGTTCCCTTTCTTTTTTGTGACATAAGCCAACGGACAAAAATTTGCCTGACATTACTTTGGGATCTTACATATATACATACATGCATGCATACATACATACATAAATACAGACATACGTGTGTGCATATATATACATACATGCATATATACATACATACATATACATATACTTACATACATATATATAGACTGGGCCGTAAAAAAGTAACCCCCTACAGGTTTCTGAACCATCAAAAGCAGTGGGTAGACTCAGTAAAAGTTATATAAAATTGGTTCTATTTGAAATATTTTCTTGAAATTTGGCTTTTATACGCACATGTGAATTACTTTTAAGCCAGGAAAACCTGATGTAAGAATCCTTACCTTTGGCCGAAATATTAGCAAAACCTATAGGGGGTTACTATTTTTGGCCTACCCTGAACATATACAGTGATGGGCAATAGTTAACTAAAAAGTTGCTAACTTAGTTTAACTAAAAAATTTGAGTTAAGGAAGAAGTTTAACTAAAAAAATAGTTTAGTTAAAACCATAGTTTAACTAAAAGAATTTTAGTTGCTAACTAAAAAGTTTAACTAAAAAAATCAGCAATTGCCAACTATTTTCCGCAATCAACATTGAACACTGTCAACAACTCAACGCGAAACTTATTGATTAACACTGCATGATCTTAGCTCTAACAGCCTGTGTTTTCAAATTCATACACTATTTACAGTATGCTTGTAACTAGAACAGCACACATTGCATAGTTGGAAGGTGAAATTGTCATTGACGCTCTGTATTATTACAGTTACTGTTATTGTGAAAATGTTTGTCATAAAATGTTGAAAAAAGTTGGAAGAAGTTTAACTACTTTTTCCTAGTTTAGTTAACTAATTGCCAAAATTAGTTGTCCATTATTTAGTTAAACTATATTTTTTTGAGTTGGAAAATAGTTTTAGTTTAACTTAAAAAAATAGTTTAGTGCCCATCACTGAACATACATACACATACATACATACATACATACATACATACATACATACATACATACATACATATATACATACATACATACATGCATACATGCCGAACACGGGATTAAATGCAATCTACAGTCTCTGTATTTTTAAAAGGGCTAAAACTGAGGCCAGTGTCATTGACCTCGGTGCCATGCAATGTTATGGAACCATAATTGAGTTATGAAATGTTGAGATATAAAATGTTGAAGCATCTAGATACAAATGATGTTTTATCGGTAAACTGACATGGCTTCTCTAGAAACAGATTATGTCTGACTAACCTGCTACAAGCACTAGAAGAGTGGACACAAGCAATGGATCACGAGTTTGGGGTTGGTGCAATTTTCTTGGACTATCAAAAGGCTTTTGATGCAGTGCCTCACCAAAGATTGATAAGCAAACATAAAGGATATGGAATTTGTTTGATATTGCTGAAATGACCTTAGGTCTTCTTTACAAATCGTAAAATGCGAGTGGTCTTTAAATGGACATAAGACAGATTGGACAACAGTTCTCAGTTGAGTTCCAACAGGATCAGTTTTATAACCGTTGCTGTTTTTAATTTATGTGATCTTATTGCGACCTACAAAATTCTACATGAACTCAAGAACCTAAAGAAAAGATGAAAAACTTCTGCCAGAGGGCAGCAAATGGAAATAATTATGTGAGAACACAATTTGAGTCTGTGCCATAAGCGGGTGCTATGCTATTGGACATCAGAAAATTCTTTTTTAGCCAAAGAATTGTGCATCACTGTAGGCCTACCTGGTTACTTCCATAACATAGTATCTGCACCAGCGTGAAAACACTTTCAAACAGAAACTGGACAGTTGGATGAAACTATATAGGCACTAAAAGCTCATATAGCTTACCTAACCTGTTAACTATAACTGATTACAGTAACAGAATATACGAGCACACATGAACAAACATTTTTACTCAATGTTAGATATAAAAATCTTAATTCTACAACATGTTGGCAACACAAACTGCTTAGTACGCATATCTGTATGCTACATTGCACAAATATTTGGTAAGAGAAAAAAACAGACACAAACTAACCTACACTTGATGAGAAGGTAACTTGACGCAGTGAGAACCCTGAAATGATCCTGGCAACCTGTAAGGAAACATACAAAGCAGGAATAGCATCACAAGGTAGCTAAAACAAGTAGACCTGACAGCATATAGGCCAAAAAAACTAGCAAATAAAACACTAAACAGCTGCTTGAGGATGAGAAAACAGTGTATAACATTCGTCGATTACCGTGTTGACTTAACAATCCGAAACTACATCCTCGTCAAAAGTATTAAATTTTGTTTGAGAACCTTTGCACCATTGGGTGAACGATAATAATTTATTCTTTTGACCTGGTTGATGAATACAAAATATTTGACTACAAAATGGCCAAAATATATGGGATGTGACTATTTAAAATGCAGTATGACTGCACTGTTTACACAAACATCAGACAAAATTGCCTTTCTAACTTACCAAAGCATTACGAAAGACCCATGTAAAGAAGTTTTCTGAATTTACTATGTTCCCTCTATGTAATAGATATAAGCAGAAATGTAAATATAGCCAATTAGGCCTATAAACGCTAAACGGAAATGGAAACAACGGGGAATTAAAGAAAATTCAAGTTTTTTCAATACATTAGCTTGCTCGAGGCCTACCTGTAACCATATTTACTTGTGAATTTAAAGAAGTAGAAAATTGTAATATTTAAAAATAATTGTCACTCACCAAGAACTGTCCTTTTTCCGGTAGTCGAAATAAAACAACGCACCTTATAGCACCACCGAGTCTATAATTGTAGATATTGCGAACAGCGAACATCACGTACACAAGATTTAACAGTTCTGCCTCTCTGCCTCTTTGAAAGCACCTTTTATACCGTATGTGCTCTCTACAGGGGTATGCTTGGCCCAAAGCCTAATGCCAACAGCTGCTATTACCTTCCTTAGTAGAACACAGGGGCCTGTTAAAAGGTCCCGATCATCACTAGACGTAACCTGAACTAAGAAAACAGCCCTGGTCAGCCTTTGGTCCACTAAACGTTCTTACATCGGAGCGAACATCAAACGCATCCGATAATTAGCCCATCAGTGACTCTGCTAGATAAGCCACCACCCTTGATGCTACATAAGTAGTCAGACGGACACACACACACAGATGGACAGGTATACAAACAGACATACAGGTGAACAGACATAAAGGCAGGCAGATAAACACATCAACAGACGGACAGACATGCAGACAGACAGACAACCAAACGAACGGACAGACACACAGACGGAAGACTAACAGCCAACGACATAAAGGCAGACAGATAAACACATCAACAGACGGACAGACATGCAGACAGACAGACAACCAAACGAACGGACAGACACACAGACGGAAGACTTACAGCCAACGACATAAAGGCAGACAGATAAACACATCAACAGACGGACAGACATGCAGACAGACAGACAACCAAACGAACGGACAGACACACAGACGGAAGACTTACAGCCAACGACATAAAGGCAGACAGATAAACACATCAACAGACGGACAGACATGCAGACAGACAGACAACCAAACGAACGGACAGACACACAGACGGAAGACTTACAGCCAACGACATAAAGGCAGACAGATAAACACATCAACAGACGGACAGACATGCAGACAGACAGACAACCAAACGAACGGACAGACACACAGACGGAAGACTTACAGCCAACGACATAAAGGCAGACAGATAAACACATCAACAGACGGACAGACATGCAGACAGACAGACAACCAAACGAACGGACAGACACACAGACGGAAGACTTACAGCCAACGACATAAAGGCAGACAGATAAACACATCAACAGACGGACAGACATGCAGACAGACAGACAACCAAACGAACGGACAGACACACAGACGGAAGACTTACAGCCAACGACATAAAGGCAGACAGATAAACACACCAACAGACGGACAGACTCCAGGTGGCCAGACACTCCAGGTGGACAGACTCCAGGTGGCCAGACAGACAGACAACCAACCATACATACTAAAAGACGGCCAAACGTACTTACGTACAGACATAAATACAGAAAGACGGACAGACAAATAGACGCACAACATGCAGACATACACCAAGTGATATACCTGGACTAGTTTCAGGGTTGAGGGATCGTCATTGTTTGTCGTTTTCATCACTGCGTCTGGTCCCCGTCATTAGTCGTAACCTGAAGTGCCAAGAGAAGACTGAATTTGAACCCATAGTGCGTGTGTTCGATAGAAGTCGGAGCGAGATATAATTGCTTAGACAGCAGGGACGGTTTCTGGGAAGGGTTAGTGGCTTGTTAGAGCCAAGAATTTCACTCCTCGCAGCTAACCATAACGGTTGTTATCTCCCCCTCCCTGGAGCTTCCGCCTAGCGGCTTCCACCAAACAGCTGGGGCACAGTATCACAGTACAAACATCATTACCTTCAACCGTGATACAATAGATCGACCATTGTGCAGCCAAGTAGCCAGATGGCTGATCAACCTAATCCTACTATCTACCCTCCCAATCCGGCCAGTTTGGCTGAACCCAACAATGTTGAGAGCAGAAATTGCCTTAATAACAGAAACACGGTTCTGTAAGAAGGGTCTTGACAAAGAAATTTCCCTGAAGAATGTTCATTTATTAGTGATGACCGCTTAAAGAGGAAAGAAGGTGTAATTTATGCAGTATTCCAACTGTGGCCTAACCAGTGATTTGTACAACCTCTTGAAAGCTGTGATAGTATCCACTGAGATAGTACTATCATCCAAACTATTCCACAAGTCTGCAAATCTTGCACTTAAGAATTTCTGCACTATTGTTCCTTTCAGTTTCTTATACCTATGTCCTCGAGTCGCCTTGTTTGGTGCTAATTCAGAGAACCTCTCCCACTGCACTGCCTCCTTTCCTGTGATAATCTTTTAGGCATCACTTTGGTCTCCTCCGCTCCTCCTTCTCTCTAATGCTGTTAGTCCACATATTTTCAACCTATCTTCATAGCTCAAATCCTTGTACTTTCTATATTTGTTGAATGTCGTGTTTCAGGTATGGATTCCACACCTTAATGCAGTATGCTAAATATGGCCTAGCCAGTGATTTTTAGTAATTTTTTTTATTCCAATTACATGCATTACATACATTACATACATACATTCATACATACATGCATACATAAATGCATACATACATTCATGTATATGATTGGTTGAAATTGCGGATTTGAAACTGGTTTGAAGGATACCTGTCATTTGATGAATGGAGGGTATTGGGCTTAAAGATCACCTTAGCAAACTGTGGTTGCTCAGAGCTCATTAAAACTGTGTGAATGATAACAGTCTGCATAATTATGGTTATACTGGTCTGATTAAAATATCTTAATTGCTACCAGATCCAGCGTTGCATTGATGTGGATTATGGCTCTTTCCGATTTAATCAGACTGCATGCAAAGTATGCCTATGATAAGTAAATATTGAGTATCATTGGCTGATGATGGATTGTGGCTCTTCTGATTCTAATATTGACTATAAAACATAACTAAATTAATTTTGAGTACCACTGACAATTGTTGGATTGTGACTCTTTCTGTTTCTTGTTATGACTACAAGAACATTAGGCCAACAAGAATCAGAATGCTTGAATTATGATGAAAACTGCTGTATTGGGGCTGTTTCTGATTCTAATTTTGATTACAAATACACTAAATCTATGTGAAGTGAATTTTGAGTATTACTGAGAGCTGGGTTATGGCTCTTTCTGGTTCTACTGATGACTGCAAGTGCATTAAGGGGCCGTCCACTTATTACGTGCGCAATGAGGGGGGGTCGGATTTTGGCGATTTTGCGTACGGGTGCGAACGGGGGGAGGGGGGACAAAAGTGTACGTATGCAAAATAAATTTCTAATTATGACGTCCACATTAGCCTATTTATAACTCTGTATTGTCTTATAGTCGTCCGATGGCATTTTATTACATTATATAAAAGCCATGTGCAGTTATTCTGTGCTGTGAACGAGACACCTATAATTTGTCTATATTGGCCCTCACTCATCCTTCAATCTGGCCTAAAGTGCAGACTTTCGAGACACTTTCTGCAGCTGGTCTTCGAGGGGGGGGGTGCGTCAAGTGTAGGTACGCGGGGGGGGTGTGGAAGAAAGTACGCTTGCGAACAGGGGGAGGGGGTCCAATTTTCCCGGATTTTTGCGTACGTAATATATGGATGGCCCCTAAGCCTGTGAGAAATGAGTGCTTGAGCTCTGGTGGCAGCTGTTGGATAGTGGTTCTTTCTGATTTTAATTTTGATTACAAGTGTATCAGGCTTCTAAGGAGAAGTGAGTTTCGAGCACTATTGACAACTGTTGGTTATGATTTTGATAAGTTTTGAGCACTATTGACAACTTTTGGTTATGATATTGGTAAGGTATAGGTGGTAGGAAGCATGCCCTCTCCAGCAGAACCTTATACTAGTATGGAATAGGCAGCAATGTTTAGTCTTGAACTTAAGGCAAATGTTTACATTTTAATTTTTCTACCATTGATGAAGTGAACCAAGTGAGGATCTTTGGCTTAATATTTGGGTCTGGACAAGTTATGATAAGAGGAAATGCACTCTTGTTAAAGTAACTACTATTTAACTCCCCTCTCAACTTCGCTATGATTATGATACTGTGATACTTTGTTGGATATGCATTAGTAGTTGATATTGATAAGTAGTCAGGGTTCTTGTTCGGTGTTGTACATGCTGGGAGGATAGACAGCGATAATCTTTCCAGTGCGTGTGCTGTATATACAGACTCTCTTTCTTATTTCTGTTGACCGTTAGCTACACGGTTTATTTTGTTAGCTAGTTTGAGATTTGATTTATTCTTGTTTTGTTCTATTTGCATATAAAATGTCTATGAGAATTAATCTGAAGGACACAGACAAAGTCAGTAATAGATGCAACGTATGTAAAACAAATGCTGGATCAGGCGATAACTGCTACAGATGCAATCTATGTATGGGCCTATGGCACGATAAATGTTATAGTAAACAAATTTTTGGGGTAGTTGACAACAGCGAATGGTTTTGTTGCTACTGTGCAGATGAAGTATTTCCATTTAATCATATTATTGAACAAAATAGCTATTTGATGGCTTTGGATGAGGGAACTCTTGATACGTCAAAAATCGACCCATTGAATAATTTACCAAGACTAGGACTCTTTACTGATGATGTAAATCACAAACACCTTCTTAATAGGGATGAAATTGACCCGGACAGCAATTACTAGGCCCTATAATAAAAAAACAGGATAGGGCTCTTTATGTTACTTCCCCCAAAATGGCAAATAAATTTTGTAAACATAAACACATGTTATCAATAATGCACATAAACTGTAGAAGTATAGTGTCTAAAATGCAGGAAATACAGTTACTTTTGCCCCAGGCTCCTGTTGATATACTAGCGGTGACAGAGACTTGGTTGGATAATCTGGATGATAATACTTCAATTCTCCCTGGATATAAATTTATTAGTAAGCCGAGAACTACCCATGGAGGAGGAGGAGGAGTGGGATTATTCTTAAAAAACGGTATTATATTTCAGGAAATAGACTGTAATGACTCCTCTGGCATATTATCTCATGAGGCGCTATTTATAGCAGTACCCCAAAGTGATATATCGGCCTCCTGCCCAGCCCCTGGATGTTTTCAATACTGAAATAGGCCTATTACTTCCAGTCTTAACTAAGAAAGCGAAAAAAGTGATTCTCCTTGGTGATTTTAACATAAACCTGCTAAGATACTACGATCATGCACTGACTCAAGACTTTCTCAACATTATGATGTCTTCTCACTTCCTCCCTTCTATTGATTGTCTTACCCACGCTACCTCGCAGACAAAATCAGGCCGCTATTGGACGACCCTAACAGGTCGCGATTGCGATCAGCAAAGTCCGCTGATGTCACCGTGCCAGCAACAAAAACTAAAATGGGCGATAGGGCCTTTCGGGTCGCTAGCCCTCCTGCTTGGAACAGTCTTTCTGCTCGTGTTCAGGAAGCTAAAAGCATTTTTGTTTAAAAAAAACAGTTAAAACTTTACTTCCTAGGTAACAACTCAGACCCTTTGCCCCGAGAGTTGAAAGTCTGCGTGTGTTTGTGTGAAGCATCCTAGAAGTAGCTTGCTACCAACGATGCTATATAAATTGTCGTAAATACAATTACAATTACAAGTAGTATAGTATTACATATGCTCTCAGGCATTAGAAAGTTTGGCACATACTACAGTGTAATATGAAAGTAAAGACCGTCCCTAGTGTTATTCGTGAATTCATGCCAATCCTATGTAATGAAGTCCGCCCTGAACGAACAGTCGGCCAGACATAAACGCAGGCCAAGCACAAAAAGACATACACACATACAGACAGACAAACAGAGAGACATATAGAGGGACTTCCATTGCGGCGGAATGTAATAGGCGCAGACGGACATTTACGATCATTTATGATCGTAGTATCTTAGCAGGTTCATGTTAAAATCACCAAGGAGGATCACTTTTTTCGCTTTCTTAGTTAAGACTGGAAGTAATAGGCCTATTTCAGTATACAGAGACAGACATACAGAGACGTAAATGTAAATATAATGCAAATCTCCGAAATTTCTCAGCCCCACACAAAAGCTACGTCAGGGAGACCAGCTTATACACCGGCGCTATATCAAACCAAGTACTAAATAGCAAGGCTGCCTTGATCGTTCCGGTGCCAGGTTAGAGTTCTGGGAGGTCAAACCGAGGAGACAGTAGGGCGTTAAGGTAGTAATGATGGTGGTTGTGTGGTGGCACAGGAATAGAATCAGGATAGGATAGCTTGAAGAGTTCGGTTTCCAATCGTGAGTGGAAAGCAGCGGAGGAGAGTGCAAGCGGATAAGTGGTGCAAGCAGACAGACGATCAGACATACAGCCGAAAAGACGCACAGACGTAGAGACGGACACGTCTGACAGACCAACAGACATCAGGGACGTCACTTGTCGCCTTCATAACCTTCGTCATTAGGCGTAACCTGAAGTGATAAGTGCAGACTAGATTTCAACCGCATTGTGTGTGTGTTCCATAGACGTCGGCGTGAGATCAAAGTACTTTGGCTGCAGAGAAGGTTTAGAAGCAGACGAGGTGGTGGCTTGTTATAGCCTAGACCTTTGCTACCTCTCAGGTGCCCAAAACAGTTCTCTTCTCCTCCGAGTGCTTCCCGTCAAACGGGCAAGTCTGGCCAAGCAGCTGGGAGCCAAACATCAGCGTCCAAACCTCATTACAATCAACTATAAGTTAACCTTATATAAGTTATTGTAATATTATATGGGCCTTCACATACCGCTCCCGTCTAACAATTCTGACAACCCTGCAGAAGCGAGTTGTGAGAAACCATATGAAATGCGCCCTACAGACTCCTTAGGCAGCTTCTGACTAACAGGACTATGCCGTTCGCCCTTTTGGCTCAAGGTAATTTGATATTAAGACAGCTAACTGTCGTTATCTCATCCTTGCGCTGGCAGTCAATCGGACCAGTCTAGTCAAGCACTTGGGGGTCAAGCACCGCCGTCCAAACCTCATTACGATGCAATGCACCGACCCACTGTGTAGCGAAGAAGCCGACGAGACGGGACGGCCCATCAACTTAACATAACAATGCGAGTGTTTCAGAAGGCGTGTAGTCTGTATTAGGCTAGGCGCCGACTTTTACCTTTGTCTCTGGGTGCCAGTGGGTGCATGGGTCCTCCCCTTGCTTCTCGTACCACCTCCCCTTAGGAAGGTGAGTTTTAGCGGATTTTCGGAGAAAGAAAATTGTTTTCTTGTCAAGGGTTCCAGCGTTATTATTTATTATTTATTTAAATAATAAATTATATTTTTATGTACGGCCTGTGACTGTGAAATCATACAATGTTGGGTATTTGTGTTGTAGTTGTACTTCTCATGTTGTGAGTTACTGCTTAGGTACAAACATTTGAATTTGGGGTCCGAATTCCTCTGGGTGCCAGGCACCCACTGAACTTTCTCTCTGGGTGCATTGGCACCCAAGGCTCCCAATAAGTCGGCGCCTATGTGTGTTAGAACCACTGCATGTTAATCTGTATCAGGCTAACATGTAATGCTTTATGGTCTATGTCGCCTAGCCTCCTCTTGAAAGCTGTGATTGTGTCCGCTGAGACAGTACTTTAACAATACCTTATCCGTTCGTAGGATAACCTAGGTGTGTAGATGATAAAATTATAAGCCTAGCTATCCAATGACAGCGCATGTAATAACGTGAATTAACGTACCCCGAAAATAATGGAATTCGCCCAACCACTAGTTCATCGATCGGGAATGGGGTTGAGAAATTATCCATCCCCATGGAAAAATGTTGAATCTCACAGGTAGTAAGACTAAGACAGGGTTAATTCAGGGCTAATTCTTTGGGTAATCAACTACAAATGCAAATTTTTTACAACTGATACAGATAAGAAATTGATCGGAGCTCCTCAGGTAATGCATTCCATGCTGTCGGACCAGTAGGCCTATGTATAATCGATTTTCTACGGGAGTTAGTATGCGCAAATGTAGATCTAATACATTACATGCATGCATTCACATATATATATATATGTATATATATATATATATACATACATAAATATATATATACATAAATATATATATACATTAATATATGCATAGGCTACATAAATACAGGCATACAGTCAGATACACACACATATAACATAACATAACAAGGGTTATAGATGGTTCAGAAGACGTGTCTAATCGTGTTAGAATCACTGCACGTTAACATGTAATGCTTAATAGCCTATCTCGCCTAGCCTCTTGAAAACTGTGATTGTGTCCTCTGACACAGCACTATAATCCAAACCTTTCCACAAATCCACAACTCTTGCACTGAAGAATTTCTGCCCCAATGTTCATTTCGGTTTCTTAAATAATTTATGGTTATGTCCTCGAGTCGCCTTTCTTCAACCACTGCACTGCCTCTTTTTCAGTGATAATCTTGTAGGTTTCAATTAAGTCTCCTGTGATCCTCCTTCTCTCTAGTGTTGTTAGTCCACACCTTTTCAACCTTTCTTCATAGCTCAATTTTTTTTTAACCCAAAATCATTTGGGTTGCTCCTCTTTGCATTTTCTCTAGTTCTTCAATGTCATGTTTTAGGTATGGATTTCACAACTGGATGCAGTAGGCCTCTATTCTAACCGTGGCCTAAGCAGTGACTTATTTATTTTCATTTATTCCAATTACATTCGTTACATACATTATATACATGCATTCACAAATGCATATATAAATACATACATACGTTAATATATGCATCCCGGTACATAAATTATCAACTTCGTCAGTTAAGGGTAGTCTCCCGCACTCTGACGCAGGCAGCTGCTTCTACCCTTGTCCATGCGTTTGTGGTTTCCCGTCTGGACTACTGTAGCGCCCTTTACGCTGGCCTCCCAGCTGCCCGCCTTGGGTGTTTGGACCGGGTTTTGCGTGCAGCCGCACGTCTTATTGGTCGCATCCCCAGATTTGGCCAGGTTTCTCTTTATATGCGGGATGTTCTGCACTGGCTCCCTTTCCCGCTGCGGATTGCCTATAGGGTCTCTGCACTGGTTAGGCGTTGTCTAGAGGGACTTGCTCCCCCATACCTGCGGGAGTTGTGTCGCTCTACCTCGGGGGTCTTGCGGAGATCTGCTCTTCGCTCGGCTGACCAGGCCGAGCTATTGGTCCCCCGCACGCGGACAGCCATTATGCAGCGACGTTCTTTTTCGGTCGCTGGACCTGCAACCTGGAATGGCCTTCCTGTTGCACTTCGCCTGGTCCCTATGACTCACTCTACCTTGTTTCTTGCAAATTAAAAACTACTCTCTTTAGCCGTGGTTGGACTAGGAGCGCTCCTGAGTAGATAACCTTGAAGGGGCGCTATATAAAAGCTCATTAATAATAATAATAATAATAATAAATACATACATACATACATACACACATTCATATATGCATAGGCGTAGACTCCGGGAGGGGCAGCTGGGCCCCAATAATTGAGGAGCCGGGGCAATGCCCCTCCAAAAATCGAGAGGAGAATTTCTTCAAATATTAGAATATTATGTTTCAATATAGACAAATTTCTTCAGAAACAGAAAAACAGAGAAACAGAACTTAAATACTATCATAAATTCATAATTGAAAGAAAGATTTATTTTTATCTTCAATATCTTCAATATGAAACAAATTTACATGTAGACAAAAAGTCCCATTTCATACGCATTAACGTAACACCGGAAGCCTCTGCTGACTGTCCACACCAGAGGTGAAAAAGTTTTTTCGGTTTTCGATTTTAAACAAAAACAAAAGGAAACCACCAAATTTTTTTTTAAAAATAAAATAAATTTCTTATTTTTTAGAAGTTATTTTAATAACATTGATTTAATGATTTTTAATTTTCGGAAATCGCAACTGAATTAAACTGAGTTTGAGCTCTTGTTCGTGTCATTTTTCATGATTTTTATGATCCGAAATCCGAATATCCTAAAAACAACAAAAACAACAAAAACCATAGAAACGAAAAAAAAACGAAAAAAACAACAACAAAAACAACTTTTCATCTTCAAAAAGCCTGTTTTTTGGCACCTCTGGTCCAGTCCCCAAATGACCCCCCCCCCACAATATTTTGGACAAGTTTACGCCAGTGCATGTATATATACACACATATATTACATAAAAGGTTTTAGGGGGTTCAGAAGACGTGTGTAATCTGTGTAAGAACCACTGCAAGTTAACATTAATGCTAAAAAGCCTATTTCGCCTTGCCTCCTCTTGAAAGCTGTAATTGTGTCCTCTAGCTGATCAACTTCTTGTTTGCTCCATTGACTTGGTTGAACCTTAACTCTTCTAAAACCCAACTCATTTGGTTTGGTACAAAGCAGCAATTATGTAAACTCGATTTCTCACTTCTCTCAGCTCATTTTCCGACCTTTTCATACTCTGCGAATGTCCGCGACCTAGGAGTCACCTTAGACAGTTCACTAACCTTTGTTTCTCACCTCTCCTTACTTACTCGCACTTGCCACTACCACTTTAGGAGACTGCGAGCTATCCGTCGATCCGTCTCTCCTGCAGTTTTCAGTACCATTATCCATGCATTTATCTGTTGCCGCATTGACTATTGCAAATCTTTACTGGTTTGGCCTTCCGAAAGTCTGTCTTACTGCCCTTCAATCGATACTTACTGCGGCTGCTCGCCTCATTATTCATTGTTCATGGTTCTCCCCATCACTACTTACATGACTGATGTCTTACATTGGGTTCCTGTCTCCGCTCCTATCCACTTCAAGATCATAACACCAATCTCTAAGGCGCAAAAGGGCTTAGCTCCAGCCTACCTTTGCGATACACAAACCTCTCTTTACTTCTCATCGACCCTTATGTTCTCTGAATCGGCATGATCTGGGTGAGGTCTGCCTTAGCTCAGTCTCGCTCTTTCGCTGTCGCGGACCCAACCTTATGGAACTCCCTTCCCTTGGTACTGCGTGGACCCTCCTTGCTAGGTTCTATCTGTCTGTTGTTCATCGTTTAAAGTCTTTTCGGTTTCCGCGAGGCTCACACTCTGAGAGCGTCTCTGAATGGTTCGCACTGTGAGAGGCGCTTTTTAAATTCCATGATACCATATGATGACATACAAATGCTGTTTACAAGTATGGCCAGTGAGACACATGGTAGAATTGACCGAGTTCACTGTGGGGAGGAACAACCTGAAGTGGGAGCCACTGGTAGATCCCAGAAGGTGCTGATGCCATCATTGCACACACTGGCGTAAACTTGTCCAAAAATATTCATTCCACACATTGCATTGGGTGTACAGTCTATCTCAATTAATGGGGGGGGGGCACGTGCCCCGGCTGCCCCTCAGAGTCTACGCCTATGACTGCACATTACCATGGTCTTTCCCTCAACCTTATCTTATCCTCACTAATTCATGATCTGCTTTAAAGAAGTTGGGTCTTTGCACATTAGCTTTGACTTCCTAGGTCTCCTCATGACTAATTTATTCCCATCTGATAACCTGATGACCACTAGTACTAAAGTGCTCCCTCACACGCACATTCTCTACCATATTTTTTATCAGCAGTTGTCACTAAGTCTCAATGGTGTTTCCTCTGGTTGACTCCATAACATGCTGTTGGATGAAGCTAGAATCAATAAAGTCCAAGAAAATCCTATCTTTTTACCTCTCGCCTTCCAATACTTCCAAATCAATATTGGGGTTGTCCATTAATTATGTCAACAAATTTTAGGCAGTTTTTGCCCTCCCCCTTGTCAACAACTGCCAGACATTCAAGGACCCCCTAATAAAATGTGCATAAAAGTATTTTAACCAGCAAAAAGAATTTTTGGTCACGATTGTTTTTTCCATGGTAGTAAACAAAATCTTTCAACTAAGTCGGCACCGGGAGGCGAACCACGGTCGCGCACAATCATGCGCTCATGAGACATGCTCTCTAACCAGTGTTCCAAACTGGTCTTACGGTAAATCGTCTACTAAATTGGTTCAAGACTTTAAAATACTGGGTTAATCTTTACCTATTGTAAAAATTAAAAGTTCAAAATAGACACCTCTTCTGCAATGCTGCAATTAAGTGTTTTATGCTACTACTGCCTAAAGTTAACACAAAACCGTTAGACGTGTTTCTGTTAACTTTAATAGAGATCACACGATAGCTGCGTGTCCACCTAGCGACTTGCCCGTAGACCAAGAGCGTTGAAGGCTTATTATTAAACTAGAATCTGCGCGTGCGTTCGTGAAGAGGAAGCGAATAATAACAATCCAAGCACTAGTTTAAATTTCCTTCTCTCATTCCAGCAATCTGTGAAGCACACCGGAACATCTAGATAGGCAATGAACCAATAAATCACTAGCGGGGTGTCCCGTACATATGATAATTCTTAGTTTTCCAGATATTTGGCAATTTAAGGCGTGAGGATTTTCTGGTGGAAAAGCAAAGGACACATAATAACAGGTCTTTTTTCTAACATAAATATATTATAGATGGAACGCTCAAATAAGAAACTGTTTTACAAACAAAGTTATTTTGGTGTGCTTTACCAAAACCAAATATTACTTTTTCTTGAAATGTTTGGAGGAAAGAGAAATTTAACCTAAAATATAATCTACTCACCGATGTGATTAGATAAAATAAATGAGTTTTTAAACATGAAAGTTTGCCACTAAATGAGCATTTTAAAATAGAATTCTAATAATAATAATAATAATAATAATAATAATAATAATAATAATAATAATAATTTATATGTAGGGGCTTTAAGCAAGTCTTTTGCACCTACAATTGCTCTGCACCATCGATCTATGCTTAGTTATTAGATAGTGACGCTTAATTAGTGCAGAGACAATAAGTTTATTATGCTTGCTAGGCCTACATGCACTGCACGGAATGATACCTTTTCTAAAATGGATTGTTTTCCACAGATTTTGTTTTCCGAAATTAAGTCTCTCTTTCTGTATGCTAAAAAAAATTTCAGTTTCATATGCATCTATTTGTATAACCTGTATTGTTAACTACAGTGCGTTTGCAGGTGGTATAATGAAGAATATACTTACTTACTTATTTAGATAAACATGAACGATGGACGTGTAAAAGTCCTGCTCTTTACCTACTATCGCTCCGGTTCAACTTTCCTGGGGTCCATGTTCAACTTGAACCCCGATGCCTTCTACTGGTATGAACCATTGGCCGCCACAACCATGAAATGGGGATGGGTCTTCGATCAAATTCCCCCACGAAGCTTCTATCACTATGACAACGGGACTGAAAAGTATGTTTTGGTTTCCACGTTTATGAGTGCCTATATAATTTTGATATCGTAATTAAGTATGATTAGACCGATTAGAGAATTCCTTAACAGATTGCAGTTAGCGTCAGTTATCGTCACAAAATGTAACAAAATATTTATATAGCGTCCTAGGCCACATCCCAAAAGCGTAACTGTTAGGCGTCATTCACCACTTAAAGTCAGGATGTAGGCCTACTGATGCGATAAGTTTCAAACTTGTAATTTGATGCAGGTAACGAGACTTTACTACTTGAATATAGTGCAAAACTACTCATAAATACTTGACAAATGACTGAGGACAATAGATATATTTTATTCGTACCTATCGCCGCAAATGGTTGGCGTCAGGAACTGATGAGCAGGCCTATGATATAGTACAGCAGCGGTTCTTAAAGAGCTCTTGTCACCGGTCCGTGAAACAGTCCTTAAAAATTCATAATTTTTCAACTTATTTCCGAAAATATATAATATTTCAAACGTATTTTAATTAAAAGCAATAATCCTTGACAATATTTAATTAAAAAATTAAATATTTACAGCATAATAAATCTGCAAGTTCTATGTTTAAAAATAGTCAGTGAACATTCAATTTTATTCGTCTGTTGGCACTACGAATCACTACAAAGTTGGCCATCTGGCGAAAGAGAATGAGGAACATTTCACGTTCAGTTGTTGCTTTTCGTTCTTTGTTTATTATCGTCAAAAGGGGCGTTAATTGAGTAGACATCGACATAGTAGAACAGACGTTTGTTGTTGCCAAATTCTTTTTTTTAAATCAATCCTTATGAACATGAACATGAATAAACAAAAGCAATCCAGTCTGGACCGTTTGGGAAATAGTAAAAAAAACAGGAAAGAAACTAATCACTCTGGCTCTGAGAGCGAACAAAAGAGCAAAAAGTGTGAATCGTTAGCCACGTCTTGGATCATTGTTCGTCGGGAATATCCAGAAGTCACTGATTTAGCGCTGATAGACCTATATCTGATTCCATTTCCTTCAACTTACAAATGTGAAACTGGATTTTCGTCGATGATAATTATAAAACCAAAAACAGAATTTGTCTGAATGCCCGGAGTTAACTGCGAATCACACTGACGGACATCAAGCCTCGCATTGATTTGCTTGTCTAAAATAAACAAGCCCATGTTTACCATTAGTTTATTTTTCAAATTTTTATTTGTTGTGTTCTATTTCTGACAGGTTTTAAAACAGGTATAGGCCTAACTGTCATAAGTTTATTTAACTACGCACATACTGTACCAATGTTTTTGCAAAAGCTTAATCATTGCAACTCTTTAAGGAAATTCACTCATTCATGGCATCTATAAAGCGCCTCAAAGGGGTAACTACTCAGAGTTTACGATTACGATTACGGATAATAAGAATAAATATGATGATGATGATTATGACGACCACGATGATGATGATGATGATGATGATGATGATGATGATGATGATGATGATGATGATGATGATGATGATGATGATGATGATGACGATGACGACGACGACGACGACGACGACGACGACGACGACGACGACGATGATGATAACAATAATTATAACAAGTGGTCGTTTGTTTCTGTAACGAGGTCAATTCCCTTGGACGACCTGCATGAGACACTGTCGTCTCCTCTGAGTTTTATCTACGAGTGCAATCTAACAGCCCTGAATCTTCTCTTCTTCACGTCTCCTACCTCCGGCTGGCTGTCCAGGAATCTCGCCTTCGCAGATTACAACCGCTGCCTCAATCAGTGGCGCAGAAATCGAACCATCTTTCGCGGGTCCCAGGAAGTCATCTACCGGAAATGCCTTCCCATTCTTGTCGACAGATGTCGACGCAGCAGCATTGTCACCGTCAAGACGATTCGGCTGAAGATGGGACTCGTGGAGGAGATGATGCAGAGAGATGAGACGCTTCACCTAATCTACATGGTCCGCGATCCTCGTGGAATGCTCAACTCCTGGTGGAATAGCACAAAAATTGCAAACAAAATCCGTACCCATAGCTACAGACGCGAAGAGATTGAGGCAGACGCGAGGCTCATGTGCAAAAGGATGCTCAGCGACTGGCGAACGTTTGCTCTCGTTCGAGCTCAGTATCCAAACCGCTGTCTCCAGTTATGTTACGAGGACCTGGCCGCGTCACCAGAGGCCGTCGTCCAAATGGTCTACCGTTTCCTCGGCTTCCAGGAGACCCCGATCAACGTCCTGGAAGGAATCAGGCAGATAACATCGGCCAACGTATCGGACGGCGCTTTCGGAGTTAGTCGGAGAAATTCGTCGGCTACTGCTCAGAACTGGAAGACACAATTGGCACCAGACAGACAAAATGTCATCGCAGACAATTGTCACGAACTGCTACAAGCAGTCGGATATCAGTAACGTATCGTCTGCCACGTCCTCAGTAGTGTTGCCACGCCAATATTTTCACGGGCATTAGGTGGGAGCCATATAGGAGCTCCATAAATATGGGTCCAATATGATAACATTAATGTAAATGTACACGCTTTTATATAGCGACTGATGACCTCTACCCTGTTCAGTTTTCACTGAATTGATCGGGTGAGATCCTTCACCATCACTGTGTCTCATTTGGGATCCATGTGCATTTGGGTGCTGCCAGTTCGTCCAAAGCCTGTATAAAGGAGGAGGAGGATGACGTTAAGGTCCTGGCAGCCGGAAGATGTCGTTAAACATTGAGAGTTTGAGACTACTGCATCATGACAGGGTACTGGCTTGCTTTGTGCGCACTGTAACAGCAAGGCACATAGATGAATCAGGTATATCTATATCGACGATTTCCACGGTCAGCCGCATTTATCAGGTGCAGGGTGGGTTCTAACTTAGCCTATAGGGCAAAATAACCCGGACAACATTGTGCTATTTAGTGGCAACGGGTAACTCGTAAAGATACAGTCTGGACTGTCAATCGAGAGGTCGGGGTTCAAATCCCCGCCAGGGCAGAAATTTGGTTCGAGATTTCTCCTACGAGTGAGGCACCTGGCCATCTCAGACTGGCATAAGGCACTCCTCTTCTTCTTCTTCTTCTTCTTCTTCTTCTTCTTCTTCTTCTTCTTCTTCTTCTCCTCCTTCTCCTCCTCCTTCTCCTCCTTCTCCTTCTTCTCCTTCTTCTTCCTCTTCCTCTTCCTCTTCCTCTTCCTCTTCCTCTTCCTCTTCCTCTTCCTCTTCCTCCTCCTCCTCCTCCTCCTCCTCCTCCTCCTCCTCCTCCCTCCTCCTCCTCCTCCTCCTCCTCCTCCTCCTCCTCCTCCTCCTCCTCTTCCTCTTCCTCTTCCTCTTCCTCTTCCTCTTCCTCTTCCTCTTCCTCTTCCTCTTCCTCTTCCTCTTCCTCTTCCTCTTCCTCTTCCTCTTCCTCTTCCTCTTCCTCTTCCTCTTCCTCTTCCTCTTCCTCTTCCTCTTCCTCTTCCTCTTCCTCTTCCTCTTCCTCTTCCTCTTCCTCTTCCTCTTCCTCTTCCTCTTCCTCTTCCTCTTCCTCTTCCTCTTCCTCTTCCTCTTCCTCTTCCTCTTCCTCTTCCTCTTCCTCTTCCTCTTCCTCTTCCTCTTCCTCTTCCTCTTCCTCTTCCTCTTCCTCTTCCTCTTCCTCTTCTTCTTCTTCTTCTTCTTCTTCTTCTTCTTCTTCTTCTTCTTCTTCTTCTTCTTCTTCTTCTTCTTCTTCTTCTTCTTCTTCTTAGTCTCTTAAGCAGGTGGCACAAGCATTAAGTAATTGTGAGAATGATGGGTTTAGGTGCTTGCTGCTCTTGTTCAGCCTCTCTCAAAGCCCACGACGGAACTTTTGTCTTCGCTGAAGTCATCACAGACCGCGTCCACCGTATCCAAATGAAAAATGTACATGCAAATGTAAAATTTTCCTGTGGCTCGACCTTATATAGACTAGGCTTGCAATCTCAAAATCACATTGTTAGAAGCAAATCATGTAACAATTTGCTAACCGGCGTTTCTAGACTAATATGACCCTGCTGAAAACGAAAATCGCGGTTAGCAAGCTGGATTTTTAGCTGTTGCATGGGAAAACAAGATGGCGGTCAAATGGTGGCCATTATCTTCATATGGATATAAGTAAAGTCATGTATGGGATGGAAACATGATTTTAAAGTCTAAATTAACGTTTTTGGGGTCAAGGAATGCGATTGAACTCAAGACAAATATGTAGCACTGCCAGAAAACAAAATGGCGGACAAAATGGCGGCCAAATGGTCATGTTCTCCATGCTCTGCTTCCCACAACAAAAATCTGCACCTATGAGCTCTGCCCCCGCTCGCATAATCGGGAAATTCCCAGGGCCGATGCCCATTACTCGCAAGAGTTTCATAACCAGGATGTTATACCTCTAAAATTATTATATAATTTATGGTCTCTATCGAACACTAACATTAGTTATGCTATTATTTTTATCAGTTTCTTATGCATCTATTTGTATAACCTGTATTGTTAACCACAGTGCGTTTGCAGGTGGTATAATAAAGAATATACTTACTTACTTACTTACTTACAAATATCTTCAAATGGCTATAAGTAAAGCGATAGAAACATGATTTTAGAGTCTAAGTTAACGTTTTCGGGGTCAAGGAATACGATTGAACTAAAGACAAGTATGTAGCACTGCCAGAAAACAAAATGGCGGACAAAATGGCGGACAAAATGGCGGACAATTATCTTCAAATGGTTATAAAACAAAATGGCGGACAAAATGGCGGTCAGTCTGGAGTAGTGTTTTCTTGGTCAAAGCATACAAAGGAAATAACATTCTATATCATTCACTGATGTTATTACAGTTTAACCATCATTATTTACATGACATTTTTAGTAGCCTGTGATTGCTGTTTGACCATTTTTCACATTACGTACACAATATTCGTGTTTCATGACTTGACTAAAGCTATTTCAAGCATTGTTGCAGTCAATGCAATTGCACATAAGTGTACATGGCAAGTTCACATTTCGACAGCAGCAGCGCTTGGTGTTACACTTATCAACTTTGCATGATTTACACCAGACAAACTCTAGACATGACTAGGGCACGGGCCAATTATTGTAGACCACACTGGTACGAGAACACCTTCTTCATCCACACTCCATCCTGATGAGGCTGGTGTCGGAGCATCAATGTTTGGAAGATAGGCCTTCTCCCAAATGACAGTTTGGTAAATGAGCACGTCTAATATGCTGCCTGATTATTCATTATGTCACTGCATGGTGAAGAGAATCCGTCTTTTAGTTTTCCCGAACATAACATATCGTGCCTCATTGCATGTCTTGACGTTGTCATTTGTTTTACACAATCTTACCACAGATTCCTCTGCATTTGCTCTAGCTTTTCTGATAGGGGAATGTTCCCCAATGTCGAAAGTAAACGAGAACTTTCCAAGTAGGTTTTCCACGCATTTTCTATGCTGAACCCTGCTAAATATGATGTCACATCACATCCGGTTATTCAATGAAAAGCCAATATATTCGTCCCTAGTTGGAGCAATTGTGTGAATTGGAATGAACTTCCGCTTTGCTGATGTTGCTGCCATCACCCACACCTCATCATATTTAATGCGCTGAAAGCTGAATTCACAGCAAGAAAATTCTGCCAATTTTCCGGCAACGGAACACTTCCGCACTCTATACAGTGGATTGGTCGTGATGTCTTACACCGCTTTTGTCTGGTTCTACTTTTTACTGACAATGCCCAGTATCGATCGAAGACAATATCGACCCTCTTGTAGCCAATCGAAAGTTCCTTCACAAGTGTAACCACTGTATCTGCCAGGTCACCAAATATCTTTGCTCTCGGAGGTTCCCTATTGCTTGTACCGTTGCTTGTCCATCAATAATTAAAGTGTAGCCTCTGTTAGAGAAATGCTGAATTTTATTTATTCCGGATATTTCTATAGCGCCTCTCGAAGTCAACTACTACTCAGAGGCGCTCCCGACTACAGCATTTGATACTGTGCCGGAATTTTCACGCCGAAGCGCCACGAGCAATTGCGAGTGAAGGACTTGCCCAAGATCCGTACGCAGCGGCTAGAGTGGGATTCGAACCTCCGGTCACAAGGCGCCGAACTTACCACTGAGCCACCACGCCCCACGTGAATGAACAATAGGGTCCATGACAAGTAAATCCCACCGTTTAAACAAAGATCTTAGTCTATTCTTAGAGACAAGTTATAGTCATAGATTTCTCAGAAGTAACAATAAAGGGAACGTCATTTCCAGTATAACTACTTCTTTCTGAATATGACGTCATAATATGTCTTTATCTACTTCCGTAGTTGCTTTGGTGTTATAACCGTTTAAATATAACGCAGCAGATTTAATTCGTTTCGACTTAAAGACGCGCCGCTGTCTTTGGGGTCCTCTGCTCGAAGAAACTCTCGATCGTCTGTTGAAAGAAGAGTCCAACTGAAAACGAACTCAACCAGACGCTGAAATTAAACTCAACCAAACGTTGATAATGAATTGAAACAGAAAACCGACTCAGTTGAAACTGACTTGGTTAGCGCTTCATCTATAGGAAATCTCTGTTGAAAATGCATTGTGATCCGTTGAAAACTGCTCTCTACCAAAATCAAACAACGAATCGTCTACTGCAACAAACTGCTATGAGGCGACAGAGAAGAGGTGAGGAGCGTTAATCATAATCATACCTTGACTTACCTTGCACTACTTTACTTTACCTTTCCTTAACCTATATCACCTTACCTTACTTAACTTATTATGTCACCTTACCATATCTCACTTAGCTAAACTTAGCTTACCTTACCTTACTGTAACTTTCCTCAGTTTTACCTTACCTTACCCTGCTATACTCACCTCACCTATGCCTTGCTTTTGTAATTGAACATGGGTAACAATGTTTGTCTTACCTTAGTTTAGTTCGATCCGCTCAATCGATGTAACTTAAATTAGACATATGTTATCGACGGGAGAGAAACTAAATCGCATCAACTCTCATACGCTCAGTCTTGTTGTCAAGACCTTAAACCTCAAGACCAAGACCAAGACCAAGACCTTGAACCTCAAGACCAAGACCAAGACCAAGACCTTGAACCTCAAGACCAAGACCAAGACCAAGACCAAGACCTTGAACCTCAAGACCAAGACCAAGACCAAGACCTTGAACCTCAAGACCAAGACCGAGACCAAGACCCAAAAAATCACAGTCGTTTCCAGACTTCTATTCCTTACTAAAAATTGTCCAGTCGGACTACTCGTTATTTTAATGAAAACATGAGTTTTTTCTTTTATTCAAGCAAAACAACTCTAAATGGAGACTGCAGAGAATTCCGAATTCGTATTTGCAAAAGTCCTTCATGCGAAATGTTATTCCAAATGCCTGTTGAATTTTATAAAAACCAATTTGCTCAGAATTTTCTGACCAAGACGTGACCTTCATAAAAATTCTGCCATGTGAAAAACACGGTCTACAAGTGCTGAAATCGCTAGCACACAAAGCAGCTTTTCAAGAACCGGATGTAAATGTACAAATTAATCATGAGTCTGTTTGAAATCATTCCATGGTAAATAACCGGAAGTCAAAATAATTGTCCAAAACAACAGTGAAGCCTCATTCACACAGTGTAAATACCATAGCAATAACTGTATGAGTAATTATTGGATAATTTTTTTAAATTCTTACCGTTTGTTAAAAATAATGACTGTTCATATTGACAGCCGGTCTTGGTCTTGGTCTTGCAAAATCAAGACCAAGACTTTGAACCTCAAGACCAAGACCAAGACCAAGACCTTGAACCTCAAGACCAAGACCAAGACCTTGAACCTCAAGACCAAGACCAAGACCAAGACTTTTAAAAACGAACTCGAGTGCACTCGAGACCAAGACCTTGGTCTCGAGGACAACAAGACTGCATACGCTGTGTGAGAAATTGTCGTTCAATGCTCAAGCTCCACCTTTAGGAATGTATTATAGTGTAACGAATGTAATCTCTGCAACGTATTATAACTAAAATTCTATAACGCCTTTTAATACCTATCCAAGGTAACCGAGCGCTACTTCGAGAACAGTAGTTTCCAAGTCGGAAAGTACGTAAGTCAGGGTGCAGGCCCTAAGTTCACGTAATTTACGTTTATGGGAGGTCAGTTGGGGTATGTTTGATTGTTTGGGTAAGGTAAGCCAAGATAATGGAGTTTAGGTAATGCAAGTTTACATTTTACGGTTAGGATTCATTCGCTGATTCAGAGCACTTATATAGCGCCTTCCAAGATAACTTCACTTTCTCTTATCTTTTCTTATTTAGCTGCCTGATAATAAACTTTAATAATGATCTTAGATAACTTTGTATTATTTTGCGATGACCGGATGACGTGTGTGTAGTTTTCTGGAATAAACTGATTTGATTCCAGGGTTTCATCAGAGGCCACTGTGTGAACGGAATCTTTTCTTGAACACTACAGGAAAACCTTCGGGACACGTCTTATGATGGATCAGCGCTGTGGGTAAAGACACGGGTCTCGTTTTCCCACGGCAATCTGGAACCATCCGTCCGGAATTGCATTCCTCAACCAAAGGAAATCCGTTTAACACCTGCAAAACGAACCCCTAATCGACAAAAATAGGGAATATGCACAAACTGAACATAAGTCTACTACTATTCTGCTTACCCTCGTAGAGACTGAGGGAAATGGAAGAAGACTCGGCCTGAAAGGAAAGTTCTGTTCATCGTGAACAGATCAGTTCTGTATCCAGTCTGTCAATGGAGGCGATATGAAGATCTCATGCAAAGCTGATACTGACATTCCGCCGATGAACATTTACCAACAAATTAGAAGAAATGCTCTTTCAAAGAAAGAACCATATGTGTAAGAAGAAAATGCCTACTCCGATGAAAGGGAAACTTACCAATGGTAAGAAGAAAGTTCCTACTCCGCTGGAAAAAGAAAATTTATCCAGGGTGCGATAAAGCGATTTAGCCGAACTAAAGGTCGAAATCCTGCTTGAGTTGACACGTGAACGCGCTTCTTCCCTCTATCCCTCCAGTCCTCCATTGATCCAGTTCTCCATCCCTCCAGTCCTCCATCGCTCCATTCCTTCATCGTTCGATCTATAGATCTATCATGATGATAACAAGACCTCGTCCTGAAAACGAAAACCTACTACTTCTGAGAACGAAAACTGCACACC
Source organism: Allolobophora icterica (assembly GCA_963556255.1). Classification (NCBI taxonomy): domain Eukaryota; kingdom Metazoa; phylum Annelida; class Clitellata; order Crassiclitellata; family Lumbricidae; genus Allolobophora; species Allolobophora icterica. The sequence goes on along the minus strand of OY744603.1, from coordinate 56,643,796 downwards.
TTATGGTGAGACTTACACTGTTAGTTTTCCCGAATATGAAAACCTTGCTCAAGCGGGAGCGTTTACTTAATAATAATAATAATAATAATAATAATAATAATAATAATAATAATAATAATAATAATAATAATAATAATAATAATAATAATAATAATAATAACAATAACAATAACAATAACAATAACAATAACAATAACAACAACAACAACAACAACAATAACAATAATAATAATAATAATAATAATAATAATAATAATAATAACGCGGTGGCCTTTAGGGGTACCTTCACCAACGTAGAACTAGACGAATAGGGCCCATTCCAGACAATTCTACACTTTAAATAATGTTGAAGTCCATGATGGATCCTGTTTACCTCGGAGCATAAAAAATATATAAAAAATAAAATAATAATAATAATAATAATAATAATAATAATAATAATAATAATAATAATAATAATAATAATAATAATAATAATAATAAGAAGAAGAAGAAGAAGAAGAAGAAGAAGAAGAAGTCATTCAGCAACGATCAGTCTATCGCAGCAGCGGTCTCAGCAAAGCTTGAAGATGGTAATATCAAGGCAGCTGCAAGGATCCTGTGCTCGGGCGAGACTCCGGCCCCGAACTGTGATCTAACATACGCCGAACTACAATTAAAACATCCTGCCGCCCCTGCGGACCGACCCCCTGTTCCGCCTCCGCCTCTGATCCATCCAGTCCAGCATGCGGAGGGGGAAATCCGGGACCTCATCCTAGTGTTGTTTTCGTTAACGGTAACGATAACGAAAACCTTCGTTAACGAAAACTTAAGGTTTTAGTTAACTATAACTATAACTAAAACGAAAACTTATACAAAAACGATAACGAAATAAAAACTAAAACTAGCGGAACCCACGAAAAACGATAACTGAAACTAAAACAGTCCAAACTAATAATAACGAAAACATATAACGAAAACCAAAACTAAAACGCCCAACGAAAACCTATAGCTGTAGGACCGTCGCCATTATTGGTTTTCATCATTTCATTAATTATCGAACATGGCTCCACCAGCCCAACACCTCCCGAAGTAATTAATCCGGACGCAGTCAGGCCACCCGGGCGACAGGCTAACATTTCCTTACAGCTAACCAGTGATGCCAATCGTTTAAGAGATAAACCCAGCGGCCAGCGCTAGTGATCATCCCAGCTCCCAAGTTCCCATTCCCAGCGGCCGCAGCGTTTCTAATTGGTGCTAATTGAACGCATCAGTTATAACCCAAGTTGCCAACGGACGCAGTAGGCCAGTAGCCCCAGCTCATTATCGTTAAATCTTTTCCAATGATGAGTCATTAAGAACCACGGAACCACCGCAAGTCATTACTCGATCTGCGAAACGTCCATCCCGCTCACCGGCTACAGTTAGTCTTTAGAATCACGTCATTTAGGCCTACTAACTTTTTAGTCGGCAGTTTGCGCGGTTACATGACTTACATCGAAGCTCGTATTCAACTGTTAGAATTTTCCAATGTGTCGAAACTAAATTTAACAGTCATTAAAAGGCTAAAAATGTATATGTGCATGGCATACTACCATACTGAACACCTTGCTGTAAACCTACTGATTGCTTTTTGTAATAAATTAATGTACATTCACGATGGCTAAGTGTCAGACTATCAGTGACCAAATAACTGAAACTAAAACTAAAACGAAAACTAAAAAAACTAAAACTGAAACTAGGAGGTTTCAGTTTTTATTAACTATAACTAAAACTAAAACTAAAACTTGATGTAAAAACGAAAACTAATAATAACTAAAACACACTAGCACGGGAAACTAATAATAACTGAAACTAAAACTCGAGGCAAAACTAAAACATCACTACAGGCTGAGGCTCATCCACACATTCCCGGCGGGTTCTTCGGGAGGACCGGACGGCCTACGCCCGCAACACCTGTGGGAGATGGTCAAATCCGCAGATGCCGGCCAGCTCTCGTATCGGCGGTCACGAGCTTTCATCAACACGCTGCTGAATGGCACTTGTCCACAAGAAATAAGATCGATACTTTTTGGCGGAACGCTTTTCTCCCTACAGAACAAGTCGGGCGGCCTTCGCCCGATAGTAATAGGATATCTGTGGCGCAGATTGGCCTCCAAAGGAGCCAACTCCTTCGCCGTGCCAAAAATTAGTTCCTATTTGTCTCCTAGACAACTGGGCGTCGCAGTGTCGGGTGGAGCGGAGGTGGCGGTCCATGCTTCAAGGAGGTTTCTGTCGGCTTTGGACTCTGGCTCCGTCTTTGTAAAGCTCGACATCTCTAACGCCTTCAATAGTTTGTACCGTGACCGCATGCTGTCCTCCGTCAATGGCCTTTTACCGGAGCTGGCGCCATACTGCCATCTGGCCTACGCGGAGCCGTCGCAGCTCAGATTTGACAAATACACAATTCAGTCCATGGTCGGTCCACAACAGGGCGACCCCCTCGGCCCATTGTTGTTTTGTCTTCCGCTTCAGCCTGTCCTCCTCAAGCTAACTTCGCCTTTGACCTTTGGTTACCTCGAATTCCCAGTTCACATGCAGTCTAAATGGGACAAGCCACTCCTGGAACGGATCGTTTCGGAACTGGTCCAACCAGTAATGGAGAAACAAGACCAAGCTCGTTGGAAAGCTGTCTCCGCTCAACACGCCGGAGACTGGCTGTACTCCATGCCGATCACCTCCTGCGGTTTGAGATTGAGCGACGAGGCGATCAGGGTGGCGGTAGGATTGAGGCTGGGGGCCAGCATATGCGAGCCTCACACTTGTGCCTGTGGCACACTTGTCACCGCCAGGGGGCATACACGGCCTGTCCTGCTCACTAGGTCATGGGACGTGTGGCTAGAAATGCTGTTCTCAACGACCTGATCTGCCGCGCCCTATCTAAAGCTGGTTTTCCGGCGGTTAAGGAGCCACAGGGCCTAAGCCGATCGACGGCAAACGACCGGATGGCATCACCCTCATCCCTTGGATAGCTGGCAAGGGCTTGGTGTGGGATGCCACGGTGGTAGACACGCTCGCCTCCTCGTATCTCCCCGCAACAGCCTCTCGAGCCGGAGCAGCGGCCGAGGCGGCCGAGGACAGAAAGAATCAGAAATACATCGCCATGCTCAAGTCGCACGTCTTCATCCCGCTGGCTTTGGAAATGTTAGGCCCAATTGGCAATTAACAACAAGGGCCTTGGTTTTATTTCGGACTTAGGCCGTCACCTCACCCAAGTTACTGGCGAACCCCGAGAGACTAGCTTTCTGTTACAGCGTCTCTCAGTAACAATTCAACGCTTTAATGCTGTGGCGTTCAGGTGTAGCCGTTCCAGAAACATAACACTTTTAATTTATAAGACCTTGGGGGAATGAAGTACCTCAGGGCAAAAAAAAATAATAATTAGACGATTTGTATAGCGCCGTAGCACAGCCGCGGCCGAAGGAGAGGGCGCTGTACATGAGTTCCAAGGCAGTCATATGATTGTTTGAAGAGATAGGTTTTCAGTTGTGATTTGAATGTTAGTTGTGTCAGAGCCGGCCTTAACAAATAATCTCTACACCAGATGCAGTTATGACTTATTCGCTGTCTGTGCTAAAAATAGGGAATATGCAGACGGTGAGGGATCGAGAGCATTGGCCGTCGCCCTCATACGCTGAGGCTAACGCTTCATATAATATATAGCACCCTTAGCACCCCCTTAATGTGGGCCTGTATTATGCTGTATAGCACCCTCTCAAGCTAGCTTAACCCTTTATAACGACGATCGTGTATTTATAACGACGATCGTGTATTAAAATGCATGGAAAACTAATCCCTGTCGTCGTTACAGGATTCGTCTCCTCCTCCTCCTTCTTTCTCTCCTCCTCCTCTTCTCCTCCTTCTTCCTGTCCTTCTTTCTCTTCCTATTTCTCCTCTTCTCCTCCTCCTTATTCGCCTCCTCGCCCTCCTCCTACTCCCTATTCC